>JAEQBH010002103.1:0-573447 GCA_016808115.1 Tetrastigma voinierianum | reverse complement strand
AATCGGAAGAGAGATCACCCCTAGTCTCGTGAAATACCATAGCCTTCGAAAATGTGGAAAGGTTGCGGGATTTATTTGGCATTTGCTTAGTTGATAGGAGACAAGAGGGACCGTTGGAAGACATCCTATAGTCAAGAGTTCCAGGATGTCTTTCGAATGATATTTTCGGGTTACCCCGGATAGAAATTGAGTTCGTTATTGAGCTGATTCGGGGGCCAGAGCTAATATCCATTCCTCCATACGAGAATGGCATGATGATTGAAAGAATTGAAGGCACGATTGGAGGAATTGCTTAGCAAGACTTAAATCCAGGCCTATTACCTCAGGTGAAGTGGAGTTCTCTTCGTAAGAAAGATGGAAGCTTATGGTTTGTGTGTGTATAGACTATGGGCGGTTGAATCGGGCGACAATACGCAACGAGTATCCGCTTCCTCGTATAGATGAGCTATTTGACTAATTGCATGGATATCGGGTATATTCTAAAGATTGACTAGGTCGAGGCTACCATGGAGTTGAGGGCGAGATAATGATGTTTCTAAGGCACGCGCTTCGGGACGAGATACGATCCTTATGAGTTCTAGTGATGCCATTCGGTTAGCTAATGCCCAGCTGCGTTCATGGATTTGATGAGCGGGGGTATTGGTCAGGTATTTAGAAAAGTTTGTGATCGTATTCATTGATGACATTCTGGTATTTTCGAGCGAGTTAGAACATGCGAGCATCTCGGACGATGTGGGATTCTTAGGCGTGGGTTATAAGCTAAGTTTAGTAAGTGCCGGTTTTGGTTGGACAAGTAGCTTTCTTGGGTGCATGTCATTTGATTAGAAGGTATTAGTGTGGATCCTCGGAAGATCGAAGCTATAGTGAAGCTGGAAGCCGCCGAATGTTTGAAGTCCACGGTTCCTTGGATTGGCGGGTTATTCTGAAAATTTGTTGGGATTACGAATGCGACCAGTTGTCCAGTCTATTGAAAAGTTAGAGAGTCGAGGTGGTCGGATGCACGCCCGGCATAGTTTTGAGGAGGCGGAGGAGGGTGTGGCTGACTCGTGTGCCTCTGGAGTCGGGGGGAAAGGACCGGTTATGTGGTATATAGTGATGCCTCGAGACCGAGGGTTAGGGTGTGTTTTGATGTAGGATGGTAGAGTGATAGCTTATGCTTCGTCGATTAAAAAGCCTGGCGGAGAACTACCCGACCCGTGATTCAAACTAGCGGCCGGTGGTTTTCGCTCTAAAGATCACGGAGACTATCTATCACGGTGTTCCTTATCGGATATTCCACCGTCGTAAGAGCTGCATTATATCTTTACTCGAGGAAGCAACTTAAGGCAGCGCGGGTGGTTGGGATTGATTAAAGTTATGATTGCGATGAAGTACCATGGGGAAGGCGATGAGTGGCCGATGCCTTAAGCGGAAGCGGGAGGGGTTCCTATGCTTATCTGCGAGCCGGTATATCTCCATTGTTGATAGAGTTGAGATCTTTGGGAGTGATTGGAATAAGTCTGAGGACATTGTTGCGTCATTTATGTCGTCCCTCTTCTTGTGGATCGAGATCAAGGAAGGTCGACGGTTTCGAGAGATGATTAAGTTGAGCGAGAGATTGAGAATTGGTAAAACGAGTTCAGTCGAGAGGCGATAGCGTAATAGTTAGAGGAAATTCGAATGTGTGTACACTGAAATAGGTGTGAAGACTAAAAGGGAAATCTTGGAAGAGGCTCGCTCTTCGACATACCATGCTGCTGGTAGCACAGATGTATCATACTTTGAGGGAGCATTGGTGGAAGGGCATGAAAAGAAGTGCGGTTCGTATCCGGATCACCTAACGTCAATAGGTAAAGCGAGCACGGCATGAAGGTCTGACCCATGGGTTCACAACATGGAAGTGGGATAAAGATTACTATGGATTTTGTTATGGGGCTTGAGAACTCGGAGAGCGGCTGCGATGCCATATGGGTGATAGTGGATAGACTACTTAGTAGTAGCATTTTCTCCCGGTTAACAACGATGACGTTGGACAAGTTGGCCCCGATTATATGTGGAGGAGATAGTTGCTTACATGGTGTTCCTATATCGATAGTCTGGGGCCAGACCCAGGATTCACATCGATTTTTGGTCGGTTTACGAGGGATGCCATGGGGACCGATTGCACTTTATACGGCTTCCATCCTCGGAGGCGTTGGTCGGTCGAGAACTGACCAGACGTTAGAGGATATGCTTAGAGCATGCGTGATAGGATTTAAAGGAAGGCCCGGATATGCATTTGCTCGATGGAGTTCGCCTACAACAATAGTTATCAAATCCGGTATAGGCATGGCCGTTTGAAGCATTGTATGGCCGGAAATTAATGGCGCTCTAGTCTTTGGGATAGTAGGAGAGAGAGGCGATAGGCTGAGTTAGTGATTACCTTAGACAAGATCCAGTTGTCAGGAACGGACTCAAGATAGAGGACGGGACAGAAAAGTTATGCGAGACCGAAAGCAGTAGGATCTGAGTTTAAGGTGGCGATAGGGTCTTCTTAAGTTTCCCCTTGGAAAGGTGTTCTGAATTTGGAAGACGGAAAGCTAAGGCGGATACATGGGGCCATATGGGAGTGTGTAGAGTGGGACCGTTAGCATATAGATTAGACCTTCCTCCGAGTTGTCTAGGTTCATAATGTGTTTCATGTGTCATTCCATGGTACATTCGGATCTCTCCCATGTACTCGAATCGGTGATGGGAACTAAGGATAATTTGACCTATAAATATAGCGACCGTCTGCAGGATGGTAGATCGCGAAGCGTTCACTGGAATAAGGTCATTAGTTAGTCAAGAGTTATGGGGAATCATGGGATTAAGGAGGCTCTACGTGAAAGTCAGGAGAGGCTGAAATGCGTGATCCAATATCCTCAATTGTTTTAAGTTAAGGTATCCTCTTTATGTTAGTTTTGTTCGTTTGGAATGAAGTATTCTTGGGAGGAGGATTTGTAACACCCGTCCGAGAGAGATTAATACGGTATATTAATAGTATGTCTTGAGAACGTAGTATTTTAGTGCCATAATAGAATTTTTTGAAAGTTGTTTTAAGGGTGAAATTATAAGTTTTCAAGAATTGTGGCACTTTTGCAATTAAGGAAAGTGGAGGTGAGAATTTTAATTATGGAATTTTAAAAGGATAATAATAATAAATTTTAAAATAGTTCAGGGAAGTCTTGAAAATTTATACAGATCTCGGATGTGAAAGCAGTTTGTCTTGGGTTAAGTTAGATCTCGCGAAATCTAGTAACCCGGAAAGTTTTGTTAAATTCAGGGAGCGGTCGAGATATTTTAATTACAGCGGCAGTTTAGAGTGAAAGCCTAAGCGAGATTTTAGAAAAATCTCGAAAAATGGCAAATATTTAAATAATATTCAATTAGGATAAATGAAATTGAAACCGGGACAAAATAAATTATTTCGGAGCTGAAACGGATCGAGAAATGAAAGAAAAAGGGACATGTCGATTTTAAGCTTTGCTCCATCAAAATCATTAAATGAGATAGGAGACGTCACTTCGGGCATTGAGAGGAGAGCGATTTTTAATTAATTTTATTTTCTTGTTTCTTTCTGATTCTGAAAATTGGATCGTAGGTTTCGTCGGACCCGAAGAGCAAAATTAATTATCTGCCAGAATGCAGCATGGGGTGCGATATCTTGTAGCACGTCAGGAAACTTTAAAAGTAGAAAAATTTGTCTACTTGTGTTATTTCAAACCTAAAGGTTAGGTAATGACTGAAATTTTCTTAGAGGCCGTGAAATGTCGTAAACTTTAGTCCCAAAATTTTTGGCCTGAGTTTAGGAATTTTTAGGAATTTTACAGGATTGTGTTCGGACGGTCGGTTTGAACTCGAGGCCCATTTTGGTCCGGTTCAGTTAAATTAGGGATTATGATTGGAGCCCGAGTCGGACAAAATTTTGAGAAATGTTCAGGAATTATTTTTAGACTATATGGAAAGTCAGAGTGAAGGTCAAAAGTTTGCTAAAACAGATAGTTTTTATGGAACATTTAATGTAGGGACATTTTGGTCAATTTCACATCATAATATCGATGTCCTTATCAGATAGGACTAGCACGTAAAGTTTTGTTATAATCGAGTTCGTTCGATATAGTCACTTCAGAAAACCTTTGTGTATGTTTTATGGTTAAAGTTGAGCCGAGGCATTTAGGTACTTTGTATGGATTATTGTGGCGATTTGGGCATCAGACGAATCTAGAGTGCTTGGCAGATTTGAAGAAATTAGTCGAGAAAAGGTGAGTACTCGAAATCATTTTCTAAAGCGAAAGTGTTTAAATTACAATTTTGTAAAGTCTTTGAAAATATAGATTTATAAAGCTTTTTTTACCTCCCGATTGTTATACTCGGCAGAAAAGTTCGATTTCGATGTTTAAGAGAAGCAGTTTGACTGGTTTAGCAAAACCCTAGATGTGCGGCTTAGTTTAAAGTCGGATGTATTTGAATTGTGCGTAAGCGATGTTATAGGATATTATTACTAGCATATTGCACGGTCGATGGGGTTAGATCTAGTATATATTTATATAGTGAATTAAGCCCTGCTTGCGTTCGGGTATATAGTTAAGCCTTGTACGACTTAATTTATAGCGATGAGGTGTTGGTTCAGTTCCATCAGAACTTGTTTGGTTAGGGTTCCATTATGCTATATAGATCTCATGTATTCCATAGGACCATCTTGGCCGGGTGTGTTCGAGGTTCACTACGATGCCGGTTCAGAGGTTCAGAGGCATCACTTCTAGGGTGTGACTCGAAATGGGCCACGAGTGGTTGGTACTTGATTTACAGTATAGCACTCGGATAGTAACCTGCTTGCAGGCTTGGTTTTCAACGAAATGATTTCCGAGGATTTGACAAGCGAGTGGATTTTGAGCAGGTTTTTCGGCGACGGTTTCAGCGGCATAAGCGGTTTCCAGCGGCGAAATAGTTTGCGGGAAACGGTTTTTCATAGGCTTCAGTTTCTCATAAGCGGTTTACAGCCATTTATGTACATATTTTCATATTGGGAGTAAACAGCGGACAAACGGCATTTAGAACTTATAGTACTCGCTGACCGTTTGGCTCACGGTTTGTTTTTAAAATAATTTTTGAGTCTGCAGTCTTGAAGCTAAGAAAGACCTTTCTAGAATCCTCAGTCCTGACGTTGTGTTAATGATTATATATATAAGATAAGGTGTAAATTAAAACTAGTAAAAGTTAAAATGTGACATTTTGTATATGTAAATATCTTTTGTAAAATATGCATGCATGGTTTGAGAAAAGCAGTTAGATAAACTTATATTTGATTCACACGGTCAGCAATACTTATATTTTGATGAGAGACCGAGTTCCTTTATTGTTGTAGTTAGGACATTTGGAAAACATTGGGAGTATATTTGTTTTATACGGGTGATTTTGTATTTTGGGCTTGACCCTGCGTGCGGTCGTTATCTTTGGGATTTTAGATTAAATCTAAGGTGTGATTACGATGAAAAGTGAAAAATTTTATAACCCACGTTTTCCAAATACGGTTTCGGCAATTTTAGAAGCAGCTTCATGGTAACTTGTCGTCGACGACCAGGTAGGGGAGGTTCTTGTGGAGTTACCGGCAGTTCTGTCACTAGGAAGAGTGTCATCCCGGGGGATACGAGGGACACCTCGAGTCGAGTCATGATGGGACATGCGCGAACCGCGGTTGTTCATTCTCACCCAGAGTGTGGGCGGAGGGACCCGAGTATTAGTCTTAGGGTGCTTCTGAGCACCTTACGCTGCCTGTCGATGGGCCGGAGGTCAAGGTATGGGTGGCGGGGATGGGCTCAACGGTGAGACGGCGGGGACCCGGGGTATGTACACGGTGGTACATGGTGAGCTTGCGGTCAGGTTGATGCAGTGCGTTCATCTCTCGCACTTCTTGACTAAGAGTGTCATTTAAATTCAGATGCATCATATTATGCTTATTGTTGCATCTAGTGTGGATGTTTTGGGCTTAGAGGTGGAAACCTTGGAAAAGTAGTTGTATGTGAGCTTTTCCCTAGGAATTAGGGTGAGTGTTGATAAGATATGTCGGGATTGTGAGATAGAGATCTTAGGGATTCTACTCACTGTGGACCTGAAGGTAATGGACAAATCGGATTTGGATGCCATTCTTGTCATGGATTGGTTGACGACACATCGAGTCATCATTGATATTGATAGTAAGAGGATTACTGCCTACGCACGGGATGGTATTCGTGTGACCTTTCAGGGGGAGAAGCATGATGCTTTACCCCAGACCGTGCACGACTCCAGGTGGAGTAGATAGTTGATGGGTTGGCTGGTAAATACCTGCACAGAGGATGAGGGAGGCAGGTTGGGTCTACCTCAGTTGGTTTCTGCGAGAATATGAGGATGTCTTTTAGGATGAGCTACCGGGACTACCTCCGCATAGGGATGTAGACTTTGTTATTAAGTTACACCTTGGTATGTAAACATTTTACATGACTCCTCACATAGGATGTGCCCGAGTTGAGTTCACGGGAACTCGAGTCAGCGTAGGAATTATTGGATAAGGTTTTATCGGCCCAGGCACTTCACCGCAGGGCGCTCGGTTTTGTGTGGCTAAGAGAAGGACAAGACTCTTGTGCATTGACTATTGTGATTGAAACGAGTTACGATCAGAATGGTATCCATTCTGCGAGGTTGATGGTTTGTTTGATCAGTTCGAAAGTGAGTACACTCAGAATAGACCTTTACTTACTTAGGTTATCATCAGGTTGGGAGTTAGGGGCGATATCCCTAAGGCAGTTTAGAGCGTGGTATGGGCATTTCGAGTTCATGGTGATGCCTTTCGGGTTGATGGTGCTCTGCGGCATTCATGGATCTCATGCATAGGGTATTCCAACCCTATTTGGATCAGTTTGTTGTGGTCTTCGTTGGTGACATCTTGATCTACTCCCAATCTGAGGAGGAGCATGAGGATCATTTGAGGATTGTTCTCCAAGCACTCAGGGACCATCAATTGTATGCCAAGTTCAGTAAATGCGAGTTTTGGCTTACTGAGGTGAAATTCTTGGGACACGTAGTGTCGGCTTGATGTGTTAATGGGCCCGGGGAGAGGTAGAGGCGTATGAGTTGGGAGAGATCGAAGTCGGTCTTCGAGATATACGGTTCTTGGGATTGATGAGATGCTACGGGAGGTTCATTGAGGATTTCTCCTGCCTAGCAGCACCTATGACTAGATTGACCTGGAAAGAGGTCAAGTTTGAGTGGAATGACCTGTGTGAGAGGGCATTCCAGGAGTTGAAAATTAGGCTTACTTAAGCTCATATTATGATTGTGACACCCTTTCTTGATCAGGCAGTTAGAGATTCAGGGCAAATCAGGATATACGTGCCACTAATGCAGCAGCCTTCTTCGGCATAGGATGTAGTGAGAGTCACTCTTTTTGTCATACTTATAACCTTTACACTTGCATAATCTCATAATGTTAAAACGAATTAACTTGTATTACATTATGTATGGTCTAAAATATATATACAAGCTCCAAATATGGAAATGTTCAACATTTTAATATTTACACCCTTTTTTGATAGTTTACAAAATTTCATATACAAAATGAACCTAAGGTCTTCCAGGTGTAGACACCCCCATTGATGTGTGGCCTTTATTTCTTCGTGGATTGTCGTCCTCTGGTTCCTCTTACGTACACACCGCAGTTGAACACGTGCTAAGCTTACTACAGCTTAGTGGGAATTATATACCATGAATGACCTCTATTAAGGGTCATCTTTGTTCTATACAAATGCATACTTACATATAACATTTACAGACTCTTATCATTTTCATATATATATATATATATATATATATATATATATCTTTTCATAACCGGTTTCATTTCTTATCATCTTCCATATACTTTTCATGTAATCTTGTACTTTTACTTCTTGTTCTTGTAACCGTATACTATCATCGCATAGCAGTGCTATGCTTCTCGTATCATGTCATGTATTCTCTACATTTCCTTTGCATATACCCGTCAATTTCTTTTATGTTCGTATGCATAAACCTTAGAAGTGGATACGAGGAAACTATAATCCATGAGGGCCAAAATCATTATATTCCTTTGTGTAAACGGTGGTCCATGAGAACTTGGATATTTGTAATATAATATACGAAGGTATCATCCTTTGTTGAGACGACTATCCATGAGGAGCCGGAGGCGCTGTGGGCGGCCCTTTAGGTGCCGTGATCAAACGGGATCTATCTCATCGACAGCGGTAGGAATATCGAGCTTGTATCTTGCGGACTTATTTTCCTAATGGGCATGCCCATCTATCCCCTCTACCGGGTTCTAGACAAATCAATATGTATTTATGTTGAATTATATATCTCATATTCGAATAATTATTGTCATTCGGTAATCATATGAATATATCTTACAATCGATTATTCATATCTTTACATTTTTATACTTCATTATATGCATAAATAACTATGCTTACACTGTAACTTATGAGCTATTTATGAATATAGCGGTCATGAGAAACCACAAATAACTATAGTTACTTTTTAATCTTTGCCTCACATTTTCCATGTTTAAGACTAATATGAGTTCCAATCTTATCAAGTATTGTCTATTGATGAATTCTTGACTCAATGGGCTTTGCAGAGTCAAAAACGCTGAAATCGGAGTTCGAGACCCAGAGGAGTATGACCTTGGGATTGGAGGTCAAATGCCTTGATGCGATCTTGGCGGCGACTGGGCGGCTTGGCTACCCGAAGTGCGAGCTCAGTCTAACACCTCAGTCTGACATCTAATATCTTCCTCAGGCATATGGATTAGTTCTTGACTCAATGGGCTTTCCATAGAATTAAAACGCCATCGGAGTTGAACGAAGGAGATATGACGCCGAGTTGGGATGTGCGTAGTCGGTTCAATGGCTGACTGGGTGGCAATTTGCACTGAAGTGAATTTCGATCCTTACCTTGTCTGACATCAATATCTTCCTCAGGCATTTGGATGGATTCTTGACTCAATGGGCTTTCCATAGAGTCCAGAACACCAAATAGAGTTCGCGGAGATATGACCTTCGAAGTTGGAGGTCATGCGCGATCGATCTTGGTGACTGAGCGGCGGTACACCTTTAGCAGTGGCGACTCAGTCTAACACCTCAGTCTGACATCTAATATCTTCACAGGCATATGGATGGTTCTTGACTCATGGAAAACCATAAGTCGAACGCTAGTCGGAGTTGAAGCGAAGGAGATATGACGCTTTTGAAGTTGTGGAGGTCATGCGCGGTCGGTCTTGACGGCGGCTGGCCCGTGAGCTGCCTTTGAAGTGGCGAGCTCGATCCTAACACCTCGGTCTGACATCTAATATCTTCTTCAGGCATATGGATGGATTCTTGACTCAATGGGCTTTCCATAGAGTCAAGAACACCGTCGAAGTTGACGAAGGAGATATGACCTTAGAAATTGGAGGGTCATGCGCGGTGATCTTGACGAGGCGACTGAGCGATGAACTGCACTGAGTGACGAGCTCAGTCCTAACACCTCGGTCTGACATCTAATATCTTCTTCCAGGCATATGGATGGATTCTTGACTCAATGGGCTTTCCATAGAGTCCAGAACACCAAATCGGATTAGACGAAGGAAGTGTAAACCTTCAGAGTTGGTCATCTTGCGGTCGATCTTGACGAGCTGACACAGGTGATGAAATTGCTGCTTGAAGTGACAGGCTTCCAGTCTGACACTGTAGTCCTGACATCTAATAATCTCTCAGGCATGGATGCGTTCTTTACTCAATGGGCTTTCCATAGAGTCGAGAACATGATAGTTCGGTGAAAGGAGATGTGTGTAGAAGTTGGAGGTCATGCCTTGATCGATCTTGACGAGCTGACTGGGTAATGGCTCTTGCGGCTGAAGTGGCGAGGCTCAGTCTGACACAACGGTCTGACATCTAATAATCTCCTCAGGCATATGGATGGATCTTGACTCATGGGCACTCCATAGGAATTGAGAACACCCAATTCAGAGTTCAGATGAAGGAGATATGACCTTAGAAGTTAGAGGGTCATGCGCGATCGGTCTTGGCGGTGGCTCTTCGAGTCTGGCGACCTCTACGAGGATCACGGCGACCCCCTCCCAGTTCACGACAGCCCTCTGAGGACTGGCGACCTCTCACCGGGCTGACCTCTTCGGGACCTGGCGAGCCTCCCATAGTGCTGACGACCTCTCTGGGGGACGACCTCTTCGGAGACTGTGACCTACGATTTTGTGACCTCTGGGCGACCTCCTATGGCTGACTCGCACCCATTTAACTGTTCAGAGTAAAAGACCATAACTTGGTCTACGGAGTCGGAGTAAATTCAAAGCCTAACATCAAGTTCATTGATGTGGTTACAATTTCGAAGAAAGGACTTACTTCCAAATTCTCTTTATTTCTGGTTCAAAAACTCGTTCTAAGGTCCAGCTAGTTGACCCGGTGCTAGAGCAGCCCTACCAGATTTAGCTAGTTGACCTCAGTAAGGATATAACTTAATCTACAGAGGTCCAAATCGAGAAATTCAAAGCCTAACATCAAGTTAATTGATGTGGCTACAATTTATCAGAAGGACTTACTTCCATATTCCCTTTACTTCTGACCTAAAAACTCGTTCTAAGGTCGGATGCTGTATAAAATAAGAATTTTCTTGGTTCAACTTGCAACTAGACCGCCGCAAAACGTATCAGGATCGTAGAGCTCTTATAAACTAATTCTAACAAAACAAGTTTAGGGTTTCCAAAACCCAAGACATGTATATTCATACAAATATTCACGGAGTTCTATACAACCAGACATGTATCAGTACCCATACTCAATTCCATACACGTAATCTTCTTCTTCTTCTTAACTAGCCCATTATTCTTTCTCCTTTTCTCCAAAGACAGTAGATATTCTTTTGGTCTTATCTTTATTGATCTTATCATTTTTTTATTTTACTTTGGTCCTCAACTCTTATAATATTTGCAAAATCCATTTTATATTATTTTTACAATAGCCTCAAATCTTCTTTATTATTTGTAATTTAACATGCATATTCTACTTTTGTTTTTTATCTTTATTTTATTCGAATAAATATACTTTTCGTTTATTATACCCAAAACATGTTATAAAGCATTAGTTATAATTTGAGAGTGTCCTGATGATAGTCTGGAGCAGGGGCAGAGGTGCACGGTGTCTTGTAGTGCCTCTTTGGGACCAATTTGCAGGATGTTTCGTGATGCAATCCGGGAGGGTGATAGCTTATGGTTCTCGTGATTAAAAAAGAATCATGAAGCGAGTACCTACACATGACACAGTTTGGCATATAGTCTTTGCCTTAAAGATTTTGCACCACAATTTGTATGGTGAGAAGTTTGAAATTGTTCGGACCATAGAGTGCGAGTATATTTTCACGGAGAACTCAACATGAAACAGCAGCAGTTGGAGTATACGGGGGACTATGACTTCACTTTGCATTTACCATCTTTAGTAAGGCAAATGTGGTGGGCCCAGTCTTGTGATCGGAAGTCACAGTCTTGGCTAGTGGCCCGAAGTGGCGGTCTTAAGATTGTGGGACAGTGATCGAGGCTCGGGGAGCGTTAAAGGAGTTTAGTGCTCACATATCCTATTTAGTAAATTGATTGGTCCCGGCGGGATATTAGAGATATTGTCCATCGAGGGGCTAGGGTATAGTCAGTGCGGGTGATGAAGGTTGGATCATCCACATAGATGGTAGTCTTCGGTATAAGGGACGGGTTGTGGTTCCTTAGTTGACCGATTTGAGAGAGGAGATCCTCCGGGAGTTTCCACTACTCTCGATTTGCTATGCATTCAGGTGGCATGAAGATGTATCGTGATCTTCGTAACCAGTATTATTGGAGCGGGATGAAGCGACACATTGGAGATTTTGTTCGTGAGTTGTCTCATGTGTCGTGGTCGAAATTTAAGCGTCGGAAAATTTAGTATGGTAACCCGATACATTAGAATTGTGGTGATAGGAGCACATCACGATGGACTTTGTGACCCACTTGCCACGGACACCGTGGAGGCATGATGCGGTATGGGTGATAGTGGATCGGCTCACTAATTGGCACATTTTCTAGCAGTGCGGATGACCTTCACACTAGAGGAATTCTACAAGTTGTATATTCGAGGTGTCCAGGCTACATGGTGTACGGTGTCATGAGTATGTCGACGAGGATCCCGGATTTATAGCACACTTTTGGAAAGTTCCGAGGCCATAGGAACACAATTGACGATGAGCTTGTGTTTCATAGCGGACAGATGGTCGATCGAGAGAGGACCAGCCACAAGTTTTAGAGGGCATCTTTGAGCATGCGTCCACGGATCTTAAGGGTAGTTGGGAGGAGCACTTGCCCTTGAGCTGAGGTCGCATAACAACGGTTATGGGGCGGTATCTGAGAATATGAGGCTTTGCCATGGGAGGCCATCTTTCGATCCCGATTTATTGGGCGGTAGGAGAGTTATCAACGGTGGGATCGATTAGGAACACCTGCGAGAAGGTGGTGATTTGGAAGGCGCCTCCGCTGCGGCGGTGGCAGAGCTTCATGACAGGCGGCGTCGGCCTGCAGAGTTCGGGAGTGGGTGATCCGTCTTCTTGAAGGTGCCTAAGAAGTGGTGGATTTGTGACGAGGGAAATTTAGCGTAGGGTATGTCAGTACTTGAGATGCTGAGAGGATGGGTATAGTTACATATCGATTGGCGCTACCGTCGAGTTTATCAGGTGTCCATGAGGTGTTCCACGTCTCCATCTGCGGAGTATACTCGGATCAACTCATGGTAGATTAGGGAGAGATGCTGTTGTCTGGAGTGGGACCTTTGGTAGGGACCGGTCGCGTTATCTTGGATAATCGGGGATGGGTTTTGGCGCAGACCTTGCGACTAGTGAAGTGTTGTGATGACAGAAGTGGAGGGGAACAGCTTAGGAATGTCTGGTGAGATGTAGGTCACCTATCCTTTCCTATTTCAGGATGAAGGTGTGTGGTCTAGTATTTGGCACTAGAATATTACTGCATATGCATGTGTTTGTGTGTGCTAGTATGTGTGAATTTTGGGGACGAAATTTTATTAAGGGGGGAAGAATGTAAAACCCGGGAAAAATTCAATTTTTCTAAAAAAGGGTAAAATGGTAATTTCGGTTGAAAATCGGAAATTTTCTAGATCTCAGATGATGAAACGGACTTCTCCGTTGAATTCATCTCGCGAAATCAAGTTACCTCGTCGAATTTCGTTGGATTTTGAGACAGTTGAAATTTCATATTTTTCGAGGCATCGGGTATTGGGTGACACATGGCATGATCATGTGGATTCCACATGGCACCCTAGAGGAGTGACACATGGCATGAGCCATGTGGTGCACTTGTGTGAATGGCTCACATTAAGCCATGTGTCAAAGGAGGGAAATAAAGGAAAGAAAAATCGAAATTAAGAGAAAAATGTAAGAGTGACAAGTGGCAAGGGGGAAAGTGGTGGGAAGTTTCCCTACTTGGACAATTCAGTGGATAAGGGAGAAAAGGAGGAAAAACCAAACAAAATGAGAAGAAAAGAAATGAGAAAAAGAAAGAAAGAGAGGAGAAAATAAGAAAATGAGAAAATGGAAAATGAAAAGGAAAGAAGGAGAGGAGAAAACAAAAAGAAAGGGAATTCGGTGGATAAGAAGGAGAGAAGGAAGAAGCGGACAGAAAGGAAGAGAGGAAGAAAGAGGAGAAGAAAGAAAGGAAGTTTTTCTTGGCATTAGACGGGCTCGTGGTCAGAAGAAGAAGTCGATAGGCGCATCGCGAGCTACGTGTGGAGTACGAAAATCTTGGGTTTGGTGAGCTCACAGAGGTGCAAAACCTACTTGGAATATTTTAGCCTAAAAAGTCATGTAATGACATAGGTTGTCTTCGGGGCCATGATATGACGTGTGATTTAGTCGGGTGCAGGGTGAATGTGTGAAAATTTTTGAGCCCGGTTTACAGGGCGGTCTCGGTTGTGTTGAGGAGGTTTGGTTTTGATCGGAGATTTGGTGCCTTTGGGTTTTGTTGTGTGTTTTGGTATCACAATAATTCGATGACGAATTGAACCAAAAATGGTTCATGGCCGTGAAGGGACTAAGAGTTGCCCTATTTCATATGGTCCGAGATTTGGGTCATTTTGTGTGTATTATTGGAAAATAAATAATATGTTGTTGTGTGTAAAAAATCATGTTAATATGTGCTTGCGTGATGTATTAACATAGAAATTGTGATGAATGGAAATTATATGTTGGAAATATAATTATCTGAAATTTATAAATGTGCATGTGGCGACATAGCATGAAGCCTGAAACGTGTTGTTTCATATGCGGCCACATCGTTTAGTCGGGTGTGGTGCATTATGCTGTATTCACATTTCTTGGTGAATGTGGTGAGCTTCGGAAATGGGACCCGATCGAAATAGAGACTGAGGTGGTATAAAACGATAATAAATATAAATCACGTGTCGTTTTTAGGCGTAGCGAGATGGTAGATCCCCACAGGGTGAAAGACCCAAATTTATATCGTTAAGACATGATCACATGTGGTGGCTTTGTAAAAATTTTGGAAGATGCGACGATCTTGCGGTGTGACCACAGAAAAAGGCATTGGTCGATAGACAACACACGAGGGTGATGGTAAGAATTCAAGTGAATATTGGAAGGTTGTCCAATAGTTTAAGTCATTAGGTGAAGCATGATAGTTGGTTTTAACAGCATTGTAGGTGTGTGAAGTGATACGGACTGAGTTGTGGGCATTAAGTCATCATGTATGACACGTAATATTCCATATAAGATTGCATTATTTATATGGAATGTGATTAGATGTTTTTATGATTGTCATTGCATGTGCATTTTAGGTGGGGAGTAGCTCTTGTAGGAGAATTTTTTTACTGGGCATTGCTGCTTGGTTGTGGGACCTTTAAGGTACATGGGTGTATGGGGAGATGGCTCTACGAGAGTCGTGAGGTGCGAAGGAGGCTAGACATGTGCTCAATAACATTTTTGTAAAAGTATTTTGTATAAAGGATTTTATAAAATTCTTTCCAGACTATTATAAATAGTCGAATTATGTAATTGAGTAAGAGGGCCATGATCTGATCCACTACGATTTGTAATTATTCATTTTCTTTTCATATTTTTATATTTAAATGAATGAATGAATCCCAGTGAAGGGATGTATGGAAGTGGTTCAGTAACTCCGGTGTCCATAGGTAGTTGGTACAGTGCAGTGCAAGACTTAGGTATAAAACTGACACAAACGAATTCCACGGGTTAGCGGGTTGTCACTTGAGACCGATGGGGCATCACAATTATTGTCGGTATCCTTTATTTTGTAAATGATAAATTATTCTACATTTAAGACCTATACATTTGATAATAAAAAAATACCTAGAATACCTAAGATTCCAGATCTACAGTATATTGATGAACATGATCTTGTTGGCTTCGGGTGAAGTCAGGTTTACATCCCGAACTATCGACATGAAACACGAATAATTGTCGTCAACGATAACTACTTGTTACAACAAGTTGATGACAAAACACAGCATAATAGGTCGACGACAAAACACGCCACAACAAATCATTGAAAAAAATACGGAAAAACAAAGGCACACCCAAATCGGTGTGGAAGAAACCATTTTATTAGAAAAGAAATCCAGATATAAGAAAGAAAACGAAGGAAAAGGTTATTTAGACTCGGAATGGTTAAAAAAATCACCCCACCCCTCCTCTCTGACAAACAGGGGCTTCAAAGAGATAACAGATAGAATAGCGGATATGGTTTCCTAATAATAAGCAAAAATTTAAATTTAATATCGTATTTAAAAATGGGAAAACTATGTTATGGGGTCCTAATATGAGAGTATTTGAAAAATGAGGGCTAAACAATTTATTTGAGGCATAGTCTAACATTTTAAAGACTATTTGATAAAGAAAACTATTTTATTTGATAAAGAAGCCCTATATGCAGGGCACATGCAGAACCACAAAACATTCCTAAAATACCCTTTTAATTCCCAAATAAAAAAAAGCCTTAATTAAAAATCAAAAGCCTTAACAGACAGTTCCTTTTCTCTCCAAAACAACATTTGCACCAAGAGCTCCAATTGGAAAAGGAGGATTTCCAGTCGACAAGATGGAGTTTCAATCGTCTAAAACATCTTCACGGTTAGTTTTATTGCCTAAAACATGTCCATGTCTCTCTTTTTGTGTGACACCCTTTCTCCGTCAGGCTGGAGTTAGGTCAGAGACAAATCCGGGATGCTGATACCCTCATGACGCTAACTGGCATAGGATGTAAAGTGAGAGTCCTCTTTTATCATGCCTGTAACCTTTGCACTTGCATAATCATATAATGTTAAACTAATTGCTTGTATTACATTCGCCTTGTGGATTACAAAATATATAAGCTCCAAATAGCAAATGTTCAACATTTACAATATTTACGATAGTTCTAAATTTCATATACAAAATAGACCTGAGGTCTTCAGGTGAGCACTATTGATGTGTGGCCCAGCTTTACATTGTGATGTGGATTGTCTATCCTCTGGTTTCCTCTTACGTACCTACACGGATTGAACACCTGCGGTACAAACTGCAGCTTAGTGGGAATTAATACACATGAATGACCTCATTGGTCTATCACATTTCTCTAACAAATGCATATAACACACTGCAACATTTGGTGCTCTTATCATTTCATATATATATATATATATATATACTTTTCATACTTAGGTTTAATTTAACATAAATGCCCATATCTTTTCACATGTAATCTTGCACTTTTACCTTCTTGTTCTTGTAGTATATACTATCATGGCATACTTGATGCTATGCTTCTCATATGTCATGTATTCTCTACATTTCCTTTGCATATACACGTCAATTTCTTTTTATGTTCATATGCATAAACCTTGAAGTGGATCTGAAACTACTATAATCTTAGAGGCAGAAAATGCTATAATCCTTGTAAACGTGTGGTCTAAAGAACTGGAGCGCAATATAATATGCCGAAGGTATCATCAGCATTCGAGGCGGTGACTATCCATGAGGGCCGGGCTTGGTGACCCTTTAGGGGCCTGCAGTACAGTCCATGGGATCTATCTCCTATCGACAAACAGTAGAATATCGGAGCTTATCTTTGTAGACTTATTTTTCCTAATAGGCATGCCCATCTATCCCTCTACCGGGTTCTAGCCGGACAATCAATATGTATTTTATGTTCGATTATATATTTCATATTCTGAGATAATTATTGTCATTCGGTAATCATATGGAGATATATATACAATCGATTATTCAATATATCTTTACATTTTCATACTTCATTATATGCATAAATAACTATGCTCTACTTTGTATACTTATGAGCTATTTATGAATTCATAATAGGCGTTCATAATACAAATAACTAGTTTTTGTACTGCCTACTGTTTTTCGAACTGGAACTAACGCGAGTTTCCAATCTTATCAAACTGTCTATTGATGAATTCTTGGCTCAGTGACTTCCATGAGCCGAGAACACCCAATCGGAGTTCAAGCGAAGGAATGTGCCAGAAGTTGGAGGTCATCTGTGATCAGTCTTGACGAGGCGGCTGAGAGCGACGGCTGCAGGCGGCGAGGCTCGGTCTAACACCTTGGTCTGAGAGGCATCTAATATCTTCTTCAAACATATGGATGGATTCTTGATAATGACTCATAGGTCAAGAACACCATCGGAGTTGAAGCAGAAGGAGATATGACCTTAGAGTTGGTCCATGCGCGGTGGAGTCTTGACGGTGGCCTGAGCAGGCAGCTGCACTGAAGTGAGCTCAGTCTAACACCTTGGTCTGACATCTAATATCTTCTTCAGGCATATGGATGGATTCTTGGCTCAATACGACTTTCCATGAGGTCGAACACCCAATCGGAGTTAGACGAAGGAGATGGCGACCGAGGATTGGAGGTCATCGCGCGGTCGGTCTTGACGAGTGACCTGGTGATGAGCTGCACTGAGTGAGCTCAGTCTAACCTTTCGGTCTGACATCTAATATCTTCTTCAAGCATAGCGGATGGATTTTGACTCAATAAGACTCCAGAGTCGAACACGAATCGGAGTTCAGACGAGGAGTGCTGACCCTTACGAAGTTGGAGGTCATGCGCGGTCGGTCTTGACAGTGACCTGGGTGACGAGCTGCGCAGTGACGGCTCAGTGGCCTTGTGGTCTGACATATAATAATATCCTCAGGCATATGGATGGATTCTTGACTCAATGGGCTTTCCATAGAGTCAAGGGAACACAATCGGAGTTGAGACGAAGGAGATATGACCTTCAGAAGTTGGAGGTCATGCGCGGTCGATCTTGACGGCGACCTGGGTGAGCTGCACTGAGTGATGGGCTCGGTCTGGCACGCGAGTCTGACATATGTGTCCTCAGGCATATGGATGGATTTTTGACTCAATGGGCTTTCACTTGGCCAGAATTAAAGCACAAGTAGGATTCGAGACCGAAGGAGATATGACGCCGGATTAGGGTCATGCGCGGTCCCGGTCTTGACAGGCGAGGCTCTTGGGGATCGGCAGGCCTCTACGAGGATCGAGCGACCCCTACGGTCTGACGACCTCACGGGGACTGGCGACCTCTGGACTGACCTCTTCCGGAGGACGACGACCTGATTGCTGGCGACCTCTACGGAGACAGCCCTCATGGGTGACTCGCACCCATTTGATGTCGAGTAAAGACCACTTGCGAGTCTCTGCAGTCAGTGAAATTCAAAAGCCTAACATCAAGTTCATTGATGTGTACAATTTCAAGAAGGACTTCCAAATTCTCTTTATTTTCGTGTTTAAAAACTCGTTCTAAGGTCGGCTAGTTGACCGGGTGGCGGGAAGCCCGGCCCTTACCAGTTTATTTGGGTTGACCTGTCGAAGGACTATAACTTGGTCTACAGAGGTCCAAATCCGAAAATTAAAGCCCCTAACATCAGGTCATTGTGTGGCACACAATTATCAAGAGGACTACTTCCCATATTCCACTTTACTTTGACCTAAAAACTCGTTCTAAGGTCATTTCTGTATATGATCAAAAATAGAGAATTTTCTTGAAGTTTCAACTTGCAACTAGACCCTTCTAAAGCACATCTAAGGATCCTTAAGGAAGAAACTCTTCTCTGGCTTAATCCTAACAAGAAATGAGATTGGGAGTTTCAGAGCCCAGACATGCTTACATATTCATACAAAAATATTCACGATTCCATACAACCAGAAGACATGTATCAGTACCCATACTCAAATTCCATACACATAATCTTCTTCTTTGTAACTATATTCAACCTGCTTTTTCTGTATTTGCTCTCCTTTTCTCAAGACCGAAGTAAATATTTCTTTTGGTCTTATCCTTATTGATCTTATCCTTTTATTTTTACTTTGGTCCTCGACTCTTATAATATTTGCAAATCCATTTATGTTATTTTTGCAATAACCTCAAATCTTCTTTTTTTATTGTTACATAAATTAACTTAGCCATGTTCACTTTGTTTTTATCTTTATTTTATTGAATAATAAATATACTTTCTTCTGTTATTCTCTATAAACATATTTATCTTGTGTTTAAGGTATATTTGAAGTCTATTACAACTCACAGCAAGAAAATTTAATCCTCGAGAAATTCATACATTGAAAGTTTAAGGATCTTACGCCATCATGATTTAGCCACGGCCAGTAGCTTCTTCTCTTCTGTGGTGTGCGAAGAACTTTTCGCTAATGTGATGCGCCATTTTGTTGCCATTGTTTGCCACCTCTCGAGCGAGAATGGTCTTTTGAAACCTGCATGCCTAGCTGAGCGATCTTGCGTGCGGCGGCACCTTTGCCATTTTGGTATGTCGACTCATGACAGTATCTCGGGAAACGTGACCACGTGAAACATGGTGTGTTTGGCCAACTCACTGGGGAGTGCCGATAAATAGCCAGGCCCAATGTTCAAAATCTCACGCGGCCCAGCAGACCCCGGTTTCAAGCTTTGCTTTAGGCGAGCACTGGTACTATAAGCACTGGTGATACCTTTAAAGAGACCTTGTGCCTTAACATCTACAATCACTTACACTAGCAGTTTTTAGGACTTGTTTAGGGTATATTATAGCCTAAAATGAAATTTTTGGAGAAAATAAACAAATGCACCAAGATTGTGTGTTTGAGACAAGGGGGTAAGTGAATAACTTTGCCACTTTGGACATAATAATGGCATAAAATCAATAGGATTATATGCACTTGAATGACATAAATCATAAGTTATAGCCTTACATTATGAAATATGAAAATTAGATAGAGATAAAAAGAAAATGGGGACCTAAATGCAATTACAGCAAGCTTAGCTTAAAAATGGGGTTTTTAATGTTTGTACAAACACACCGGCCCATACCAAACATGGAGTTTAAATTATGGATTAGGTCTCGAATGGGGAGAAAAGCATTGAGAAGAGAGAGGAGGCAGAAAAGAGGAAGAAGAAGAGAGAAGAAAGAAGAAGGAGGGCCATTATCAGGTATGGAACTTGGATTTGATGTTGAACTACATGGAAGATAAGATTTTGGATATTCATGCAGATAGTTATAAATCTTATGAAATCTAGGTTTCATCTTAACCTAAATTTATGTTGATAAAGATTAGATAAACATAGGTCTGAAAATTATAGAATCCTCCTTGCAGGATGGAATTCATGGTTCATCAGTAAGTATTAAATGGTTGAGTTCAGACAGCTATCAATGTCATGATTAGGGTTGTGTGTGGATATTCGCCCATATTAGAGTGGGTTTAGAGGAGTAGTGGGATCAGAATTAGTTCAAGAAATATTGAAGTGGTGAAAGGTTTGAGACATGGGGTGGTGTGAAGTGTGATGAAGTATGAGAGGTTGAAATGGGATCAAAATATGAAGGAGAAAGACTGAAATGGGCATCTCGGGTTATTCTTTATCAGGGTGGGGTGATTACCAGTGAACTTCGGTCTGGTCATTTTTGTGGGATTCTCTAGTGGTCTTGCCGTTTAGAATAGTCTCAATTTTCTAATTCCCAGACCAGTTTATTTTGTATAAATTACTGTTTTCTTGTCGATTTTGGGTGATTCAAATAGTGAATTAAAATAGACTTTAGGCAGACAAACTTAGAGAGGCATTTGCCAAGTTCACGATCTAAGTGGCTAAAAAAATATAAAGTGGGGCCATGTTTAAGATATTCTGCATCAGTTTGACTATAGAGAATTCCGATTGATTTTAGCACATGTGGGGTTCAGTTAATAGATTGGGTGATTCAGTTGAGACAGAACCCTTAGCACATAACTTTAAAGGTGCAGACCTCAATTATCAAAAAAATGATTAAGATTTGGAAAAATAATTATTATAACTGATCTTGAAATTTGTCTCAGTTAAAAATGACAGTTGGCATAAAAGTATATAAAACTTTATTACACAGGATGATCCGATTGGATTGAAGTTCAATTCCTAAGTAAAATATAGATTCATAGAGAATAGAAAATATGAATAAGGTGCGATCTCATAGACATCATATATATATTATATGATATATAATATGTGTGTGATACAAAAATATGAAAATATAATATATATATGCGATATGTTCATAAAACATGAATATGATGTGCTAATACCAGGGATATAACTCATAAAGATGATGAGTATCTCAGTCATGGTATGATGAGATGCTAGATGGTTCATGTCATGAATCTGATAGTCTAAATACGATTGATGGGCTGCATATGAATATGATTATCTTGTGAACACATGATTATCATGTGAACTGATGGACACCAGTAGAAATATAGAAATGTGATGATAAAGGCAGACTGAATATGTCAAATGATGAGATATAGATGAGCATAGAGATGGAATATAAGTGGTTCTTGTTGGGAACCTTATATGATGAAGAGTACTAATGATGAAGCGATGAGATAAGCAAAAGATGACAAAGCATGGGAATGGAACAATTATAAATGATGAATTTTATATGTGAAAATCTTGAATGGAGGTGGCTTTACTTTGATAGGATTAACAGAAAGTGGGGATGGCTAAATCATGATTGAAATGTGATGTGTGATGAGGATATGTGATACAGAAGCTGTATGAATGCCGATTTAATTTAGATGCATTCTGTGTAAATGATGAATAAAGCTAAATGATGAAAAAAATCTGAATATATATAGTTATATATGTATATGAGAAGCAGAATGTGAAGACTAGTTAACAGAGCTAATCTGCAGATGAAACAAGCAATTAGTATATGGCAAATATGATAACAATGATTATTCATGCTTAGATCTTCTGAAAATAATATAATAGTGATTTACATGCCTTGGACTTGGTAGAGGTTAGATGGCGTCACCTTGGAAGAATCTGGGTCTTCACATTTCAATTGCCAGCAGACATTGAGATTTTGGGTTGAGTTACATGATATAGATCCAGTTTGGAGGATGGGGTGGCCATAGAAGTCACACTATAATAAAGTAAAATCTTTATCCTCAATGCCACAGTGATAGTACCAACTAGTGCAAACAGGCAGAGATCAACGCATATAATCTTGATTAATGCTGTGATTTTACATAGTTTCCCGAATCATTCTAAGTATTTGGACTATGATAAGGAAATGATATAGATGAGAAGATATAGGCCTAATATGAAGCATAACTGTTATCTCAGAGTAAATCTGGAGACAATTACAAGACAATGTGTGGTATAAATTGATATGTAATCAGTATATGAACCTGAAAAGTAATAAAATGCAAAGTATGAAGAATTATGGGATGAATGGAGATAAGACTGATACAGAATGCTGGAGTATTCAGGGATAATCTAGGTGCTTGGAGATATGAAGAAAAGTACAAGGGTGAATTACCTAATGGAAGGTATACATTGTTTACAGAGTATGAAAGTGAAGAGTCTGATAAATCAAAAGCCAGAGAAAGGATGAAAGAAGGCCTGTGAACTAGGACATGATATGTGCTTTTGAAAAAGTTAGGACATTGAAGACATGTGACCAGATTATGAAGATAAACACATGAGTAGAGAGTATGAGATATTAAGAAGTATGAAGAATGGAATCTGGGTAAGTATGGGCAGAGATGGGGCTAGAGGAACATCAGATATCTGGAAAAAGTTGATATCCCAGATGGGATATGGATGATCAAGGAGTGCAGTTAGCATATAGAAAAATGTTTAGATATATATAATGCGTATGTATAAACATGATGATTGTGGTGGTTGGTTATCAAGTGCTTGGTCACTAAAGCGTAACCATGCGGAATTCAATCGGTGAATGAAGGCAGAAGACAAGAGGATAGAGACTGAGGACACATTTACCTTCATTGAAACCGGTAGGCTGAATAGGTGCTCATGTTTGGCACGCTTGCGATCTCTGAGAGGGTTGTAGTAAATAAATTGTAATGATCTGGTAAAAGACTCTTGTATGTTAGATTGTGATGGACGCCTGGGTGGTAGTTCTTTGTATATGTACAAAATGATTTTTGTTCTTATTTGAATTGTTTCATTTTTGATAAGTGTGAGATACATTTCACGAGAAGAAGCAGGTGACTAAAATTACAAATACAGTAAAGTATATATTGCCTAGTATCATATAGATAACATCTCACGCTTGGACTGGTTTGGGATGCTGTCGGGTGAGGCTGGATGAGTGACATTTGTCTACCACTTTATCTTCAATATCTCACCTATCTTTGGGTTGGCATCTACGACTTTTGTCTATAGCTAAGCCTTGCTAACCTCTATTGAATAACGTACTCTCTTACATGTCTTTGCTAACAACGGACATTTATGGTTAATAATATTCAATTACATCCACGGCCTACGGGGTTCACATTCAGGCCATACAAAAGCTATGAATTTTATATATTGCGATTAAGCTATTGCCAGAATAATTCTATCAATGGGGAATATACCTATCCCGACTTCCGAAATTCATGAGCATGACTGCTTCCGGCATATCTGAACACTGTGAATCAATCTCTCAGCATCATCTGTTTGGGATGGAATCGTCTCAAATTATGATCTCAGTGTTTATAATTCCTTCGAACCTTGATGGAAATCGGATCTCATAGGCAATGAGCAATGACTTTGATGTCTTGATATACGATCATCTACATGCTCTTCATTTGTTGATCCATGAGAATGAAAGTGATCATTTGTATCAAATGGGTAGGCTTTTTGTGACTATCTATAATCACCCCAGAAACGAGTCATGTTTTTGTTGTGAGAAAACGACTAAATCCATGACAAATGTTATCCCATATTTAAAGGAATTGGAAGGGAGTTTATAACTGATGCGCAGTGTTCGACTTTGACTTGTGACCGATCAAACATAGACACATATTGATTCACATCTAACTCAGTCTTTCACCATCATTGTTTTCAGGTCACGTTTTTATCTTAATTCTCTCGGGATGCATGGTAAATCTTGTATTATGACATAAATATATGACTTTTGCTTTGGCTCTTTGCTCAGATTTTAAACCTGTATCAATCCATGTTGAATCTGAGCTTACCTTCTTTCTCACAAAGGCAGGTCTTTGTCACCGTCTCTATCCATCACAATGAGATTTTTTAAGTAAACTCTTCATCATTTTACGCATCTACAATTTATTTGCTTTAGCGGTTAAGCTTCTAATTGGTAACATGGCTCATCATCTCTAAATCTCCGATCTTTGTCTGGCAGTGACATTACCCTTGTCTTCGGCTTAAAGCATCGGCTACTATATTAGCTAGGGTTAGTGATACATGATGCGGTCATAATCCTTTAATAACTCGACACCTCAGTCATTAGAATTGCTCTACCGAGTTCGCGAAGTACTTGAGACTCTCTAACCTGATGAAGTTATTAAATTCCACTTTCCCAGTATAAGTAGTGTACGCCATATTTTTAAGCAAACACTATGGCTAACTCCCAGGTCATAATTGGATAATTTTGTTCATGTGGCTTCAACATGCAGACCTTTCATCACTACCCATCTTGCATTAATATCTCATTCATTGTGAAACAATCATTATACAGTACTCTCTTTCAGGTAATTTGTGTGTCTTTGGTACTTCAGCGGCCCTCCCCTTTCAGCTGTTCAAAACTATTCGACATTTTGTCTGTCATCAAACTTATTCATCTGATGGCAGTGACGAGAGAAGCTATAGTAAGCCTCTGCAAATCTTTCTATAATAATGAGCTAAGCCCGAAACTCTCACCTCAGGTTACATTTGAGGTGTGATTCCAGTCTGTAGCTTCAATCTTAGCGGGATCAACTCTTATACCCTCGTGACACAATGTTTAGGAATCAGACTTTAGCCAAAAATCACATTTTATTGAAACAGCATCTTCTTTTCTCTTAATGTCTCTAAGACTATTCTCGGTCATTTATTCATGTTCCTGTTGCATCCTTGAATACTGGGATCTCCTCAGTAAAACCACAGCTGATTGATCCATAGATTTGAAGCCTGTCCATCAAATCATAAAGTCTTCTTTGTGCATTAATTCATTCATGGCACGACCAAAGCTCATGTGAAACTATATCGGGTTCTAAATGCGAGTCTTGACATCTCAAACTTCTTTACCCTCAGTGTGATCGGGGTATCTTGAAAAGACATCCTTTCATTGGTGAAAAGATCTTCCAATTCTGACAGTGATTTTTTGTTTTCCTTTGTCACTTGTGTCTGCCGATAATCGTGCACATCCAGTAGGTACTTATCTTTCTTTTCACAAATAAGCAGGTGCACCCAGGGGGACCTGTTGGGTGGATAAATCCTTTATCTAAAAGTTCTGCAGGTGACTCTTTAACTCTTTGTTTCAGTTGGAGCCATCACATGCGATTACTTACCCATTTTGAGACATTCTGTGCAATTTCTATAGCTGATCTCTCATGTAGATACACAGTAACTCTTGGGAATACATCGAAATTCCTTACTGGGATCACTCTGCATCAACTTGACCTCCCAGAGTCAAGTATCAAGCAGAATGTCTCCCATCCTTTCCCTCATAGTCTCCTAGCACTAATTAGGGGATGACATTAGACATCCCTTGATCAATGCATACTATTACCTTAGTTTGGTCGACATTTCCAGCTTTAAGTCTTTTGTCCACACAATCCGATGGCTACGAGTTGTGAACAACCAATCCATTCCTAGAATCCAAATTAAAACTCTGGAATGGTAAGGTTATCAAATCGACGAGAAGCTCTCTGGTTTATTATAACAATGGGGCAATTTACGCATATGATATTCACCTTAGCGTTGCCCAAACGGATTTAGTTACATGCATACTCATATCTTTAATTTCTCCTTTCTAACGTTGCTGTCAGAAATACATACTCCAGTACCATGAGATGAGTAGATCAGGATGTCATGCATGCATCTCTATATCTATATAATAAAAAAATGTCCGTATAACCGGGAGCAGTGATGCAGTCCTCACAGACCTTCGCAGCATATGCTCGTCTTTGGTCTTTATGAGCATAGGACGATCCTATTTAGTGCCTTCCTCCTCGTCCTCTATCTTGAAGGATAGGCCATCTGACCTGCCACGATCACGAGTCGGAAGTGGTGCAGCAGATCTTCTTGCCACTTCCTTGTTGGCTTCATTCTCCCAACTCAGAGGGACAGTGCTTTCAAATGCTGAGAGCTTCCAAGAAAACACCCTCACATTCAATATCCTGCAAACTCCAAAATGCCTTTTATGTGAGGGCATTAGAGCCCTCTCACCATCATTGACTTACTATCTATACTCATTGTTTACATTGGACCTTTGCCTTCTACCTCAGTGAACTATATTCACGTTTGAAGTGGGAATTCTCTAACTCTTTCCCTAGGAGGGACGAAGCTCATAGAAAACTAACTTTTGAAATCTTTATTTCTTTGCTTTCGTTTCTAATATTCTCTACTCATTACAGAAACTTGGACATTTGATAAAATCCCATATTTGGAGAGAGACAGGTGCGAAATACCTCTTGATGGAATCATCACGGTCATCCTCAAATTGCTGCAAATGCCTCGGTGAGGACCAGGTCAGGTGCATATTTTACTAAGATGGCTAAATTCTTTTCATATTCGACCAGATGGCTCCTTTGTAGAGGGAAGTGGGAGCTGTTTCCATGGAATCTATGCATCTCGGTAACATGCTCCTCACGAATTCTTGGACAAAATTTGTCAGGACCCAGATCCTTGGACTTTTGAGTACTAGTTCTGATCATATGCCTCACCTACTGATAGTGAGGCACACATGATGTATACGTCCAGGAGGACATGTCCAACACCACATGTCTCTATCTAGCTTTTCTAGCAGAATTCGGCTTTCTCGACTCTTCCATGCTAGACCCATAGATTCTCTGCTCCATGTCTTTTCTTTGTGTCTATTGGGCTTTGGGAGATCGATCATCAAGAAACCCGAGCCATGTCTTGCGATATTCAGTGAAAACTAGTGGGTTCATTAGGTACATTACTTTACGAAGGTTGAAGGCGATAACCCTGCTGTTCCATTGGGTTGACACTCTAGCGACTTCTTAGGACGAATCCCATCTATACAAAACAGGGACATCCACATAAGGCCCACATTTACTAAACACAGGGCTTTTCTGTTTATATACTCTATTCAGGCCACTAAGCTTAGGCTTTCGAGAAATGCCTAAACCTAGGCTGATACCACTAATTTGTGACACCCTTTCTCCGTCAGGCAGATTGGCGGTCAGAATATCAAGGATGCTCTACGATACCACCCTAAATTTGTGGCCTTGACCTTCGGCATAGGATGTCAGTGAGTCCTCTTTTTTATCATACCGCAGCACTTTACACTTGTATAATCATATAATGTTAAACAATTAACTTGTATTACGTGCATGACGGATTACAAATATATATACAAGCTCAATAAAATGTTCAACATTTACAATATTTACATTAGTTTACAAATTTCGCCTACAAAATAGACCTAAAGGGTCTTCCGGTGGGCACCTATTGATGTGGCCTTTATTTGATGTGGATTGTCACGTCTCTGATTTCCTCTTGTACTACAGTTGAACACCTGGTGCTAAGCTTCAAGCTTAGTGGGGAATTAATACATGAATGACCTCTATTAAGGGTCATCACATTTCCTATACAAATGCATATAACACTATATAATTTCACAGGACTCTTATCATTTTCATATATATATATATATATATATACTTTTCATAACCAGGTTTCATTTCTTATCATCTTCCATATATTTTCATGTAATCTTATTACTTTTACTTCTTGTTCTTATGGCAGTATACTATCTATCTTATAAGCAGTGCTATGTACCTCATATCATGTCATGTATTCCTCCTGTTTCCTTTGCATATGCAGGTCAATTTGTTTTGTAACATATATAAGTAACCTTAGAAGTGGATACAGAGCTATAATCCGTGGGGGCCAGAAGGCGCTATATTCACTTGTATGAAGCAGTGGTCCATGAGAGATTTAGGCGTAATGTCTCCAGTATCCATCAGCGTTCGAGGCGGTGACTATCCATGAGAACCAGGGTATTGTGGTGACCCTTCCCGGGGCCAGTGATCCAATAGGATCTATCTCATACGACACAAGCAGTGAATATGAGCTTGTATGCTGCAGGACTTATTTTTCTGTGGCGTACTGCATCATCCTACCGGGTTAACGGGAGCCAATCCATTATGTATTTTATGTTTAAAATATATAGCTATATTCCAGAATAATTGTGTCATTGTTAATCACTTATGAGATATATATACATTCAAGTTATTCATATCTTTACATTTTCAACTGCCATTTATATACGTAAATAACTATGCTCATACTTTGTATACTTATAGACTATTTATGAATTCATAATAGGCGTTCATAATACAAATAACTATGGTTATAATCACGCCTCTTTTGTTTTTCCGTATTTTCTGGAACTAATATGAGTTCCAATCATTATCAATCTGTCTATTGATGAATTCTTGACTCAATGGGCTTTCCATAGAGCCCAAGAACACCCAAATCGGAGTTCAGCAGAGATGTGACTAGAAGTTGGAGGTCATGCGCGATCAGTCTTGACAGGCGACTACGAGCCCCGACAGGCACTGCAAAGTGAAACGACTCGAGTCTAACACCTTGGTCTGACATCCTAATATCTTCTTCAGACGCCTGGATGGATTCTTGACTCAATGGGCTTTCCATAGAGTCAGAACACCCAAATCGGAGTTCGAGACGGAGATATGACCTTAGAGTTGGAGGTCATGCGATGGGATCTTGACGGTGACTGGTAGTGGTACTAGTGACAAGCTCAGTCTAACACCTCTGTCTGACATCTAATATCTTCTTCAGGCATAGGATGGATTACTTGACTCAATGGGCTTTCCATAGAGTCCAAGAACACCATCGGAGTTAGAGCGAAGGAGATATGACCTTAGAAGTTGAGGAGGTCATGCGCGATCAGTCTTGACGGCGGCTGAAGGCGGCGGTACACTGAGGTGACGAGCTCAGTCTGACACCTTGGTCTGACATCTAATAATCTCCTCAGGCATATGGATGGATTCTTGACTCAATGGAGAACTTGCCGGTCAGAACCCACCATCCGGAGTTAGAGCGAAGGAGAGATATGACCTCCAGTTGGAGGAGGTCATGCGCGATGATCTTGACGAGGCGACTGGGTGACTGTGCGCTGAAGTGTTGAGCTCTGTCGACACCTTAATCTGACATCTTAATCTCTCAGGCATATGGATGGATTCTTGACTCAATGGGCTTTCCATAGAGTCCAAGAACACCATCGGAGTTGAGGCAGAGAGATATGGCGTTCAAGTTGGAGGTCATGCGCAGTCAGTCTTGACGAGCTGACCTGAACTGACGAGCTGCACTGAAGTGACAAGCTCAGTCTGACACCTTCTGTCAGCATCTAATAATCTCCTCGAGGCATATAGGATTGGATTCTTGACTCAATGGGCTTTCCATAGAGTCAAGAACACCCAGTCAGGATTAGGCGAAGGAGATATGACCTTAGAAGTTAAGAGGTCATGCGCGATCGATCTTCAGCTTGGTACGAAACTCTTGAGATTGACGCCTCTCCCGGATCGGCGACCCCTACGGCTCCTGATGACCTCTCTGGGCTGGGCGACCTCTGGGACGGCCTCTTGGGACGGCGACCCCGGCTCTCCCAGTTTGGCGACCTCTGGGTGCTGACTCTACAGACGACCTCGCGGGACTCGCACCCCGTTTGGCTGATTCGAGTAAAGACCATGGCAGTCTCTCTGGGAGTCCAATTAAGAAATTCAAAAGCCTAACATCAAGTTCATTGATGTGGTTGCAATTTTAAGAAGGACTTACTTCAAATTCTCTTTATTTCTGGTTCAAACTCGTTCTAAGGAGTCCGGTAGTTGACTGGTCGTGACCTTGACCCTACCGATTTAGAAGAATTTGGGCTGACCTCGATAAAGGACTATATAAGCAGTGCAGAGGTCCAAATCGAAAATTCAAAGCCTAATCAAGTTAATTGATGTGGCTACAATTTATCACAGAAAGGACTTACTTCATATTCACTTCTTCGACCTAAAACTCGTTTACCAGGTCCAAACTCACATATATATGATCAAAAATAGGGAATTTTCTTGGTTCTTTTGCAACTAGACCCTTCCCTAAAGCACATATAGGATCCTTCAGGCTATTCTCAACAATCTACTAATAAGAAATGAGATTGGGAGTTTCCAAACCCAAGACATGTATATTCATACAAATATTCACAGTTCCATACAACCCAAGACATGTATCATTCCCTTTCAATTCCATACGTAATCTTCTTCTTCTTAACCTTCTTTGCTGCCCGTGTTGCTCTCTTTTCTCAAAGAAGACCAAAATAAGATATTTCTTTTGAGTCTTATCCTTATTGATCTTATCCCTTTTTATTTTACTTTGGTCCTCCGACTCTTACTAATATTTAAATCCATTTTATGTTATTTTTACAATAGCCTCAAATCTTCTTTATTATTTGTAATTTAAACATGCATATTCCACTACTTTTGTTTATCTTTATTTATTCAGACAATATACTTTTAAGTTTATTATACCCCGAAAACATGTTATAAATGTAGGGTATAATTTGAGGTGTTACATTTTGTCTCTTTTCTCCTCATGTTGTAATAAAGTTTTCCCTCCATTGGTTGTGAATTGAAGGATTTAAGATTTGATTTTCTTTAATTTCGTTTTCTCAACATAAAAATTGAATGATTTTGTTGTCTTTCTCATTTCTTTGAGCTTCTTTTCTGAAATGGAATTTATTTCTTTGGAAAAAGCATTTCTTTGGAAAAGCATTTTCTTGGAAAATTGATGTTTCATTTTCTTATATGCTCTCTTAATTTTCATTATCACTAACCCTCTCCAAATAGTAGAACTTAGGCACGAGGAATGTCAAGCTATGTAATAATTGAGTACAAAATGTTGTATGTTGGGTACAACTCATATGCACCTTAAATTCTGACGATCGTCTTAAGTATGTAGAATTTATTTTTCGCACAATTTTGTGTCTGTCCAGGTTGTGCAATTATGCTTGAATATATATGTTTATTTTTACTAGTGACAATAATTTATATCAGGTGTAGGGGAATTGAGGTTTGGATAATTCTTCTTTCCTAGGAGAGTACGATCTTCATCCTAATGGGTGGAGCAAGCGACATCGATGCAAATGAACCTAATGGGAAATGAAAGCATCAATTTGACCGTGGCCTATTAAGAGAGTTACTTATTTAATAGGACAATTCTTCCGGGTCGAGACATAGATTTTGTTAAACTCAACCAATTTAGATTTGGAGAATATTTTTTGAATATGGGGTGGTTACCAATTATGATAGTGAAGGAACTGATTTATCCTAAATTGATTCGGACATTTTATTTCAATGTTGTAGTTCATGTAGGAGGACCAATCACTATTAGTTGCTCACTGAGATGAGTAAATATAATGCTTAATGAAGAAAAGATATGTGAGATCCTAGGAGTTCAATCAGATGGAGATAAAGTATATGAGTCAAAGAGTTGGCCTAATATTGACGGTTTTTGTAGTTGGGGAAGCTATTCAACTTTTATGTGAGGGGCCGGTTCCTTATGGCCATGGGAAGCCAAATGCGTATAGCTTGATACCTACTATCCATGTATTGCATCACATTGTGACCTACTCTTTGGTGCCACGAGGTGGCCATAAGAATAAGGTTTTGTATCTTGAAGCATTCTTAGTTTATTCCATAATAGTTGGTCGACGTTTGAACATTGGTTATATTATCATAAATCACATGGCAGCATGTTGTGAAAGCGCTTCATTATTCTTCCACATGGATGCATTATGACCAAAGTATTCAAAGCATTTGTTATTGAGTTCACCCTTGATGATGAAGTCGATGAGCCATCACCTTATGATACTTATAATGACATGTCCATGGGACGAATGAAGTTCGAGAAAGCCGTTGATGGTTCATGGGTTCACCCGATCGATGATATTGTTGATGATAAGAAGATACAAAGTGTGACATGGCTGATGTTGGACTAAACACACCCCCACTTCATACATTTAATGAAGAAACAAATGCACTAACTTTTGGTTATGAGACAAGTTTGGCTTCCCAATTTAAGTAGCCACACTTAAGGATTTATAGGTTTTAGAATAGAGTTTCCTCATATATTGCACAATTATCCTATCAAATGAACAAATTGTTAGCTCAGCATTCAGAGCTAATTACCTTGGTTCACTCTAATTGTCCTCAACCACCACCATTGGCTTGAGTTGCTTGCAAAGATGTAGAAGCTATTAGTGTTATTTTTATGGCAATTTTATATAAGGTTATTGGAGCCATGATGTATTTTGTATGGTTTTCAACAATAACCATTTACCATAAAAACTAACACTATGATAGACCTATATTCCTATATTTTGGGTAAAAAGTTAAGATAACTTGAGATGTATGTCATGTTTTTTGTTTATTTATATCTTTTGAGTTTTTCACATTATATGGTCGACCAGTTAGCCTGTTATATAAAATAGGAAAAAAGATAGGGAAGTTGATCAACTGGTTGAGTAATAAAAACTCAACCGATCGATTTGTTGACAGTGAGGCAACTTGACCGGTCGACTTGTTGACATTGATGAAGCTCGACCGATTGACCTATTAACAGTGATGGCTCGGCGGGTCGATATGGTAGATATTATCATTATAATTGGAAGACAGTGCTAATGGTCGATCAGTCGATTATATATGTGTCGATTGTGGAATTCATATGAAATTCACAGTGTGGTCTTTTAGTTAACTTTAACCTGAGCAATTAACAATATTACATCATCTACCATTTAGAAAAACTAGTTATAATTAGAGTGATTCCTATTTCAACAAATTAATTGTAATAAAGCAATTTCAGGAATATAATTCATATTACACTATAGTTGGATTGCTTCACTTTCAGCTTAACTTTACAATAAAATAATCCACAATATCCTATTCAAATTGTAACACATGCAAATTGTCCATAAAACAACCATACGCACCATCGAATATGCAAATTCTAACAATTCTGAGGGAAAGCATCAACCGGGGGCGTATTTGGGAATGAACTTGTCTCTCTATGTTTGTTACGTATCTAAAATAAGCTTCACTTTGCAGTTGCAATATGCAAAGGGATATTTTATCATGTTAACACAAATATAACACACAACAATCAATGTTATATCAAAATTACTCATATCAGAATTATAAATACTTGTAGATAGACTAGTGTGGGGCTTACCCAGGCGATTGACTTTACAAGTGTCACTCCATTCCACATCTCCATATATTTTATAGCAAACATGCTATAATTGATACTATTTGTTTGACCGACAATGTCAAGATACATGATAGAATAATGAGACGTCTACATCCTCATGCAAATTATATGCCGCAAATGCTCTTGATATGGCTTTGGATAAATATATTGATGCACTGGAACTCGTTCCCCCCCTTGTCATTGGAGTCGAAGATAACACCTTGACCCTTTTAGCGAGAATATTTATAACATGTATGTGCCAATGATTTTTTTGACAAACAGGGATGAAGTAATGTTATAACAAACAAACATCTTTATAAATAGAAACCTAATGAATAAAAAAGTAAATAAGTAGACATTTCTTCTGACTTCATACCATGTCCACGTTACTTGAATGATTATTTGCGGTTAATTGTTGGATCAAGGTGGGATTTACATTTTTAGATGTATTGAGACTTGCTTGTTTTTTATAGCATTTTGGTCAACACATCCTAGTAAATCTAAGTTAATTAGATATGATAAACTAAATAATAAAATAAAATATAGTTAAATAATATGATTGATATGACAAAAAATGTACCTCAAATGATGCATCAAAGTAATGAATGCGTCGAGGAACATCTTATGCTACATTGCTTGTCTGACTACAATAGTAATTACTTGGAAGTTATCATCAAGTAATTTAATACATACATTATGATTGTTGGTTAAAGACCAAAAATTTCAGCAGGTAATGGATTCATTGTAAGAAATTTTCTTACCACACTGTTAACCCATTGATTGACATTAATACAAGATAGTTCTCCCTTGGTGATAAACATGTCATACATTTCACACATCAACTCACTGCAAGAAATGAAGTAAGGATTAGAAAACAAAACAACATAATATATGCTAAAGTGTAATAACTGTAATGCAATAATTACTCATCGTCCATATCATCGCAAAGGCAAAATCCTGCGGTCGTTAGTTTTGTGAGATGCGAATTGTTTAATACATTGTAGTATGAATGGACTCTATGCGGTAGCCATTCTCCTTTATTCGCTTTCCCACCCTGCCATTTCCCCTCCCATTGGAGCTGATTGCAACACTCGCGTCGATGCTTCTGATGATCCCCCTGACCATCCATTTCCATGGGTGGTTAATTATCTTCATTAGCAGGGGATGAGTGTGTATGACCATCGTTTCCATCATTAGGCACTCCATCACCTTCATTAGAATTATACCAATAACCATCATTGGTTGACATGTTAGGGGTATTTGCATATGAAAGTGTAAGCGTGCGAAGTGTGCGATAGCAGAGATGTGCGACAACGGGAACTCTCTTTCCAGACTTTAAAATGTGCACATCTTCTACCAACTTTGTTACTATGCTAATCAACTTATCAGACTTTGCAATCAACATATTTGAAATACCCTACGTAACATGATTAATTTTGATGGTGAAATTTAAAATCAACAAAATTTATATACACCTAAGTTCCTGCTGCTGGTAGTTAATTTCTTTGCCGGTATGGTGATCCCCAGGATCGAACACGGGGATGGGTTTTCATTAAAAATGGTTTGCATCAGTGCATGAAGGTAAGGCTTTCTATTTGGACTCTTTAGATTGTGTTTCCAAAAAACGATTAGGAATGAAGTTGACGAGAAGCGTAAGCGAAATTAAAGGTGAAAAAGTTAACTTTGAATTTAGATTCACTAGCCGGCAGGGTTAGAATGAGCAAGTATCTCGGGGTTTTATCCTCGCGTTATGACATACCTTTATAGTCCATGGCATAGCAGGATCTATCTTTAACAGCAAACCTCTGTGAAACATCTCCTATTTGAGTCAATCCCCACGGGTATGCCACTTTTTAAAAACCACAACATTAAATTATCATTTCGGAGGCTCGTAAGACCATGAAACAACCAGTGCATCTCACCCCGAAACCTTGCATCTAAGCATAACAGAGTATTGGCCAAAATAATAATAATCAAATGTTATTTAACCTAATTTGAAGAACCTAACATGTAAATATCTCAGAGGCTCGTAAAGACCATCTAAGAACTTGAGTCATCTCTGCGCTAGAGCATCCTAAAACATGGAGAGTATTATTGCGTCAGTAACATCCCATGTTATGCAACTATATTTTGAGAATAAGGGCCATAATTACACTGCCCGTGGCTTTTAGTACAAGGACAACATGCATATCTTGCGCTGACTAGCTTATTATCTTGAAGAAAGGAGAACTGTAAGCATCTCTTGAGTTATGCGTCCTCAGAGGGTGTTTAGCGTAGAAAGGGAGAGAAAGAAGAGAGAAGAGGAAAATAAAAGCAAAACCTAAAATAAAAGACTTTATTTACAAAAATAAAAACTTAAAATCCTTGTTCTCGGATCGTTCTTTTCTTCTGAAAACAAGAGGGTTTATATAGGCCGCCTCGGTATGAAAATACGAAAAACCTATGAAATTAGGCTAAGTTATTGGACAATTCGTATACACAAGTTTGGAGGCGGTTTGCATTAATTACAAAGCATGACAGAGGCATCAATTTCGCTAGAATTGAGAATTTGGCTAACTAAGCGGGAAATCTGGTACTAAACGAAAATGGAAAATTTATTAGGCCGGAGATAATTCGCTAGCTAAGCGAAATTTAAACTAAACTAACGAAATGTTGTGAGTAAGCAATCGGGTTTTCCGTAAAAATGGTCGCTGCTTGGCGAGGTGTCTGGCGAATTTAGTGTTTTAAGCTAAGGTTGCGAAATTTTAGCTAAGGTTGCGAGTACCGCAATCTAGCGAAAATTTTGCAACTTTAACAAAAAGAATATACATCGTTGATCCTTATTGCTTTTCATCACCTTACTAAATGCATTGCGAATTCTCTTACTTTGCCTTTGTTTTCTTGGTAATTCTTGCAGGAATTGGTTGATGGGTAGACAATTCCAACTTCATGATTCATCATTGACTAATTCAGTCTTGTAGCTTGCCATGACGAAAATACTCTCTAAATGTAGTGTTTACTAAGAAGACTAAGAACACTTCAAATTAGTATAATAACATGATTAATGCACAAAAAGCACTCAAAACCTATCTAATATAGGGACAAAATTGCACTTTTTGGGCACTAATCACCCCCGACAAAACGTTGCTAGTCCTTAGCGATGCAAAATAAAGGAAGTGCATGTGGTGATTTTGGAAGATTATGATTGAAATTGAATGTACTGCCATATGCACTGGCCCGAACAATTGATATCAAATTTGAAAGCCCGATATGAAAGAACGAATCCGTATGAGAGCGATTCTATGTCGATGTTAGGTTGCGATTTCTCGAGCTTGATTTCCGCTAATCCCCAATTGGTCTTATTTGGAATCAGACCGCTAATAAGCACCAAAATTTGTTCACTCCCCCAACCTATATGACATGGCCTTAAGTTGTTGAACAACCTAGATGGGCTGATTCTTCACACTTTTCTTTCTTTTCAATTACTGTGTAGGATCTGATACTTAAAATTGAGTTCACCAAAGTCAGGTGTAGCAGGTCCCTGCGATGACTCGACCACTCAAGGTTTAGGGCATCAAGCGGGATCACTTGACCACTAACTCTGCAAACCGCCCGGATTCAGAATGACCGAAAATCAAGCACCTACAAATCGCTAAACTACACCTATCCACCCATGTATGAAAATCGGTAAACCCGACCAATTAGGCTTAGGGCATCGGGTTTCAAAACTTTAAGCCATACCCCTCCAGGACCGTGCCGGAGTTTCAAAGCAAAATTTCACGACTTTATTTTCTTTTTCTTCTTTTTTTTTTTTTTTTAGAACCATATTGGTCTTGAATGTGGGTAACTGAAACTATCCTAGGTACTTGACATACCTAAAGTAAACTTTGCAAGCGAAAGGAGGTATGCAAATTCTGACTTATCGAAATGTCACGGAGTGCGGTGTGTGAATTAGCATAAAGGGGAAATTTCAAGTTGAGCATCTTGGGCTGTGATGACAAAATTTAATTGACATGGAATTTGTTCTAGCATAAATTGAAAACATGATGATTCAATCATCCGGTTGTAGCGATTCAATTGTCGATTTGAGCAATTCTGTCCAATTGTAGCAATTCAATTGTTCAATTGAAGAAAAACATTTACACTAAGCGAAGCGCGAGCATGATATACAAGAGTCATATAAAGCGGACAAACTTGATATAGCCAATGGCCTTCGTACATGCATACGAAGCAAGCAAAAAAATATCCTTGCTGCTATGGCTGGAAGCATAAATCTAAGCAAAGGTGGTAGGCGGAGTTGATAAAAGGTAAGCCTGCAAAAAAATCATTAAAGAAACTGAACCACCTCCCAGCTGGCGTGGTGGTGGTGGTCTGGCTATTCTTCGTGCGGCAGGCGTCCGTGAAGGCTTGTCGGTGGTGGGCTGCTCTCGTTGACCCGGGAACATGAGGAAGGCTGGAGATGGGTCATAATCTGGGTGAAGCCATAGATGGCAGACGACCTTCTCTGATCTGGGCGACTGTGTAGGCTGAGTGAGCGAGATGGCATCAAATCACACCAGTGTCTCTCTCAGGCCAGCTTGGATATTACTCACGGTGAATGATGTGTGAAAGAGGCCGGGGTATCTGCTTTGTTCTTGGTGTAGTATGTCTGGAGGAGATGAAATTGACGATCGTCATGGGAGTCCTGCGTACCTCGGGCTCAGGCGGGTACTATCATCTACGTGGTGGTCCTCGACCTCCACGACCCGGTACCTCCCTCACCCGGTCTGTGGTGCGTATATGGAATGAGACGGGCATAATCATAGCTTGATCTGCCGACCCTTTACGTGGGCATCTGGCTCTCATCTCTAACTGGGCTCCTGCAGAGTCTGTCTTAGAACCTCATGAGGAGGAGTCTGAAGGCCTTCGGTAGAGGATGCTCTGCTCGTGCAGGTCCTTCAGGTGGACCTTCTCTCGAAAATGCAAGGAGGCCATCGCCCATTTCGGAGGGCTGAACCCGAAATCTCCACGAGATGGGTGGGCGCCAGGGATGAACTCCTCCTGCACATAATGTGCGGAGGAACAAAATGCCTCCTATAAAATCTTTTGGACTGGTTGTAGCTACGTAGAGATGGTCGATGGCCTCCCAGGCGGGAGGCGCCTCCCATAAAATCTTTGGACATTTGGCAGCATCTCTAGCCGGTCTTTCGAACCATCTCTTGTCTTTGGTGGAGTAGACTGACTCTATAACCCTGCGAGTTGCATGTGGTATCATGATCCAATCTGTGATATATCTGGTGGTCATTGCAGGGGCGGTCATCTATCTTTTGGCCAGATCTCTAGTGGTAGTCTGTCTCCACAGATGTCATGGTGGTGACTATAGTACTCACGGAGTAATAGCTGAGTCGCAAAAGGAGTAAGGTGAACTCTTTCTCGATCAACCCAATCATAGACTCCGTATCTGAGGTCGACCCTCAATCTGGGGACGTCGTGAATGACCTCTGAAACTCTGCGGTGATCGTATATTCTGAGATGGGGTGCCTACGAGCAGTGGCCTGAATCCTCGATCTGGCGGCGGTGAGGGTGATGATCGCCTCCGCATTTGGAGTAGCTTTGGAGATGGGGAGGCAGGGAAGATGATGACTCGCTGGGCCAGATGTGGGCGAGAAAACGGAGGGCCTCCTAACTCTCCTCCGTGGTACAGGCGATGGGGCCCGGGGTCCCATCCGAGTCTGATATCGTCTGAATCCCTGAGGCTCCTCAGATACTGCCTCTGGGACCGGTGATGGTACAGGAGCTGGGACCGGAGCTGGGGCCTCTCTCTCAGGCGTGCTAAATCTCACCCGAGGCCGAAGACGGGACCCACCCCGAGTACGAACCATATCTAATATCGAAATAAAATACCCGAAAAGGGCTCGACTCACTGAAAATATAACTGCTGCACTATATATCTGAACTGAAGATCTCTGAAGGCTACTGAAGTACTCTGAAGTAATCAAACCGACCCAGGGCTCACTGGCTACTACTGATATGGGCCCTGAACTGGTAACTGATGGCTCAAGAAAATACCAAGTGCTGGGGCAGGGCACCAACAGGCTGAACCAGGGGCACGGCTGTCCTGCACTAGCTGCAGAAGCTCACTGAAGGCTCGGTCAGGGTCGGCGTGTGCGTGACCGAGGCTGGCGGTACTAGAAACTCAGTCAGGACTCAGTGAGGCAGAGCCTGGGGTGCAGGGACTCTAGGCACAAATGCGCAGGGCAGGAACTGGCGGCTCAGTCTTGCCGAACCCTGGCAATAGCAGTGGATGGGGAAGGAGACTGGGAAGCTCAGAGCAGGGACGGCAACGGTGAAGCTTACAACGGGTAGGCGGTCCTGCCAGTTTGCGACGAGAGGAAGATGGCTCAGGGATTAGCTGGGGGGGGGGGGGGGAAGAATATGAAGTGGCCTTTTGGACACCTGACCCCCGTTTATATAAGCATCAACGGCGACGAAGGGTCTTTCACTTGAATATTTGCTACTCACAGCGAATTTATTTCGATTGCCTTCTGTATTCAAAAAAATTTTAATTTATTAGTTAATATTTAATATAAAGTATTATTATAAAATTTAATATATGTACTATAATTAAAATTCCAAAGCACAACACTATGCTATACTAATTAAGTACTAAAAAAATAAAATAAAAAAAAATGCTAGAGACAAGAATTTTGAAAAACAACTAAAACTAACAAAATTAACTAGCAGACGAAATTAGAATTGTAATTTGCAATTAGGTTTTTGAAAACAGGAGCAGTTCAAGTTAAAGAGATACTCAGGGGGTCGAGGAGAATGATCTCCTCGACCCGTGATGGCTTGAGAACGTGATGTTGGGTAGCCAAATGTTGACTGTTCCTCGGGGGGATGGATGTGGGATTGAAGCGATTGGCTTGCGGTTGAATTGGCAGACCAATTCTTCTTTATCTCTAAGTGATCACTCCTTGCATTACTTGGGCACTTTGTGGCACACTGCGTCGGTGAAACAACCTCGTGATTATATGATTTCGATTTCTAACAAATTTGGATTATTGTTGAATGGAAGATATTCAGCTCGAAGTCATTGCAAAGAGTAGGCTGCATGACTCCATTAGACAATTTATTGCATTGGATGTGGCGAAATGGTCTTCCTAAGATAGTGGTACATGATTAGGTTCGATAGGAATTGGCTCGATTAATCGAGCACCCTGAAATCTTGGGTAGTGGTACATCTATTTTCTGAGGACATCCTCGACCCTTTGGAATCTTCCACGATCTATCGACTGATGGTGTGATGTTGAGCAGGTTACCAGTTCACCTAAGCCTGCTTTGCTTATATACGGAATATGGCATTAGGTTCCTGCGGCTCTAAATCAAGCAATGACTTCTGTCACGATTCCCACAATGGCGAAATTGGCCAGGAGATCCGAGATCTTTGTATTTAACGGGATATTTACTTTGGATCATGCTTGGCAGTATGTTCGGTGAGAAATGCTTTCTTCTGATACTGTCCACTTCTTGATTGTGCAGATCTTTCAAAGAATTTTGCATAAGCGGGGACATTTGATTAGGTCCGGTAAAGGTATGTTAACACTTCACTTCCTTGCCAAGACCTCTACCACAAAATGCACCTTGTTGAGTTGCCTTTTTCTTTCCTCTAAGTGCTTGTGAAAGGAGGAATTGGTATCTGGTATTTCATTGAATCCTCTTGGAGAATATGCCAGGCTACTGATTCTTCTCCACACTGCACAGTTTTCTTGACAGGCTTTGGCATGGAAGTTGATCAACCTCTTTCCCGCTACCGGGGTTGTTATGGCGCCCAGCGCCATCCATTCCCGAATTGTTGGATGATCTACCTCTGCAAGATTCCCTTAGGTTTGGGTGTTTGTGATGGAACCTCTCTCTCTTGTACCTCCCCAACAGTTTGTTGATCTTGGTGATTGAATCTTTTGTGGGGTGTCGATTTTACGGTTGGTGCTCTCGAGCCCCGTCTTCTTTTGTTCATTGTATTCTCTACGATTATCAATTCTTTGTGGCGGTTGCACATTAATTACTTTTGTTCTTGACAAAATTGCCCACACACCTTACTCAAATTCAATATGGCTTGTTCCATTGGAGAAGGGATGGTGGTTGTTGCGTGTGAGGGGAACAAGCGAGTTGGCCACAGGGTCGTAAGTTGGGGGTTGGGTTTCCGGCAAAGGTTAGGGTGATTCCTCAAGTGGAATTATAAGTATTGCCATATGGAGCATTGGATTGTTGTGGCTTGAATTGTCCACGATGTTTGCGCGTCGACATCAAATCCTTCAACTGCGGGGGAGCCATAGGACAACGATACATTGGAGTGTCTGAGGGATTGGAAATTGGTGCAAGTTGGGTAATGCGGGATTTTCGATCCTTTGTCACCTCTTGGGTGTGCCTTCAAGCTCCTCTACGCTGCTGAGGTTGAAATCTAGCTCTCATTTTCTATTTCTTCGAGACGGTGCATACATCCCCACCCTTTGGTTGGTAGGTGGTCTCATCCTATCCAATTCCTCTAGGGGTTAAGCTCGTCCGATATAGAAGTTCGACCACGTAATTTAAAAAATCCAAATGGCTTCATCGGGATGTTTACTTGAAAGTCTCCCCACACATGGTTTCCAAGTGCCTCATGGCGGGAGACATACCACCATGAAATTGGTTCACCAACATCAGTGTCAAACCCGTGAATTATTGGACATGCCTTCTTGGTCTCCGTAAAGCCTCCCGACCTTTGGTAAAACTTTTCACCATCTGGTGCAAAGTGTAGATTTGTGCTTTCAAATTATTGGTCTTGTGAGCCAACTGAAGAACTTTTCAGAATTCGACTGCTGACTCATTGATTTCTAATGGTTCTAGGCCTCGATAGGTTGGAGCCATATCTTGGCCTTGTCCTTTGGGAGTCAGCAAATGCCTTTAGCTTAGTGAATCCATGTCCGTCATACCTTCCTTAAAGGTAGTGCAAACCTCCTCAAAATCCTAAGATGTGTGTGTATGGATTTTCATTTTCCATACCATGGTATGTGGGAAGTAGGAATTACCAAATATGGCCTCTTTGCTACATCATCGCGAGAGTGTCTGAGGATGGAGACCTTAGCTCTAGGAGGGTGGATGTAGTCCCTCAGCGGTTATATAGGCATTTTGGATTCCTTAGGGGTTCCTTGTTGACTCATTGAATTTCCTCCGGAGTATGGGATCCATGGTATCGGTTTGTACAACGGCTTCACTAGGTCAGTTGTGTACTTATCCTTTGCGATCTACACGATGTGTCTCTATCCCAGCATTTGCATACCGATTTGTTACACACAATTATAGAGACAACGAGAGCAACAACAAAACTTCATGAAAAGATTAAATTAACTAACATGATAAAAGCGGCCAGATAGCGAATGAAGCAGTCGATTCACTGTAATTATAAAGCGCGGTTCTGCAGCAAGGTTGCAAGAGGTAAGGTTACCTTCACTTGTGATGTGGATCACAAGTACTCTTCAACTTACCATTTGTAGTTTGGCACCATCCCAATGAAAGCCATTTGATGGAGTACCCTGATGGTGACTAAAATCAACAAAATTTATATACACCCTAAGTTCCTACTATACTGGTAGTGAGCCTCTTTACTTGATATAGTGATCTAGGATCGAACAACAGGGGATGGGTTTTCATTCTAAAAATGGTTTATCGGTGCATGAAATTAGGCTTTCTGTTGAACTCTTTGGAATTGTGTTTCAAAACGGTGGGAATGAAGTTGGCGAAGCGTAAAGCGAAATTAAGGTGAAAAGTTAACTTTGAAGATTTGGGTCACTAACTTGGCAGGATTGGGCAAACAAGTATCCTCGGGTTTATCCTCGCGTTATGACATGCAACCTATAGTCCATGGCATAGCAGGATCTCTATTTATAACTAGCGAACTCACCCGTGAAACATACATTTGAGTCAATCCCGGGTAGCATGGAGTTATGGCTCAGCTTTTTAAAACCCTGACATTAAATTATCATTTGAGCTCGTAGAGTCCATCTAAAGAACAACAGTGCATCTCTCACGAGCACTACATCTAAAGCATGGAGAGTATTGGCGAAATAATAATAGTAAATGTTATTTAACCACAATTTGAAGAACCACAACATGTAAATATTATCTGGAGGGCTCGTAAAGACCATCTAAAGAACAACGGTGCATCTCTCACCCAGAACTTCTTTGCATCCTAAAGCATGGAGAGTATTAGCCCGAATCAATAACATCCCATGTTATGCAACTATATTTTGAGATAAGAGTATAATTACATGCAGTAGCTTTTAGTACAAAGAGACGACATGCATATGCCGCCCCTGAAACTAGCTTCCTTCCTCTTCCAAGAAAGGAGGCTTGCGACATCTCTCTTAATGAGTTGTCATCTCGAGAGGTGTTGACGTAGAAAGGGAGAGAAAGAAGAGAGAGAAGAGAGAAAAGAAATAAAAGCAAAACCTAAAATAAAAGACTTTATTTACAAAAATAAAAACTTACAAAAAATCCTTGTTCTCAGATCGTTCTTTTTTCTTACAAAACAAGAGGGGTTTATAGGCCACCTAGGAGTATGAAAATACCGAAAAACCTATGAAATTGGCTAAGTTATTGGACAATTAAGTTATACACCAAGTTTGGAGGCGGTTTGCATTAATTACAAAGCATGACGAGGCATCAATTTTCGCTAGAGGTGAGGAATTTCGCTAACTAGCAAAATCACAGGCCTAGCGAAAATGGAAAATTTACGCTAAGGCCGGACATCAATTCATGGCTAGAAATTTCGCTAAAAATTTGCGAAAATGTTGTGAGTAGCGAAATCGGGTTTATTTAAAAATGAATTCTCTAGCGGCCAGGGTGGTCTAGCGAAATTTGGTGTTTTAAGCTAAGGTTGCGAAATTTTCGCAATCTTAGCGAAAATTTTCTCAAGCTTAGCGAAAATTCCTGCATCGTTGATCCTTCACTGCTTTTCATCACGCCTTCAATGCATCAATTTTCTTAGCTGCCTTTGTTTTCTTGTTAATTCTTAAGTGGTTGATGGTAGAGACTTGAATTCAAACTTCATGATTCATCTGTTTATTTCGAGATTGAACTCCAGTGTAAAAGCACATAACGATAAAAAATACTCTCTAAATGGCATAAGTGTTACTAAAGACTAGAAACACTTCAATTGGTATAAATAACATGATTAATGCACAAAAGCACTCAAAACCTATCTAATATAGGGTTCAAAGGTACTTTTGGTATTTAATCATAACACCATCAAATTATAAACACATTGATGAAATATAAGGACCTGATAAAAACACCTGGGATGGGGATAATCTAATACCATCTTTGGATTAATTTGTATTTGAGGTGGGAAGCTCTAGTGTTGTGCTTATGACCACTCAATGAGCGAAGATGTAAAGAAATTACCTATTAACATCTATCTTCTATTACGCAATAGTAACATATATGGTAATATGTATGTTAGAAAAGCATCTACACGTACGTAGCTGCAAAAAAATTTTCTTTAGCTAGGCACTTGATCAAGTTGTCGTCCATCACGGCACCTATTAAGACTGATGTCAAAGAGGCAACGTCATGGTCGGTATGGTGGAGTATGATACATACCACAGCTGTTGAGAGTACGTATTAGGCTGTAGCAATGATAAAATCATAAATTAACTTTCTCAAACAGCACAAGAAAACCAATCACTTAATTAGAGGAATATTATGCACCCTCGGAACTATGATCCTTCACCAGTTTGGAATTCATAGATGTCATTCTCAAGATATTTTAAAGCCCAAAAGTAGGCCGGTTCCTTTTGAACCAATAGATCCTCATCCCAATTTAGTCCCATATATCTCGAATACCCTCTTGTTTGGTATTCGAATTTTTAAGTATTGTAGCACATCACAAATCGAAAGCTTTTGAGAATTGCTCCCCAATATTTGAGTCCGAGTAAATCTCTCAATATCTCTTAAACAATACTCCCAGTTAGGCTTAGATCTTCGATTGACAAAATCGATAACAATGGCTTCAAAAGGCACTCCTAAGACATCACTGACATCTTGTACAGTAATATTAACTTATTTATGAGGTCCTAGCACCAAACGATGGTATAGAACATCATAGTGAGTGATGATCAACAACCTGAGAATTGAGCTAGGACCTCTACACATGGTAACTACAATAATCCCTAAACCTGAAAACACATTTATCACTTGCTTTTCTCCTTAGATAAAATTCCCATGATTTTAAAGAGTTTTTTTTAGGGAACATCGTGATTGAGGCATGTCCACCTACACACATAAAATGCATATATGAATGCATGATATGAAGTTCCAATATGAACTCATATAACAAATGAATGACATTGAAAATAGAGTATAATATCTTGCCTTTTTTAGCTGTATTGGTTGCCCATCCATCCTTACAAATGTCCTGATGGATAAGCACCCACAATCTGCTGACAATTCTTAGTTCCAATACTTGGAACTAACAATAATAAGAAAAAAAAACAATATAATGTATAATTATCATGAGAGCAAGACTCATATAAATACCTGAAACTCCACATGGAAGGTTACAAAAACAAAATAGCAATATTCTTTTGCTCAAATTAAACAAAATATTGTCATTGATTTAGACGGTTGTTTATGGTAATGGATTCTTGCAAGTTACACAATTGGCGACCCGACTACATTGTCCCAAACGATACGGTCCGCTTGTCTTGATTAGGACTCTATCGTTTTCACTTGGTCTACCGACCATTGATCGCATGCGTGGATTTTAGAGAGAAAACAATATCACCAATTAAAGTCCGCACTAAGTCGTCATCACCAAGTGTTAGTAGGTCATGTGACTCTATCCTGAAAACTCATATTGCAAAATAAGATTCTACTTTGGTGGCCAGATCATTCATCTATGAGCTGGCCATTTTGTCGATGAATTGCATGCTGGCACTAGTGGTCACAAGGTATTACGGACATTTGTCATGCCTTGCAAGCGCATGTTCTGTGGTCGAGTCCACAATAACGAAACTCTCCCAGTTAATACACCCAAACACTTTATTTTCTTGAATGGACTCATTGCATACCTTACTTGCTTGTGATATTTGTCATAAGCTTTTCCTCAATTTTAGGTCCTATATAGAGATGGGAAAAACAGGCTATCCCGACCCATTTTAGCCTAGCCCACTTGGGCTATGGGCCAAAATGGTGGAGCCACTCAACCCACTTTTATTCGAATGGGTGGTTGTCAACTTGAGCAGGCCTACATAGGCTACGGGCTAAAATGGGTTAAAATCCTAAAAATGTTTAAAATGCTCAAACATGCCAAAAATATGTACATACTACATATGGATATATATTTTTAACTAATTCAATATTTATTAGCTATAAAAAGCCTAAAACAAGCCCAAAAAATTGCATGCAATAATATTTTGACATAAATATCTATTCTCCTAAATGTGACATGGCTAAAACAAGCCAAAAAGCATTATGTTTTCAAAGAAACACCAAATTCATCTAAAGTAGAAAATATAATTCATCAATGAAATGATTGCCTTCTCATAAAAACCTCAAAATGTCCAACAATACATTGTACTGACCACGTCAAGTTCAAATCTATCGATGAAATAATGAGGTCAAGTTGTCATAACCTTCTTTCATGCGTTAATATTCAAAGTACCAAAATAATAAAGTAACAACTAATAATATCTTATAATTACAAATCGAGTTTCAAATGAAATTTCATATTCTCTATTCTTCATCATCATGCACGTATCTCGACAATAATATTTGACTCCACATTAGAAATATGGACATCATCAATGTTGGTTGAGTCATCATTATCTATAAATAAAATATCCATAAGTTAAATAAGTAAATGTATAAAGAAAATTATTATAAATTCTTGGCAAAAAACCAAACTACAACAAAACGAGTAACCAGTGCGTGTGCATATGAGAGCTTAGACCAGGTTCATCAAGCATTTACTCCTACACTTGTTCAAAACACGAGCGATACTAAGCAAATTACGTACCACAATAGTTATTGGAATGCTCAAGACATGAAGCCATCCTTGCAAGGTGCAAATCTATTGCTTCTATCTTTCAATAACTTGAGGACATTAAAATTTCAGACGAAATTCTTAAAAGCTCTTCGAAATAGAATCAAGTTGACACTTTCCATAATTGTTACTTTCTTGGCAATCAAATGCTTCAAAGTCCTATAAAATGAAAAATAAATATTTCAATAAACAATATAAATCTATGTAATTAAAAAAAAAGAAGGAAAATGAGATTCATTAAGACAACACACACATCATATGTAGGCAATTTCTCCTTTTCTCCTCTAATAATACTTGATGGTTGACTCAAATTAGAAGAAAAAGAAGTCAAGTTAGTTAATGCACATTTGTTTCTATACTCTTCAAAAAGTGTATACAAAGCTTTCTTTACCCTCTCCATTTTTTCTTCCTAGTCACATGGGTCAAGTCTTGAATAATTATACCCTAATAAATTATGCTTCTTGGTCGTGTAAGACCCGAGAAAATTACAATTTTCTGAAAAATGGCAAAATGGTAATTTCGGTCAAAATCCGGAATTTTTCTAGATCTCGAATGACGAAACGGACTTCACCGTTGGAATCGTTCGCAAATCTAACTACGGGTCAAATTTCGTTTGAATTCCAAGACGGTCGAGAATTTCCGTTTTGACGGCCTGAAGTCGTAGTCTTGGGCACTTGGCACCTTGTGAGTAACCCAGAGGTGCCACGTATAAATCTGTGAAGCAAGTCAAACATTTAGCTCAAGTGGGGTTCACACGAACTCTGTGGCATCATGCCATTGGGTGAAAATCCCAAAGTAGATGGATAAGAGGACCAAGGTGTAATCCATGGGCCCTTAGAGTTTGACATGTGGCATGAGAGGACAAGTCACTTGTCCCAATCTTAACCGAGCTCTCAGCCAGGTTTGGGGCTACAAAATAGAGAGAGAAAAGGAAAGAGAGAAAGGGTGGGATTTTTAGAGAGTGAAGCTCTACATTCTCTCTAGAATTCTCGGCGATCGGATTGTCAGTTTCCGGCGAGACAAGAAGCAAAGTTGCTCCTCATGGCAAGGGCTACTCGTGGGTACCGGTTTTGGGTACAGTGAAGCTATGGAAGGTAGGGGTTTTCTCCTACTTGATTTACCCCTTGTTTAAGTGTTGTGTTAATGCTTGAGTTGCTTTGAGGCCGTGAGTGGCCGTTTGGTCCCCAAAACTTAGGACCGAATTTTTGGAATATTTTGAATCCGTTTTGGACAGTGTAGGGACTGTTTTAGGTGGTTGTGTGATAATTTATGCTATAAATTATGTTTTGGTGTGTATGAAGTGAAATAGCCATGATTTTGGTTCCACAAAGTGGAGCCGTGTAGTGAGTGGAAGTTTGCCCACGGATGGCCTTGCTCGGTTTTGTTTATTAAAAATGGTCGGTTTGCATTGATTGGACGAAGCGTCCATGTGTTGTTGCATGAAGCTGTACTAAGATGAATAGCTTGAATTGTGTGGAATTTAATATGTTAATGCATGAAATTTGATGTGTTAACATGATGTAGTGATTTAATTTATGTTAATATATGCATATAAATATATTAGCATGAGTGGTTTGGAAATGGCATAATGCATTCCATGTGCATCAGGGCACCTTAGGAAATTAGGTGTGAGTACATGACATGAAATTGAAAGAAAAATGGAACATGATTGTGAAAGAAATTTCAACGGAAGATTTTCCGAAGAATTGCCTTGGAGAGTTGTCAACAGTTCATCTCGGAGGCGGACCCATGACTGTTTCGGAGAAATATCCAGAAATTTGACTCGGAAGGTAGTCTAATATTTTGACCGAAACTCGGTAGTGTGTTTTCGAGAACAAAAAAGCTTTTGTTTTGAAAACGGTACACTCTCGCCCATGGCTTAGGCGGGCGTGGGGAGTCGGTGAGGACTCGAGACATGGGATGGGCATGTAGACATTCAAGTAGGATCACGTATTTGCTTGAGTATGCGTTTACATTGAATCATTGCATGTGCACTTAGGTGGGGAGTAACCCATGTAGGAAAATTCCACTACTGGGCATTGCTCACCCTGTCGAGAGAATATTATTTTAGGTATGGGGAGCGATTGGGAAGGCGACACTCATTAGAGGCCGTTTTGAGAAGAAAGTCGGATTGTAACTTTGTTATCTTTTTGTAAAACATGTATTAGATATGTTTGTATTAAGAGTGTAATCAACTCTTGAACCATGTAATATAATTGGTTGGATTTTTAGCGAGTATGGATGTATGGGCCAATATGGCCATTTTTACTCATGTGTGTGTCTCGTAATACGAGACGGGAGATGGATTGGTTGACGGGTTGTCAACGAACCAGGGATTTTGAGCGTCACGGTCGGATAAAATCAGTCACCAATCTGAAACCCACTATATTCACTCAGTACTGCAAATTTCTCTTTCATTTTACAACACATACTTTGTAACACCGGATTCAGATGGGGTGCCGCGGTACGTAATGTAGCGGCAGAGCGCGTATGTGCGCAGTGCCGTGTAAGAATAAAATTTTAAAGTTTTTCAAAGAATTGTGGCACTTTTGCAATTGGGAAAGTGGAGGCGAAGTATATTTAATGGAAGTTAAATAGTAAAATAATAATAATAAATTGCCAAAATAGTTCGGGGAAGTCTCGAAAATTCTCTAGTCTGGATGTGAAAGCAATTTGTCTTAGTTAAGTTCGGTCTCGCGAAATCTAGTAACCCGAAAGTTTCGTTAAATTTAGAGATGAGTGGAATATTTGCAATTCACAGGCGACAGGTTTAGAGTGAAACACAGCAATTTAGAAAATCTAGAAAAATGTAAATATTTAAAGAATATTCGATTATGATAAATAAAATTTTGGAGACGAAAATGGACTGAATGAGGGTAATAAGTATTTATCTAAATAATAATTAAAAGAATAATAATTAGAAAAAAAATCAATAAAAGCAAAAGCAATTGGGAAAGTGACGGACGGTGGAAGCGCAGAGGCGTGAGGCGATTTTATTTTATTTGCTGCCCTCTAACCGTTCTTTCTCGAGATCTCGATCGGATCGTAGGTGTTAAATCGGAGGCTTGGAAGGCAAGGGTGGTATCACGAAGAGCTACGTGGTACCAATATCTTAGACTTTTGTCAGGCTTTAAAAGGTAAAAATTCTTCTTGTGTTATTTTAAGCACAAAGGTTATGTAATGGCAGAAATTTTCTTAAGGTCGTGAAAAGAGTCGACAAGCTTTAGTCCCAAAATTTTTAAAGCGAGTTTAGGAATTTTTAGGAATTTTGAGCGTGTTCGGACGATCGGGGCTGAATTTTGGAATTTGTTTCGAGACCGGTTTGGGTTGAGAATTTCGGGAGTGTAGTCGGACCAAGTGGGGCTGAAATTACCAGAAATGTTTGAATTATTTTAGTATATGGAAAGTCCACTTGAGTCAAAGTTATTCCACGAAACGAGATAGTTTTTATAGAATTTAATGTGTATGGACATTTTGGTCAATTTCATATATTATCGATAATGTCCATATCGAAAGAGACTAAGCGCGTAAAGTTTTGTTAGAATCGAAGTTAAGTTCGATATAGTCATTTGAAAGCCACATTATTATGTTTTATGGTTAAAACGCGTTAAATTGAGGGCATTTAGTAATTTGAATGAATTGTGTAGGCGATTTGAGCATCAGACGAGAATCTAGAGTCAACGTAAGATTTAGAAAAATTAGTGGAGAAAAGGTGAGTACTGAAATCATTTTCTAAAGCGAAATTATTTAAATTACAAGTTTGTAAAGTGCTTTGAAAATATAGATTTATAAAGCTTTTTTTACCTCAGTGTATATACTCAATGAAAAGTTCGATTTCGGTATTTAAGAAGCAGTTTGGCTGTGGTTTGGCAAAGCGCAGATAAGCGACTCGATTTCCGATTAGAGATGTATTCGAATTGTGCATAAGCGAGTTATGGGATATTATAACTAACTATATTGCACAGTCGGCAATTGGGGGTTAGATCCCAGAATATATTTATATAGTGAGTAGCCCTCTGGCATTCGAGGTATATAGTTAATGTGACTTGGTATAAGCGATGAGTCGAGGTTCCCTCGCGAGCATTTGGTTCGAGGTTCCATTATGCTATAGATCCTTGAGTGCCGGACCATATTAAGCCCAGGGTGAGTGTTAGGGTTCACTATCGTGCCGGGTCCAGGGTTAGAGGCATCACGAATCTAAATTATTTCGAAATGTGCCACGGTGGTTGGTACTTGATTTGATATAGCACTTTCGGATATTAACCACCTTTGACAGGGTTTCGGCCCGGCGAAGTAGTTTTGAAGCAGTTTTAAACGGCCGAAAATAGTTTGAAGATTTTCAGCGGCGAGAAAGCGAGTTTTAAAGATTTTGAGCTCCGATTTTGAAATGGTTTTCATAGCAAAAACTAGTTTTCCTCATAAGCAAGTTTACAACCATTTTGTCTGATTTTTCATATTGGGAGAGTACAAACTTGTGAGCAACCAACATTTAAGAACTTACCGTACTAAAAGTGAGCGGTTGGCTCACGGTTTTATGTTTTAAAATGTTTTTTGAGTGCGGAGTCTTGTGAAAGATCTTTCGGGATTTACCGATCCTGAACAAGCATGTTGTGATTATCTATAAGATAAGGTGTAAAATAAAAGTAGTAAAGTTAAAATGTGACATTTTGTATATGTAAATATCTTTTGTAAAATATGCATGTCATGGTTTAGAGAAAACCGGAGGGTTGCGATGAAAATTATGTTGGATTGATTCTTATCTTATATTTTGATGAGCCAGGAAGGTCCTTTATGATTATAGTTGGATTTTGGAAAATATTGGGGTGTATTTTTTATATCTGAATTGATTTTGTATTTTGGGCTTGACTACCCAGTGCGTCGTTATGCTTAGGATTTTTATTAAATCTAAAGGTGTGATTTTGATAGAAAAGTGAGCAGTTTTATAACCCGTATTTTCCAATACGATTTATTGGGTTTCTGACTTAGCTTCATGGTAACTTGTCGGTCGGGCGAGGCTTGGGTTTGGGAGGTTCTTGTGGAGTGCCAGGCGATTTCTGTCCTTGGAAGAGGTCTGCATCGACTTGGTATCGGAGCTTGGTTTGAAAATGGATTCTTTGATTTTTATGCGTTCCACGGTATTTCCTATAAATTGTTTTTATAATGATTTTCTATCGCAACCCATTTGTTTGCTAATCCCTTGCATGCATCAAATATTGAAAAGTGTCGCAGAAGATCTTTTAACTTTGAAATTCACGACGTATGCGGACGAGGTCGTAAATTAGATCTAGGACTTACATATGGGATCATAGGAAAAGATATATCAGAGCACACCGCCGTCGAGAAAGATGCTTGATAAGATGTCGGCCCCGGTGAACCATGAGTAGCGGACCGAGGGGCGGTACATGACGATGGATCGGGTTATCTGGGTTGTTACGATGCTTCGTAGGGCGAGAGTGCCAGGAAGAGTGGGGGGCATGATAGAACGTTAACTACAAATTAGGGGCTAAAACTTATGATGGTACTGGCGACCCAGAGGCAGGGTACTTATGGTTAGATAGGGTTGTAGTGTTCTAACTATTATATATGTGGTGATGTAGACGGGTCTTTCCACCATAATTCTTTGGAAAAAGGTGACGTGGACCACGAGGTTCTTCGGTACAACACGATAGAGACACGGAGTTTCCGCCGTGTTTACTAGAGCCTGACAAAGCAAGCAAATAGTTTATGAAAGGTTTAAAAGCGAAGCAAAATTTTAGCAATTGAGAATTGCATTAAAAGGTAGAGAAGGATCGTTTTGGTTCTAACTTCCGGGCGGCAGACGGTAAGAGAGGTGCTCAAGCCTTTAGTCGACCAGAACTGGCCCCAGTCGGTCTAGTAGAAAGAGGAAGAAATTGGACCCGGTGAGGCTCGGGATGAGGTAGCATCTGGCAGGATGGATTCGATCTGATACCTTTAGGAGGTGGTAGATCTTGGGATCATTTTTCCATTGTGCCACATGTCGGAGGAGGCATCTCGGAAGTGCGGGATGAATATGACAGGATGTTTCATTGCGGGCGGGAAGGGTCCTTTATCAGGAGGCGTCCCTGGTTAGTAGGCTGAGACCTGCGAGGTGGAGTGCGGTGCTTGGGGCACCGGTGGTCCTAGTGGTGAGTAGGGTGGTTGAGGCGGAGGTGCGATGCAGCCGCAGCGGTGCCAGGGTGCGGGAGGCGGAGGCGGTGCCAGTTGGCGGATTCGGAGGTGGTACTCGTGCTCGAGGCTCAGATATTTACGATTCTGACGGAGCGGATCATCACGAGACCGTGATTGCAGTATGATTTCGATTCTGATCACTTGATGCATATACGTGGTGGACCAGGAGCCTCATTCATTTTATTTCGGTACCATTCAGGAGGCACCGGATGGGAGTCCGGCCATAGATGGTCGTATGGTGGTTTCAGTACCCAGAATGGGGATGCCTATGATATCAGAAGGATATAGTTCAGTGCGAATTGGTGATCCAAAATAAGAGTTTTCAGGTAGACTTGATAGTGTTAGGTATGTGATTTCGATATAATCTTGGGTATGGTTATCCGGGCATAGAGCCACATAGATTGCTATAGAAAGAAGTAAGATTGGTTGACCGGAGGAACCGGGCGTGATATTCGGGGAATGTCGAAGAAGTCGCCCTAGTCTCATTAATGCCATGGCTAGCCTCGAAAATGCTTGAAAGGTTGCAGGGTTATTGGCATTTGTAGTGGATAGGAGACAAGAGGGACAGGTGGGGAAGACCTCCCAGGCCAGTGAGGTTCGGATGTCTTTCGGATGATATTCAGGTTTACCCTCGGGATTGAGTTCGTTATTGAACTAGTTCCGGGGGCGGCCAGGCTCCATTCCTCCATACGAATGGGCGCGGCCAGTTAACAGAAGAATTGAAGGCACAATTGGAGGGAATTCTTGTGAGGCTTCGTCAGACTGGTGTGTGCCTCGCAGTGGGAGCTCCGGTTCTTAGTAAAGAAGAAGAATGGAAGCTTACGGTTGTGTATAGACTATAGGCAATTTGAATCGGGTATGTCATGGCTCCGATGTCCGGCTTCCTCGTATAGATGAAACTATTGACCAATTGCATGGATCTAGGGTATGTCCCCAGATTGACTGGATTGAAATTTACCATCAGGTTGAGAAATTAGGGAGGAATGATGTTTCTAAGGCGCAGCGGGTGAATGCGGTCACTACGAGTTCCTAGTGATGCCGGATTGACTAATGCCCCGGTGCGTTCATGGATTTGATGAGCGAGTGTTGGTGGTATTTAGATAAGTTTGTGATCGTGTTCATTAATGACGTTCTAGTGTACTCGGGGCGGGTTCGGAGGAACATGCGAGGCATCTCGAGCCCGATATTCAGATTCTTAGAAGCGTCAGTTATCGCTAAGTTTGTAAGTGCAGGTTTGGTTGGACAAAGTAAGCTTTCTTGGTTCATGTCATTTCGTGAAGGTATTAGTCAGTGGGATCCTCGAAGATTGACTATAGTGGTAGCCGCCCAGTAAATGTTTACGAAGTCACGATTTCCTTGGATTGGCGAGGTTGTATTACGGGAAATTTGTTGATGGATTTTCGAAGATAACGCTCAGGTGGCCAATCTATTGAAAAGGATGAGAAATTCGAGTGGTCGGATACACTTGGCAGTTTTGAGGCGAGACAGGAGATTGGCGGCTCCCGATGTGCCTGCAGTCGAGGAAAGGACGGTTATGTGGTAGCATATAGTGATGCCTCGAACGAGGGTTAGGGTGTGTTTGATCTAGGGATGGTAGAGTGATAGCTTATGCTTCAGTCGGGTTAAGAAGCCGCAGCGAGAACTACCCGACCCACGTGATTTAGAACTAGCGGCGGTGGTTTCTCTCTAAAGATGCGGAGACATTATCTGCTACGGTGTTCCGCATCGGATATTCATAGTCACTTAGAGCTGCGGTATATCTTCAATTAGAAGGCTTAGCAGAGCGGCGCCGGTGGTTTGGAGTTGATTAGGATTATGATTGCCGCGATGAGTACCGTCGAGGGGAAGGCGATGTAGTGGTCGATGCCTTAGCGGAAGCGGAGGGTTCCTATGCTTATCGACAGTATATCTCCCATTGTTGATAGGATGAGATCTTTGGGAATTCGATTCTCGGGTAAGTCTGAGGTTCTTGTTGGCATCATTTTATGTTACGTCACTCTTCTAGTGGATCGGATCGAGGAAGGTCGAAGCGGGTTTCGAGAGATGATTAAGTTGAGGCGAGACCAGGGGTGGTGAAACCGAGTTAGGATCGGAGGCGATGGGCGTAATAGTTAGAGGAGTCGAATGTGTACCTAACATAGGTGAACTAAAGAAATCATGGAAGAGCTCGCTCTTTAGCATATGCCATGCACCTACTGAGCCAGCACAGATGTATCATGCTGAGGAGCATTATTGGTGGGCATGAAAAAGTGCGAATTTCGTATCGGATGCCTAACTGTCGGCGGGTAAGAGCGAGCACGAGCTTACCATGAGGAAAGATCTGACCCCTTAGATTCTGTATGGAAGTGGGATAAGATTACTATGGATTTTGTTCAGAACTGAGAACTCGGAGAGATAACAAGATGCCATATGGGTGATAGTGGATGAACTAGCAATCGAGCGCATTTTCTCCCCGGGTTAGCAGTGACCATTGAATGATTATTTGATTATATGTGGAAATAGTTAGATTACATGATGTTCCTCACATCGATAGTCTTAGGCTAGAGACCCAGTTCACATCCAGTTTTGGTCTAGTTTACGAGGATTGCCGCTGGGGACTCGATTGCACTTTATGCAAAACTTTCCATCCTCGGAGGCCCGATGGTGATCGGGAGGAACTATTCGGGCGCTAGAGGATATGCTTAGAGCATGCGATAGAGTTTAAGGGGAAAGGCGGGATGCGCATTTTATCTCACGATGGGTTACTACAACAGTTATCAATCCGGTATAGGCATGGCTCCATTTGAGAAGCATTGTATGGCCGAAAGTGTCATACTCGTATCTTCAGGATAGTAGGAGAGAGGCAGATAGGCGGAGTTATCTAATTACACCTTAAGATAAGATCGGATTGTCGAGACCTGGAGACTCAAGATAGCCGAGGGATGACGAAAAGTTACTATGCGGACAAACGCCGTGGGATACGAGTTTAAGGTGGCGTAGGGTCTTCAGCAAGGATTTCCCCCTTGGAAAGGTGTCCTCGGATTTGGAAGGCGCGGAAGGCGGGGCCAGTCCATAGAGCCGTATGAGATTATTGCCCGAGTGGGACCCATTGCATAGATTAAGACCTTCCTCGAGTTGTCTAAGGTTCATAATGTGTTTCATGTATCCATGCTCACGCAAGTACATTCGAGATCCTCCATGTACTCGGGAGATCGGCAATTAGGCCCAAGGGATAATTTGACCTATGAGCGACCAATGCGGATAGTAGATCGAAGAGAGCGGATTTTGCGGAATAAGATCATTCCCATTAGTCGTTATGGGGGAATCATGGGTTAAAGAGGCTACATGAGTCGGAGGCTCGGATCGTGGTCAATATCCTCGGTTGTTTTCGGATTAAGGTATCACTCTTTATATTAGTTTTGTTCATTTTCGTGTTACAAGGAGGGAGGATTTGTAACACCTGGATTCAGATGGGGTGTACGGTACATGTAGCGTAGGCGCATATGTGCACCAAGTGCCATTGTAAAGAATAAAATTTTAAAGTTTTCAAAGAATTGTGGCACTTTTGCAATTAAGGAAAGTGGAGGGGGCGAAAGTATATTTAATGGAAGTTAAATAGTAAAATAATAATAATAGAAATTGCCCAAAGAAATAGTTAGAGTCTCGAAAATTCTCTAGATCTCCGGATAGCGAACGGTGTGCTGGGTCAAGTTAATCTCATGAAATCTAGTAACCCAGGAAAGTTTCGTTAAATTCCGAGACAGTGAATATTTTACGAATTTCTAGGCGACAGGTTTAGAGTAAAACCTGAAAACGGGATTTTAGAAAAATCTCAGAAAAATGGCAAATATTTAAAGAATATTCAATTAGGATAAATAAAAATTTTCGGGACAAAAATGGACTGGAATGAGATGACCAAAATTATTATCAAATATATGTCATTAAAAAAGAATAATAATTAGAAAAAAAAATCAATAAAAAGCAAAGCGGTGGGGAAAGTGGCGTGGTGGGTGGGGCGAGAGAGAGGGCGTGAGGCGATTTTATTTTATTTTATTATATACGTTCTTTCTCTCTCGAGATCTGATCGGATAGTAGGTGTTAGTGGGCTTGAAGGCAAAATTGGTATCTGGCAGAAGGAAATTTCTGGCATGGAATGCGATATCTTGTAGCCTTTTGTCAAACTTTAAAAGGTAGAAAATTTGCCTACTTATTTATTTCAAGCTAAAGGTTATGTAATGGCTTGGAAATTTTCTTAAAGGCCGTGAAAAGTCGTAAACTTTAGTCCCAAAATTTTTAAAGCAGGTTTAGGGAATTTTAAATTTTGGAATTTGTGTTCAGATGATCGAGTGAATTTTGGGAGCTTGTTGCCGGTGGAGTTTGGGTTGAAATTTCGGAGTGTAGTGGACCAGTGGAGACGAATTTTGAAGCTAGATATTTTTAGACTATATAAATCCTGGTCAAAGTTGACTAAAACGGATAGTTTTTATAGGGCGTTAATGTGTATGGACATTTTGATTGTTTCACATCATATTATGATGTCCGCCTGAGAGAAAGAATTGTAGCGTAAGTTTTGTTAGAATCGAAGTTAAGATTCGATATAGTCATTTGAAATACGTGTATGTTTTATGGTTAAGCAAATTTAAATTGAGAGCATTTTCGTAATTTAGATAAGATTGTGTAGGCGATTTGAGCATCCGACGAATCTGGGAGTCTTGTAAGATTTGAAAGAAATTAGTGGAGAAAAGGTGAGTATAAAATCGTTTACAAACGAAAGTGTTTAAATTCTGAAGTTTGTAAAGATTAACTGAAAATGTAGATTTATAAAACTTTTTTACCTCCCAATTATTATACTTTCCTGCGACGAAAAGTTCCAGTTGAATATTTAAGAAAGCTTGGTTGGCACGGTTTAGCAAAACCCTAGATGGCCTGACTAGGTTTAGGGTCGGATGTATTCGGGTGTGCGTAAAGCGAGGTTATGGGATATTATATATGTATATTGCAATTACGTGATTGGGGGTTAGATCTAGAATATATTTATATAGTGATCGCCTCTGCGCATTCGAGGTATATAGTTAGCGCGACTTAGTACATAGCGATGAGGTGTTAGTTCAGGTTCCCTCTTGAGCATTTTTATTCAGAGGTTCCATTATGCTATATAGATCGCGTATTCTGGGACCATATTAGCGGAGTAGTGTTAAGGGTTCACTATCGATGCGAGGTTAGAGGTTCTGAGCATCACGTCTAAGTATTTGATATTGCCACGATGGTTGGTACTTGATTTACAGATATACTTCCCGGATATTAACCACCTTTGAAAACGATTTTAAGTGGCGAAATAGTTTTCGGAAAGAACGATTTTGGCGAAATAGTTTTGAAACGATTTTCAGCGGCTGGCGAGTTTTAAACGAGTTTGAGCGATTTTAAATGGTTTTCGCCGTAGCTTCGAGTTTCATCATGATTTCTGACCATTTTATGCGATTTTCATATTGGGAGAATTGGCGTGAGCAATGACATTTAGAAGAACTATAGTACTCAGCGAGCAGTTTATAGTACTCACCGATTCGTTTGGCCTACGCTTTATGTTTTTAAATAATTTTTCAAAGTGTGTGTCGGGTCGGGAAGATCTTCCAGATTCTCAGTCCTAGACATCGTGTTGTGATTATCTATGCATAGCGGTGTAAAGTAAAGTAAGAAAAGCTAAAATGCTACATTTTCAGATAATGTAAATATCTTTTGTAAAATATGCATGCATGGTTTTGAGAAAACAGTCATATGAAAATTACAGGTTTGATCGATTTTTATCTTATATTTTCGATGAGGACCAGAGGTCCTTTATGATTGTAGTTGATTTTAAAATATTGGGAGTGTATTTTTTTATATACAAAGTGATTTTTGTATTTTCATTTGACCACCTGTAAAATAAGTTATGTCGCCTGATTTTTGTTAAATCTACAGGATTTTGATAGAAAAGTGAACAGATTTTATAACCCATGTTTTCCAAATACGTCAGCAGGGTTTACTTTTACTTAGCTTTATGGTAACTCGTCTCACGAGCTAGCTGCTTGGCCTGAGGTTAATGTGGAGTTGCTTCTGGCAGATTTCCTGTCACTGTGAAGAGGGTCTGACATACTTGAATCAACAAACTTAATTCTGCTGGGCTGTGTCAAAAGAAGCTTTATCCTCCAAATTTTCCCAAAATACAAATTAGAAGTAGGATAAGATAATCTGGAAATCAAATTGGTCATTATATAAAATGGCTTCAAGAATTGATACATTGAAATTGCTTTAAACCATTCATCATTAGTGGACACCACCTATAATTTTTATCAATCAAACTCAAACTATGAAAAGTCTGACGATAATTGATTGCACTCTCAAGCATTGGATAAGTAGAGTTCCATCTAGTAACACAATCCAATCTTAAGCCAATTGATGTATCAATCCCACCAACTTGTTCAACACATTGAAAGAATTGTTTCTTCCTACTCTCTGATGCTCTTACATAATGCACACTTTGCCTAATTTTATGCAATGCATCACTAGCAATCTTCAAACCATCTTGAACAATAAGGTTCAAGATATATGCAGAACATCTAATATGAAAGAGCTCTCCATTAAGTAACAAGCTATTTGACAAGCATATGTGTTCTTTCAACGTGTTTTGCATGTTATCATTCGAAAATGCATTATCCAAAGTAACGAAAAATATTCTCTCTATTCCCCAATCATTTAAAAATTTAAGCACCTTTAATGCCAAATCATATCCAGTGTGTGGAGGTTACATGTAAGCAAATGATAAAATTTTACTTTTTAGCTTCCAATCCTTATCAACATAATGTGCAGTCAAAGAGATATATCCAATATTGGTGCATGTGGTCCAACAATCAGAAGTCAAACACACTCTACCCGGAATTTGGCTTAATTGTTGCTTCAAATTTTATTTTTCAATCTCATATTTCTTCATCACATCACATTTAGCTGTTCTTCTCGAAATACTTCTACAATCTTCATTCAAAATTTTTTGGTACTTTCTAAATACCCTCCATTCAACAATGCCAAAAGGTAGATCATGTGCAATAATCAATTCAGACAATATCTCCCCATTCATCTTAAAGTCAAATTTTATCCTCCTCAACTTCCCTTCATAATCAATTAACGTCCCTCTTACATCATGAAATTGAGGTGTCATGTGACATCTAGGAATGTGATGTGCTAGGTGAGAAGTTCCCGATTTGCTTGCACAAGTGTATACTTTCCCACAAGCCTTGCATTTGCAATTTTCCTTGCTATCATTACCCACCTCGATTTTCACAAAAAAATTCCATACATCAAAAGTCAACGCTTTAACCTTTTTGATTTGTGGTTCAACAGTGTCATTACTCTCATCAACATTAGTTTTACTCACAAAACTAGGGTTTTCCAACATTTCCAATTGTGATGAAAGCAAACTTGTTGCATTTTTATGTTATCCAACCTCATTTTTCTCAAACATTAGTTACTAAATAACAAACCATAAACCATACCACATAAGTCAACCATTTAGTTTCAAATATAAAATCCCCATGTCCAAATTGATGTCTTGAGGTGAGCTAAAAGACTAGATTTTCATAATATCTTATTCTCCATTTAGTGTCACATGTTCATACTACACTTCTCCATTTTCCTTGTGTTCTTAATTCTCTACGTTTCATTATTCTTATACTTGACTTTCCATAAATTGTAGTCATATAGATCACAACATTCTTTTTTTTTTTTATCAAACATCACAACGCATCAACACCTTTTTGATAGGCAAAATATTAATATAATGTCAGTGCCAAGTGCCAACACTAGAGGGTGCAACAACAAATAGAATATAACAACTTGCTGAAATCCATTCAAGCATGATATTCTCTTGACCCAGATAGGCTCCACCAAATCATGAATAATCAAATACAAAGTAATACACGCAACTATTTTTCATAATAGAAAACCATATAAGTTGAAAATTACCTCTTATGCACTTAGTCACTCATATGACTACCAAGATCAGGGTGGTCTAAAATTAGATTAGGATGAGTTGTGATGCACACTCTAGATCTGCCATATAAATACCCAAGCTGATCCTTTTCGGCTTCAAAGAGCTTTAAATGTTCAAAACTGGATGATCTCAAGGTCGATCAACTCAAAATTGAAGCCTAAGATGATAACTCTAAGTCTGATCTCAAAGTTGACGACGTCGTGGAAACTGGAAATGAGAAGACACAAAATGAAGTTTGGCCAAAAGTTCAAACTAATCCCCCTAAGGCCCACCCAATGGATTGTTATTACTTTTTTATTTTTTGTTTGCCAAAATTTATTTCATTGTTGCCACAGATGGAGCTTGCCTAACATCTATGAAAAGTGAAAACCCAGTTAAAACTTAAAAGTCTATCAAAAAAATAATCCTTGCATTCCACTCATAAAGCATTGAATGGAACCTAAAGGATAAAACGAAAAAAAAAAAAAAACCACAAAATTTCAAAATTTTCTCGTCAACTCGTTTCTTCTCCATGAGCTTTCTCAACAACCAAACAGTGAGAAAAAGAACTAAACAAAAATTGATAGAGAATGTACCTATTCGGTGCAGTTGAGAGTGATGGTAACCTAAGGCTTTGACATTTCTCCTCAAGACCAATGAAATCCGAGTTCGGGGGAAAGAGAGAGAGAGAATCTAGTGTTATAGGTATGGAAGAAATAAAATTTAGGATAGAAAATCAAAGGTTTAGGACATGGAAAAGGAAGCAGAAACCCTAGGTAAGTGAACAACGACGACTTCGAAATTGTGTTTGTCTATTAGATTTAGGGCTTCTGAAATGTTCAAGTTTATTACCTTTTATTTTTAAGTATAATAAATAAAAAAAATCAAAGTGGGCCAAAAGGGCTAGCCCGACCCGAACCCTATTGGCTCATGGGACTATTTGGGTTGGGCCAAATAGCCTGAGTCCTATTCGGGCCGTCGTTTTTAAGACCCAACCCTCCTAAATTTCGGGTCATACCACTCTAGCCCATTGGGCTCAACCCATATTCCCATCTCTAGTCCTATAGACCCTTTCCAATGCTTTGGCTCTTCCTTATGGTTAACTAACATGCCATCGAGCTTAATAATGTGTTCCATCATAAAAGTATAAATTGAGTGATGACGTTCATTTTTCAACCATGCATTGAATGACTCAGCAATATTAGTTTTCATTTTGTCCCATCTTTTTGATGAATTTCGACATGGCCCAATGCTCAAGTGAATTTTCTTCAACCCATTTAGCTAAAGCTTCATTGTAGGTTTGTAACTCAAAAAGATTTGCATCATAATCTTAGTTCCTACGCGCATATGCAATACTATCAAGCCAATGAAGGGCATCTTCTTTACCCTTGTTTCCTCTTGTGTTGTGCTTTGAAATAAATGTATTGAAGTTCTCCTTCAGGTGCCGATAGCACTAGGCATGATTATCAACTTCAAATATCTCAGGAGTGTGTAGAAGAGCAGGATGTCTGTCTAAGATAATAACAACTTCATTCTCTCCAACAATCTTCTTCAAGTTTACTAAAAACTAAGACCAATCTTCATAATTCTCTAAGCTCATAATCCCAAAAGCTAGCGGGAACATATAATCATTAGCATCATATGCGGTGGCTGAGAATAAGGCACCATCATATGGTCCACTCATATGGGAAGAGTCAATTGCAATTATCGGGCAGCAACCCAATGCAAATCCTTGGATAGATATTGCATGTGCAATGAATAGTTGCTCAAAATGACCATCATTGGAATGTGTCAGCTCAACTATTGTTCTAGAATTAGTTTGGACAATTCTCTCACACATCCAAGGCAATAACTTATAGTAGCTTTTGGGAATCCTATATATTCGTTCTCTTGCCTTCTCCTTTAAATGTCATGCTTGATTATACAACAACCTTAGACCTTGTTGTCTAATAAATTTTTTTACATATTTAGTGAGGTTGATAATCTGGTGTGAAATGTATTACATCATCAATAATCTTAGACACACATTTGGCTATGATTGAGGGTTGGGAAGAGACTACATCATCCAAACTATGGTTATGACCAATCTTAAATGTATGAACTTGAACAACTTTGGCTGAACCGATCGCATGACATGTGATTCTCCAAGGACACTTTTCAATGCAAACAACACTCATTTGCTTTGGATTATTCTTCTTGAATCTATACCGAAATCTCCCTCCTAATGACATCATATACACAACATCCCAAAACTCATTAGCATTGTGAAATGTTTGTCCACTACCGATAATTGCATTCTGGATTGGCCTATATTGGATATCGGTAAGATGTGACTTTGCAAATCTTTGTGAGAATCCTAATGACTCAATTCTCGGTGTGTCACTTAGCTAGGGAATCTCACTCGGCCTATTATCATCATTAGGTGAGGAAATGACACATGCCAAATTTGATGCAACTATTGAGGTATCGACACTGGAATAACAAAAGGTACAAATTTAGTGACTCAATGCACAACATGACAACTATGTATAACATGACAATTATTTATAATCACATAGCTTTTGGATAAGGAGATGATTACATCAAAGGTTCGGGGTAGTTCGAAGCAAGACATTCTATTGAAGATACATAAACCCGACAATAAACATCATTCCGTTTGAGCATGCTCGCAAATGATGCAGCGTCACATAATAGGATAAGCAAAGATGGATCAAATTTCATTGTGAATTCAAGTTTGACTAAATTTGATTGCAAGTTCAATGTACCACATACTCTTTATCTGAATTCATCATGCGACATATGCTTATCAATCTCAATACAAATGGTTCGACCGCCAATGTATTTGATGGCTCCATTATCACTATTAACCAATTCTCCCCCCTCATGGATACAACAAAACATGTCAATGTCCATTATATGTTTAATACATGTGTTTTACATTGTTCCAAAAAGCTCTATACACTATTAGTCATAATGTAATACCCAATGATTGCTACTTTGAAACATGCGACTAAGGTAGACAAACATCGTTTTTAACTGACCAAAAATATTGCATGTTGTGCCTAAAGTTTAAATGGGTTGTACCTAGATTGTATATTGGTTGTATCCAGTGTTTCAATGACTTATACCTATGTTGTGCTAAGTCATTTGCTATTCTTGTGCTTACTTGTTCTATAACTAATGTTTCGATCTGTTGTACCCATGACCTATTTTAGTTGTACCTAAGGATTACACAACATGTACCTAGGTGAAGTATTATTTTGTGCTTCTTCATTGTATCCTTAAAGTGTATAATGGCTTGTACCCAGTATGAAATCAGCTACTACCTGCTAGTTACGTAAGTCCTACTAACTACATACTATTTTATTCAAGCTTTACAAATGTAATACCTTAAATTATTCATAAACAGCCATTTATTAAAAAAAAAAACACAAAACAAACAACCCCTTTGATGAAGACGAATGGACTGGAAGATAAATCACATTTATTCAAATATTTCAATAGAAGGAAAGATGAATATACATACAAATCAACCTCAAATATTGAAAAATATCTTGGAAAATAACCTCAAATGGTTGTTCTCTTCTCTTAAGAAACATACGAAGAATTTTTAGATTTTTATTTTTTATTTTTATTAGAAATAGAGTGAGAATGAGAGTCAGAGAGGTAGAGAGACGAGAATGAGAGAGAGAAAATGAGAAAGAGAGAGACAGAGAGGTAGAGAGTGGTTCTCCCTAGCAAACTAACCTTAAAGATGGTTCTCGTCGGTGAAAAAGCTCGATGAAGATTGGAGTCTTGGTGAAGGTCAGAGTCTTGGTGAAGAATGAAGTCTTGGTGAAGAAGCTACGTTTTGAGGGAAACTTCAACAAATTCTTTGGCTTTTAGGGTTTTTTTTATATTTTGATTTAGGGCTTTTAAGATTAAGAAATCAAAAGGGTATTTTGGGAATCAAATAGGGTTGGGTCACATGCACAATTGATGAAGGCTTCTTTATCAATTTTTAGTCTTCTTTATCAAATAGTCTTTAAAGTATTGGACTGAGCCTCAAATAAAATTATTTGGGCCTTATTTTTCAAATATTCTCTTATTAGGAACCCATATCATAGTTTTCCCTTTAAAAATGATTGATATTATTAAAGAAATATTATATTTATATATAATAACTGTTGTCATTTATTAATTTGTTGAAGTAGGACAGGAGGATCCTCCGGGTTTCTTCAGGAGCTCTAGAGGCTTGAGACAGGGGGATCCTCTCTCCCCCTATCTTTTTGTGATAGGTATGGAAGCTTTGAGCGGGCTACTAAAGCATGCAGTTGAAGGTAATTTTATATTAGGCTGTAGGTTTGAGGGCAAGGATGGAGGGGAGCTCATCATTTCCCATATTTTGTATGTTGATGACACTGTTATGTTTTGTGATTCAAAGTCAAAGCAATTGATGTATCTAGGATGGATCTTAATGTGGTTTGAAGCAATCTCTCAATTCAGAATTAATTTGAGCAAGAGTGAAATCATCCCAATGGGCACGATTAGTAATGTGGAGACATTGACTATTGAGCTTGGGTGCGACGTTGGTTCTCTACCCACTACATACTTGGGGCCCCTCACAAGTCAAGAGATGGTTTGGGACTCTATCAAGAGATTCTGAAAAGCGTCAGTCTCTTTAAAAGAGACAATTACATCTCTAAGGGCGGGAGACTCCACACGATTCAGAGCACTATCCATTTTCCTCTATTTATTTCCCATCTCGAATCTCCAAGGGTGGTTTGTGCTAGATTGAAACGAGAGATTGGGGAGACGGAAATCTGTGGTTTAAAGCTACATCTTATTAAATGGAATACGATATGTTCAGAAAAGAAATTAGGAGTGCTTGAAGGGTGAGAAGCTCTTCTGAAGTTGAATCAAGCCCTACTTTGCAAATGGTCTTGGAGGTTTGCTAAATTAGAGGGAAACCACTTCTGAGAAGGGTGATCGAGGAAATACTAATTAATTGGTCGGGGTGACCACAAGCGACTTAAGGTGGTTATAAAGACGTAGCTTTGGAAAGACATTGTGTGCTGGCCGGCATACCTTAGTCCAAAATGCTGTATTTTCCTTAGGAGACGATAAGAGATTAAGGATTTGGAAAGATATTTGGTGTAGGGAGGTAGCTCTGAGCAACGCTTTTCCCAACCTGTTTAACATGGCAGTTCATAAAAAGGTGTTAAGAGCGTATGTCCGATTTTTCATGCGTGGCTGTGGGTCAAGTCCTCGCTTGTTAGAGATTTTAATGATTGGGAAATGGAGGAGGTGGAAAGGTTCCTCCAAATTCTCTATAGAAGGAAAATAATGCCTCATCAAGAGGATCGCTTGTTGCCGGGGCGGAGCTTGGCGTCGCTTTTTTTTGGCTAGACTCATAAAAAGATGGTTCAATCCACACCACCCCACCCTGCCCCCCCCCCCTCCCTCCCCCGTGTCACAAAGCCCTTCATTCCATATGGAATCTTATCATTCCCACCCCCGTGTCGCTTCCTTCCCATTCCATATGGAATCTTATCGTTCCCCCCAAGATAGGTTTTTTTGCATGGGAAGCGTCATGGGGTAAGGTGAACACTCTAGACAAGCTTAAGTGAAAATGGGGTAATTCTTGCAAATAAATGTTTCCTTTGCAAACATGAAGAGGAAACAATAGATCATTTACTCATACATTACTAAGTGCTAAGATGCTATAAGAGCTTTTTCTAGCTATTGTTGGTTTAAGTTGGGTCTTCCTCACTTATCCACAACCTCTCCTTGCATGGTGCAAAACTTTATCGTTATGTAAAACGCAAGAGAATGTGGATGAGCGCTCCTCACTTATTTGAAGGCCTGACACGCTGTAAATAGTGCAGATTCGCACGCAAATTCTCCTCAAATTTCATAAAATGAAAATCACTTTTTTTTTTACGTACTTGCTGGGCTCTCAAGAACTCAGATAGTCATTATAACACCAGATTCTTTCACGATTTTTTTAGCATTTGCTGCATAGTGAGCGGGAGGATTTTTGTCGGCCTCAGATACCTTACAGACTCTTCGGCAGCTCATTGTTCTTTTTTTGCTCAATATATTGCTTTTTATTGATAAAAAAGAAAAAAAAAATTGAAGTAGGAAATCATAAGCGTATGAATAAGAAGACCTTTGTTCATCTAAGAACATGGTGCACTTCCATGAATTCATCACATCACATGCATCAAAAAAGAAAAAACCAACTGGACGGAGAGCGGGTATGAAATCCGAGTCAACGCTTTCACCGCACGTCTGTGGCAAAATGGGATGGACGAGCCCAAATGGAACTTTGGTACTGGTTTTGGTCCAGTCTGGTCCACTCAACCACAGTCGCTTTTCCCTTTTAGGCATAGAGCTTACTCAAAAAACGCTCACTCCGTATTCCGCAAAGTCATGGAACTTTCCATGTGCTCCAGTTTCCGATCATCGGAACCCAATCTCTTTCGCCGGGAACTTGGTACCCCCCTCACAGTCCGGTCATACCGTCACTTGCCGATTATTCGCCGCCCGACAGTTTCCGTTCCCAAAACTCGTGCCCTGATCACCGCCAAGAAAAGGTCACCGATTGAAGGTGTCAGTGAAGAGATGAATGCGATCGCTTCCCAGAGCTTGGACTCTGCATCCGCTCGCAGGCGAGTTCGATCCGCTTTTCTGGATGTGCAGCAACGGCTGGATCATTGCTTGTTCAAGGTACTCGCTGTTACCAGCTGTTTGATCTGTGTTCTTCAAATCGTTTTGATTTTTTTCTGTGATACAAGCAGCTGATCTTTGTTAACTCTCTTTTTGACGTGAATTGACGAGTAGAACGCTCCTACTGGGATCAGAGAAGAGGAGGTAAGCAATGCTACCGCTGCAGCTGCTTTGGCTGTATACTCTTTAAGTTATCTGTTTGGTTAGGGGTTGCTGAAATAGCTTGGGAAAAAATAGAAATCATTACTCTGCTTTGCTAAGTGGGAGAGAATCTGCAATAAACGGAGAACAATTAATTCTTTATCTGTTTGCTAAGAAATTGTAGGGTAGGGAGGAAAATAATTTGAAAGTTTCACATGATTCTCTATGGTTTAAACGAGGAAATGGAGACTTGTCTTCTCTTTTCTCTTCCGCAGCCCACACTACATTTTGAGCTGGCCGACTTGAGTCTCTGTATATTTAGGAAAGAGAAACAATGTAAGCATAAAACTGTTCTGATTATTGTTTTCAAGTCTTGCAGTGGTAGCGAAAAGAATTGAGGGCTTAGAAATTTTCTTGCAAATGCTGGTTGCCTAAACAAGGAATTCAAATGAAAGGCTCATTGTGTTTTTGCCATGGATATGCGGCACTTGCACTTTCTTCTTTGAAGGTTAGTGATTCTGCACATCTCTTAATTTATTTATTTTTGAATCACCAATGGGTGCTTCAAACCTAAAGCAATTGAAAGTGGCCTTGGAGAAGCTTTCTGTGCAGATCTTTATAGGTATCGACCTCAGGATAGGGTGGGAGGTGTAAACGTCAAACCCATGATTGTTGAAGTGGCAGTTGACTCAAATCAATCATTCCTCTCACCTTCTTAGATTTCTGTGTAAGGATGACCACTGCTGCTTGGTTCTGATCTTCTTCAAAAAGTTATCAGTAGGCTCTTTCACTCTTCTTCACTCCTACAGCCCAATACTGTTTTTTGTATCAAGCTTCAAACCTCTGGTCCTGACCTGTAAATAAATTACTTGTATGAGCTGATTCCTGCTAGGTGGAATTTGAGCTGAGAAAATTGTGAAACCAGGCATACAATCTATAGTACATATGCTGAAAATAGGGTTGTGATCTTCGAAAGGACTTTGCTTTTTTCACCGCAAGCACTTTAAAGGAGTCATCTTGGAATTTGCTAATTGTTCCAGATGCATACTGAAGGGAAATGCACTCATGACCACCAGGTTCACTGTTCGATGGTTCCACCCAATCCAAAAATAAAACGACTGATGACTTGCATGACAAACTTCCATAAATATCGATTACTCTAATGAGTAACTAAATAAGACATAAAGAAAAATGTTAGATGATTGACTTAGTTCCTTTTTGGTTGCCATTGTTCAGATTAATATGTTAGAGTTCTTGTAAGTGGTTGTTCTTGTAGTCAACAAGATCAGATACCTATGGACATTAGTCCAGCTTCCAGTGGATGAGCCAAGAATCTTATGGCTGTGTGGTATGCTCCCACTTCACCCAACTCTTACAGTCTTATGCAGATATCCTTGCTGATTGTTTAGACTAGTGCTGAAATTGGTTCTTATATTTAACTAATATTGCAAAGTTTGGGTATTTCTCCTATGAGTGCTAGTTTCAGGATTTGATGGGTGCCTCATCGAAAACAAAAAATGAGATTGATAACCTTTTGCCTTTTTTGAATTTGGGTGTGTGGGGTAGGGTGGGTTGTTGGTTAAAGAAGGTGAAAAGTATGATATAATGATAGATTTATATCATCATATTGGGCAGTTTTAACAGGCTGGGGTATATTCTCGTTAAAAAGAATATCAGGTTTTTATGGAGGGTGGTGTCTCTTGTCTCCTTTGGGCTATATGGAAAGAAAGAAATAGAATTGTTTTTGATGACACCCCTTTTTCCCTAGTCAGATTGAGGCTTTCTTTCAACAGTACCGTACAGTCTTGAGCTGGGTTGATTCTTAATGTAGATCTCATAGTTGTTAGAATTCTTTTGTATATTCTTACTTTTTGTCCTAGAAGCTAGCTCTTGTTTGGGGAAAGTTTGTTTTTTGTTTGCCCTCTCCTTTTTTTGTATAGGCTTGTTGTTTCCCTTGTATACTTCGTGTAGACGCTTGGGGTTGTACCATTTGGCTTCTTTTTAATATTATTGCTCCTTTTGCCTATTAAAAAAAAAAAAAAGAATCATAAATGGCAGTGGTCTCCTACACAGATTTTGGAAATGAGGGGCAAAAGAAAGTTAGAAGGTGAGGGAAGGATAATCTAAATTGTATAAGTTTAAAGATTATTAAATATTGAAGCTAATTGGAACCATATTCTGTTGTTTAGAAACAACCCCTTCCTGTTTCAAAAGATTAGCAGCACAAAAATGGGGGAGAATTGTTCACTACAGTACTCAAGTTTAAAAATTCTATAATAACATTTATTGTATGGAAAACTGGATCTTTAGGCATTGGTAAAAGAAAATTGCTGCTTCTGGATATGGTGTATATGCTTGGACTATCCAGGTTTTGTCTATCTGATGGATTACACGTTATATCCCAAGCTTTAATGAACTGAAGATGATGTTATTTTTGAACATTATACAAAAATCAAAGGTCTGTATTAAAAATACTGCCTAAAGTACTGACTGTATCATAAACACGTTGACTATAATCTAGCTTATGCAATATTCCATCTGTTGCCAAGGCACAAATGCTGTCTCCAGATCTTGTTCATGTATGACTGGTAGGAAGACCAGAATTGAGAGGTTTGCCCCACTTTTTATTGGGGCAATCTATGGGAGGAGCTGTTACTCTCAAAGCTCATCTAAAAGAACCAAGTGGATGGGATGGAGTGATTCTTGTAGCCCCAATGTGTAAAGTAATTCCATCCTTGCACCTACTTGATTTGTGGTTCTGTAGCAAACCCATATTTTAACTGCTGAGTCATTAATGCATTTCTTTTTCCTCATGTTGTTCCTAATTTTAACAATTTGAATGTTTGCATCATTTCCTACGTTTTTATAAATTTGATAAAGTTATTGTTCTTATTGATTTTTACTTTCTATTATAATTTTTCTGTTTGAAATTTTAAGTTGTGCATATATGCAGTTCTTGATTCTTAATTGGAATATCAAAATCATCGAGTTGTCAATTTCTATGAATGCTTAAGTCATTATGATCTTGACCTATAGCAGCGTCTTTACTTCATTATCCCCATATATGTGGCCCCATACCCACAAGTGAGAGGCGCAAGGCACAGGCAGCAGTAGCTGCAGATAACAATATACATCATTCTCTTGTAAAATAATCAATTTTTACTCTATCAAGGCCTTCTGAATTCTGTTTTCCCTGATTTGTAAAGCTATCTATTTGAACCATATCATTCATATCTACTGGGCCCATGATTTGTTAATTGCTTATAGCCTTGAGGCCTAGCTCAAGTGGTAAAGGGAAGGGATGGGGTTGTGAGAGATTCCAAGTTCGACTCCCAATTTTGACAAAAAGGAAAAAAAATGTTTACCAATCAAAAACTGATTTGTTAATTGCTTATAGTTGGGTCATCTCAGTTGGCTTTCCTTGGTCCTGTTAGCTATTGGTGCACTTTGTAATTTGCCAGAGCCTTTATTTCCCAATTGTTCATTTTGAGTTTTGTCACCCATTCATCCATACATACTGATCTATGCATTGTGTTCATATTATGGATGTGCTGTTACTTGACTGCAAAGCATTTGACAACAACACTTGATATTTTTGTTTGTATGGAATTATTTTGGTTTTTCTTCCCCCAATGAACTCATATGATTCTCTTGTTTGAAAAAGTCCATTTTCCTTGATTTGAAAAACAGACGTGATGGCTCAAAACATGGAATTATAGATAGTGGTCTACTGTGAAAAACAGGGATTGCAAAGCAATTTTCTTTCTTATAGCATAACAGACCAATATAAAGTCATCAATCTTTGTATCCACATGCTATTGAAAAAAAAAACACATTTTGTATTTAAAGGGAACAAAATACCTGAATCAAGGTTTTAGTATGAGGTTGTGAGATCTTATGTAGAAGTGCCTTCAGTAGAGAGCAACTTGAAAAATCAGCCTGTGGAAGATTCCCATCAATTCAACTACTTTAGTTATTATAAAATCCTGCACCAAATGGATTTTCTTATTTTCTTAACACTCTTCAAATGTGGTATGCACGTTCCTTGACATTTACCACATTAATTCACTTACTCCCGTGTGTTATAAAATCCTGCACCATGTGGGTTTGTTTTTCCTTTTTTTTTTCCTCGAGTGCTCATCAAATGTGTTATGCTTGTTCCTTTACATATTACTTCATGATGGTTCGAGGATCACAATCATATGGCTGCTTCCTCTATAAAATGATCTAACACAAAGGGTTGACTTTTTTTATTCCCTGCTTCAGCCATGCTTATGGTTAGATTTTGTACATGAAACAATCTATCCTTCACTTAGCTGAAATCTACGACCCTGAGTTGTGTCAAGATTGCAGAAGACGTGACACCCCCAGCAGCAGTGTTGAAGGTATTGGCTCTCTTGTCTAAAGCTATGCCAAAAGCCAAGCTCTTTCCACAGAAAGATCTAGCTGAGCTATCATTCAGAGATTCAAGGAAAAGGAAAATGGTTTGTCCTGTGTCCACTCTTTATGACATTTGTGCACTTGCATATCATTGTAATGGCAAAAGGAGCTGGTATTTTACACTGGTATGAACTAAAGAACCAATTACACTTCTTTCACATTCAGAGGGGTAAGAAGCCTATGTTGTGATTGAAAGTTATAGAGCACCTCAGCCTTGGAAAAGGAAAAAAAAAAAGGCTCAAACCCTCTGTGAGCTTGCTGGTTGTCAATAATAAATTGGATGAGATCAGAGGCATTACACTTTAATTCTTTGGTTGAGTAAATAATCCTATTTTTCCTTGATATGTGAAATATACATCAAAGTTTTATATCTAATTACCTGAGTTAATTGGTAGTAGAAGACTCCATTTATCACATATATTTTTGCTGCTTTATGAATTATTCATTGTTGTGGCTTTACTTCTTCCCTACTTCTCATAAAGAATTTATATTTGTATTTGCTTTGCCTTGTTGAGGAAACAACAATCTTCGAACGTGAGAAGAAGATTTTTCTCCCTGGATTTCCAATAAGTACATGGATTAAATGAATAGTTCCAATACCTCATATTGTGTTCAGACAGATCCATTTTATTATATTCACCAAAGAAACTGAAGAAAGCAAGAAGGAAGAATTGGAGGAAAGAATTCCTTGTGCTTTTCATTGATCCATTGTGAATATATATATACAAAAGCCAATCTAACCTTTCTAATAGATTACAACTTTATAAGACAAGTTTTCTAATTGGTTACAACTCTACATGTAAAGTGGATATATGCTATAATACTCTCCTCAAGTTTAAGATGGAGATTAATCATGCCTCTGTCTACATAGATAACTAACCCTAGCCCTCACTTAGGCCTTTTGTGAATAAGAGATATCACCCGGACAGCCCTTCAGCCTTCATATTCGTGAGAAATCAAGTCGAATAGATGCTTTTCTCACAAATTGTTCCGATAATCTATCTCAATATGCTTAGTTCGTTCATGAAATATTGGATTAGAAGCAATATAAAGGGCAACCTGGTTGTCACACTAGAGTTTTTCCGGGACTGGTGTCTTAATGCCTACTTCCATCAAGAGTTGATGAAGCCACATGATCTCACATACGGACTGTGTCATCGCTTTATATTTAGACTCTGCACTAGATCGAGAGACAACACTCTGTTTCTTACTCTTTCATGAGACTAGATTCCCTCAACAAACACACGGTACCTTAAAGTGGACCTCCTGTTCTCCTTAGATCCTGTCCAATTAGCATTTGTGAAACACTCAAGTCTATTATACCTATGATTATTGTATAAAATACCACGTCCTGGGGCTCCTTTCAAGTAATATAGAATATGTTTTACAATTACCCAACGATCAATTGTTGGAGAAGACAAGTACTGGCTCACAACACCAATAGAGTATGAAATATCGTATGCAGCATCGTGAGGTAGTTCAAATGCCTCCCAACCAGCCCCATTCTTCGTGGTTTTCAAACACCATCTTCTCTAGCAAGATGTAGGCTTTGTGCCATAAATGACATGGTTTTATCGCCAATTTTCCCCTCGTTTCTCTGCATAAAAGATCCAACACATTTCCTAGATGTAAGGATTCCACGCTTGCTCCTCATAACTCTCAACACCAAAGATTTTAAGACCCTGGGTTCTTTCGTGAATTGGCTACGAACAGCGACATGAGTGGAGATATACCTGCCACATCGTTTCCAGTAATGACAATATCATCAACATACACAACTAACAAGATGATACCTGCTTGGGAATTTATGTAAAAGACAGAGTGATTAGATTTGCTCTTTTGCAGGCCAAATTTCTCAATCACTTTATTGAATTTGCCAAACCATTCGAGTGGACTCTATTTTAAGCCATATGATGATTTGTGGAGACGACAAACTCTACCAATCTCCCCTTGAGCAACAAACCCGGGAGGTTGCTGCATATAAACTTAATTTGCAAGATCCCCATGAAGAAAAGCATTTTTATTATCGTCGCGGTCCAAACACGAAGTTGTCGCTGTAGATATAAATGCCGAATGGAAGTCAATTTGGCAACCAAGGAGAAGGTATCAGAATAATCCACCCCATAAGTCTAGGCATACCCTTTGGTAACAAGGCGAGCTTTCAACCAAGCAATTGATCCATCGGGATTAACCTTCACTGTAAACACCCAACAACAACCAATGACTTTCTTCCCAGCAGGTAAACGAACCAAGTCCTAAGTACCATAATCAAAAGCATCCATTTCCTCTATCATAGCATTACGCTAACCAAGGTGAGCGAGGGCTTAAGAAACCTTGTTAGGCAGCGAAATAGAGTCCAAGATTTAATAGCGAATAAAGAATGTGACTTATTAAAATTACTATAAGAGTTAAACGAAGGAAATCGTCAACACATTGACGCTTACCTTTACGTAAGAAAGAATAGAGATTTTCATCGGAATGAGATTTGATGTCGGCAAATTAAGTGAGGGCCTTAGACTGGGGGTGTTTGCGCCGAGTGTAGACTTGAATAATAGGAGGCATTGTCAGAGGAGGCACAAAGGCAGGAGCTGGCGAAACAAGAGTATAAACGAGCAAATCATCATCCTCCCCCTGACTAGTGTGGATCGGGTCTTGAGAAAAAGAAGCATTCTCAAGAAAAGTGACATCAACGGAAAATAGGTACCTACGAAAACTAGGATAATAACACTTATACCCCTTTTGAACCCGAGAGTCACCAAAGAAGATACACTTCAATGACTTAGGATCGAGTTTAGGCGCATGCGGACAAGCATCCCAAACAAAACAAGTATACCCAAATATCTGAGGCTCAATGGGAAATAGAGGTTTATTTGGAAAAATGATGTGATATGGAGTGTCCTAATTCAAGACTGAGGAAGGCATCCGGTTAATATAAAAACAAGCGGTGGAAATAGCATTGGCCTAGAAATGCTTAGGCACCTGCATTTGAAATGATAGAGCTTTGGTAGTTTCAAGGAGGTGTCTATTCTTCCTCTCAGCCACTCCATCCAAATGAAAGATGATCAACACGTGAGCACCGACGGCGATGCCATCTTGAAGCATGAATGATTGAAACCGGTCTCAAATATATTTCTTAGCATTATCACTTCTCGTATTTGAACAAAAAACATGAATCGAGTGTGTATCTCAGTGATAAAGGCAATAAATGAGAAAATAACTCAGAATCTGCCATTGGGATATAATCGTCATTCGCGAATAATCATCAACAAAAAGCGACAGCATCAAACCCGCTTGAGGACAATAACTAGATAATGGACCACATCCGGGTCGTACACTTAAAATGAAGCACTAGCTCGTTTGTTGATTCTAGGACTAGGATGAAGACGATGATGCTTCGCAAATTGACAAGACTCACAATCTAATGACGACAGACTTGAAAATCGTGGACACAACTTTTTCAACAAGGGAAGAGAGGGATGATCTAATCGGCAATGCTTCTCAAATGATACAGTAACTCCAGAACAAGCGATAGGTCTTGGTACGGCATGATCAAGAATGTAGAGACCCTTAGACTCATGTCCTCTACTAATAATCTGCTTCATCATAAGGTCCTGAAAGAGATAAAAATCAGGAAAGAACAAGATATAACATTTAAGTGCTTGAGTTAATTTGCTCATAGACATCAAATTAAAAGAGAAATTAGGTAAACTCAAGACAAATGCCAAAGGGGGAGATGGATTGGGACAAATTGTGCTTCGACCAAGAAATTATTAAGGATCGGGGATGTGGGATCAAAAGTAGAGAATAGGGCTAGAATTACTCTTTCATGCGATCTATGCCCGTAATCAATGACCCACTCGAGGACGAAGAAGAGACAAGATATTACCTGGTTACTGACTCAACAATAATGAAATCGGAGGGATGGAGACTTCAATGATTCCCGATACGTTTTAACTCGCTTAATTTTGCTCGTGAATCGAATCAATCGATCCGATGCCTCATTAGTGGAAGTTAGATGAGCAACGAAAAGTCTCTCGATTTCGATCACGCTTCTTCCGGCCTCAGATCACACGTCTGCCCACAGAAGAATAACAAACAACTCCTCCAGAGCTCGTCCCTCTAGAATTACCTCCTGGACCACTATTTCTGTCTTGTTGCTTTTTTGACTCACCAATGTTCCGACCAACAAGGGCACTACTCATCTGGGCAAAAGGAGTAGATGAGGAGGTCTCTATGCGGAGTATCCTGCTGAATGTTTCTTGGATAGATGAAATCTCAGGGCTGGTCATAATCTGCTCCTTAATAGAATCATACTTCGAAGGAAGTGCGATTAGGAAACCCATCACTGCCATCTTTTCCCATTGAACTTGTTGAACCTTAACATCTGGACTAAATGGTAGTAGTGTATTCAGTTCCTTGTATGTCTTTTTATAGTCCATGAAGAGTTCCTTGAGGGACCGATATTGCCTCTCAATGTGATAAAAGGCTCTACATACATCAAATATGCAAAAAATATTCCCTTTGCCAGAATACACATATTCCAAATATTCCATTAGTTCCTTAATAAACTCACAGTGATTAATGAGGGTGAGTACTTTATCGTCAATGGAATTACAAATTTGTAGGAAGAGACGGGCATCATCTTCCAGCCATCGTTCTTTTGAATCAAGGGCATCATCTTCCAGCCATCGTTCTTTTGAATCAACTGTAGGAGGGTCCTTATCAAGATGGTTGGCCATACGAATACTCCTCAAGTAGAGGCGGATTGTTTTACTCCAATCCGAGTAATTGGGACCAATCAGTTTGTCATCCGTGATTTTTAGACATCATCGAGACCACTTCAGGCACCGAAATAGGTTTCTATTCTTTTGAACTACTTATTATAAGGTCAAAGACAAGATATCAGGGTCAAAGGATACCTTCAGAAACCAAACGTACAGAAATCCCTTGACAAACCCTAGATCTCGCAACAAAAGATCTTAGAAATCCCCAAAATAGTTGGGAGTATGGAAGCACAAACCACCTTAATAGGTTCCTGGGAAGGAAACAAACCCACACATTGATGCCAAAGGTCTGACGGAGTTGTCACGCACCCCCACACGCGACCCACGTGCAACACGTGTGGAACATGACAGAATGACACAAGCGGCGTGTGAGCCACACACGCAAGGTTGTCGGTCACCGGACTTGGTGGCGAGGCTCGTTAGCGGTTGGTGCTCCTTCCTGTGCCAGAGATGAGGGCCCACGTGCCCTCGAGATGTGTGTTTCAAAAGAACACACCCCCTGCCTGTCGAACACACCTCCTTCTACTTGCCGATATTGGAATTTCCTCCAAAAAATTCTTCAATTCTGAGCCCTAGGCTTTGATACCATGAAGAAAGCAAGAAGGAAGAATAGGAGGAAAGAATTCTTTGTGCTTTTCATTGATCCATTGTAAATATATATATACGAAAGCCAATGTAACCTTCCTAATAAATTACAACTCTATAAGACAAGTTTCCTAATAAGTTACAACTCTATATGTGAAGTAGATATATGCTATACTAGGAACCATTGATGATACTCCAAATTGTCTTTCTGGTGGGTAATTTATACTTCTGCGCAATGCACGGAAGTTATTCAGGCCTGCTGTTCAGAAAGTGAGCATCACCTACCTTAACACATCTTATTTCATTCTTCTAATAGATTCTGCTTGAAACCATTGAAGTCTGATGGATGACAGAGAACACCCAGGCTATAAGGTAGGGCAAATAGGTGCAAGGTACCACTATCATCACATGGGCCTTGATTCTTGGGCTGAAGCTTCAAGGAGAGGTTGAGCTCCATTGTCACTTACCCTTATGCTGGTTATGCCTTGAACAATTGCTAATCCTATTTGGATTCATCACATTATGGACAAATAGTATCAACTTATTAACATAAGTAATCTTAGATCGATGATCCTCTTAGTAAAACCCCTTAGTTATATATTTTTCATTTATCAAGTTCTCTGCAACAATTGAAAGTTCGTCTTGTAATGATGAAAAAGGCAATGGCAAAAAACTCATGACAAATGACAACCAGAAGAAGCTGCCTTTAGATTAGAAAAGACAAAAACAAAAACAAAAACCACAAGTTCACTGCTTTGATTTAGGTGCTGGATTTTAGGTTTCTGGGTAAAAAAATACATGGATTATAACTCTTCCTTTCTTCTATGTTAGGCTGCCAACAATGTGATTTCATACAATGATCAGATGCGACTAAGGACTGCTGTGGAGCTGTTAAAGGCCACAAGTGAAATTGAGATGCAATTGACGAAGGTCAGTTTCTCCAGAAGAAGGAACCATTTCATGCTTATTACCTCAGTTATGCATAAATTCAATTTTCTTTTCTTTTCTTTTATTTTGTCGTGGACAAACAATAACTAATTTGAAGAGGTATTAATGCAGGTCTCGTCGCCATTGCTGATCCTTCATGGAGCTGCAGATAAGGTGACAGATCCACTAGCGAGCCAGTTCCTTTATGAGAAGGCTTCTAGTAAGGATAAAACCTTAAAGCTTTATGAAGATAGTTATCACTGCATTCTCGAAGGGGAACCTGATGATAGAATATTTACAGTCCTCAGAGATATTATTGCATGGCTTGATTCCCACTGCTCTCTGAATCAGAGGCTCCCTTCACAGCAAGTTCCTTCATCTGGAGGGAAAAGCTGATTCCGATTTTTTATTCCTTGGTCTGGTGTAGCTTGAACCCTAAATAGGATTGAGCTATTGTAAAAAATAATTAAAAATATATTCTTAAGAATTTATTTTAAAGTAAAAGTAGGATAAAAACATATCTACTCCCAGATAGATTTGAAAAAAAAAAAAAGATCTATATTTTCAGGTTAAGATTTTCAAAATATGAAAACCAATTTATTTATCGGTGCTTCCTTTCCTTTAAGTTATAATTGGTGAAGTAATTTTGAAGGAAAAAAGTAGTTTTAGAAATTGTTATGGAAACAATTTTTAACTTTTAAGAAAACATATATTCTTTTACAATGTTTTATTAAAAGAGGAAAAAACTGGAAAAACAAATTTTGAAGTATTGGTTGTTGGCCAAAAAGAGGATACTAATATAGGCTTTGAAGTTGAAGAGACTAGAGAGGCGATGGAGAAAGAAGAAAGTAGGGCCACAGGTGGGCTTTGTCGTTGTGGCCGGAATGAGAGGAAGCGTTTGAACTTTGGTGCAATATGGGTGATAAGTGGAGGGGAGGGGGAGTTTCATAGGAATACAAGTACTGATGTTCGTTTTGGTTTGTGCAGTACTGCAAAGGGGGAGAGGGAGAGGGAGAGGAAGAGGGATCAAAACCTGGACAACTGTTGTCATCGGACTGAAATATAGTGATTGTGGAACAGACCATATGAGTGGGGCTTCCTATTTTCAAGGATTTACTTGGCATGCTGCTATTGTTGGCCACTCCCAGCATGCCTGTATAAGGAGCGCGGAGGAAGTATTGAATGCAGAACTATTTAATTTGATGTCTTCTTGTTCTTCCTTTTTCCTTTTTCCTTTTTTCCCCCGATGGAGAATGGAGAATGGAAAAGCAGAAGGAGAAGCTCTTCAAGATCACTGGTATAAACCTCCTTAGCGGCGTTGCGATTGGAGGATTGTCCCTTTCTTGTATGTCTTTGAGTTTTTCGCACTCCGCCTTTTGTAGGTTTGCAAATAATAATATTTTGTTCTTTTCTTCTTGCTCTGAAGGTGTGAGAGGTGATTGAATCGAGTGTAACTTATATATATTAGAGGAATTGGTTTAAAGGGGGATAAAAATAAAAGTTATTTGTAAAACTAATTTCTTATTTTTGCAACCTTAAAATATCTCAACTTTAGATAAAATTACCCTTTAATATGTTAAAACCAAAAAAATTTTGTGAATCTAACCCCTTTCTATACTTATTGAACTTTAACCATTATTAAAGCAAGATTTAATAAACTCGAAAAGGCTGCTCCTGCTTTCTAACACAATTTATATACACGCGCCTACTCTCCATCGTATTTCAAGACACGATTTCAATATAAAATCGCAAATCGTTGCTTTAAAACACAATTTCAATATAAAATACAGTTTTATTAAAACACTATTTCGACGTAAAATTAGCGGCGTTTTGAAGACAGATTTCACGTAAAATCAGAAATTGTTTTAAAAGCACACGATTTTTACTGTTAGAGAATTTACACGTCATTATTTACATGTCAGAAACTACCGTAGAATTGGAATTATTTTTCAATCTATAATATTTTGATAATTATTTATTTAATTATAGGTAAATTTATCAAAAAAGTTGAAGAATATGTCCAATTATAGAATCTAATGGTATTTTAATGGGTTATTTGATTAAAAAATATTTAGAAAACCCAATTTTGGAAATTTGATTCTCCATCAACATTTGGCTTGATTTTGATAAAAAAAATTAAAAATGTCTTTATTTCTTTGTAAAAATTACCCATTCTTTTTAAGAGACAATACAAATACATGAGATGAAGAAGGATATTTTTAATTTAAATATGTAATTTTTAAAGAAAAAACATGAGAAATATTATATTTACATATTTAAGGTTATTTGAAGTTTAAGGTTACATATTTAAGGTTATTTGAAGTAATTTAATAAAATATTTATATTTTAATCGGTACTTATAAAAACACATATTTGTTTCATATAGTTATATGTGATGCTCCAAACTTTAAAGCAATACTTGGAATTATAATGTAAAATATTTTTCAATGTATAAGAAAAAATAATTAATTTAAAAATGCATAAAATTTTAATTAATTTAAAATGTGAAAAGAAAAATGGGAAAAATGAACATATAAATTTAAGTGATTTACTTGTTGAAGAAAATATACTTTAATTGTAAATAAGAGAATCCATACCCTTCTTTTTTTTCTTATTCTTTTTTTTATAGAATATGACTATAAATTAGTAAACTTACAAATTCGTTAAAAAGATATTCCACAAATCTATACTCCTCTTTTATGTTTGACTTGTGTTCCTTATTTTCGAGATTCCCATTATACGTGCCCTTGCAGGTTAAAGTATTTTTAATTATTTTTTTGAAAAAAAGTTAATTATTTTTTAATTCAATATAATAAATTGTCTTAATTATGTTCGACGTTGATGCTCTAATTAATTAAGCTAGACTTACTAACAAAGTATTTTTTATTAAATTCCATTCATTTTTAATTTTACAAATTTAGCCAACCAAAAACCTTAAGATAAAAATGTAACGTAAAGTTGAAAAGCTATTAAAGAAGTCTTTAGTGGAAGTGCTTTTTTTTTTTTTTTTTTTTTTTTATTAGAACAAAGTATTAACGAGAGACTGAGTCATTTTTAATTTTTGCTAAATTTAGCTAACCAAAACCCATGATAAAATGTAATAAAACTGAAAGCAAAGACGTTCTTAGTGGAAGTGTTTTATTTATTTTTATTAAAGTGTTTTTATTCATGCATTGCATAGATAAGTTGATAGAGAAGTAGAAGATTCAAAGTTTAAAAAGTTAAGATATTCAAAAAGGAAAAGAGTCCTGTGTTTGAGTTCAAAAGCAAAAAAAAAAAAAAATTTAGGAAAATCTCTTATAAAGTGTTTATAAATATTATTATTTAAAGTGATTTTAATAATGTTAATATATAAGATATATTTCCTAAAATTTTCTAAAACTTTTAATTGTTTTACAAATATATTTTTAAAACTAAAAACGCTTTTTAAAATCACCATCAAATAGATTTTTAATTTTCTTTCTTCAAGAACTTAGAGACTGTATTAATAATAAAACATATATTTTTAACTCCTTGTTTTTCTTGATTTTATAATTACTTTTGAAAGTTTTAAAATTATAATATTTTTAAAATCTAAATATTCTAATGACAATATAATACATATTGAAGGCTTTATCGAATGAGCTATGTAAGATGAGTAGTTTTAATTTATTTTTTTAAATCAATTTTTAGTTTTTAATTTTAAGATAGTAAATTGTCGTTGGTATGAAACCCTCTTTGTTATATTCTATATCTATTTGAAATGGTGTATACTTTATAATTATAATTCAATAATTATAATAATACTAAGATGGATGGGGGACCATCATAAAAATAAAAAATAAATGAAGAAAAAAGGATATCCAAACTGGAAATTGGCAACAACCACTCAAATCAGTGCTGTACTTATACTTTTGCAAAAATAAAATAAAATAAAAACTGAGGTCATCACTCATCAGTGGGCCATGTATTAGTGTGCCATACTGTATTTTAAACCAAAATAATTTATTTGAAAAAAAATATTAACTTAGGTTAGAAACCAAATTAATTATCAAATTATTATATGTCGCCACGCTATACACAACAATTAATTACTTAAATTCTCTTAAAAATATCAAATATGACTATCTATGACAATAATAATTGGGCTTAAATACTTAAAAATTAAAAAAAAAAAGAATTGCTATCGTAATATGTATCAACCTGAGTGAGATATAATAATTGTCGTTATTATAGACAATAATATTTGACATTTTTATGTTCAATTACTGTTATCATCGATAGCGACATTTAAAATTTTCATAATTTTAATTACCAGTCATTCATAACATCGAGCATATTATTTACGCGTATTACTTTAACAATTATTTCGATTTTTAAACTAATTTTATAAATATTTTTTTAAAATAAATTATTTGCCTAAAATCTCCTCCCATATTTTATATACAAATATTCTATGAAAAATAAGTTTGAACGATCGGAAAAACCTTAATAAATAAAGAAACTGGAACTAGAAGTACAAATCGAATTTCTCCTTTGATGTCTACAAAATTCCCTTTCCAAAGAGTCACAATCCAAATGGGTGTTGGCTCTTCCCACTTTCTGCCCAATAAGACTTGCTCTTCCGCTTTCACAGCCACGTTCTATCCTCACCAATCTCCGCCCAGTTTTTCTTTCAATCCAAACACCTTCGTCTTTCAAAGACCCTGCAAGAGAGCCACGACCCAACTCTCATTTCCTTCGTCTTCATCTTCCTCGTTTGTGCCTTTGAGTTCTGGGAAAGTTGATCAGGTTGAGACCCAAGTGGGAAGTGCGGTCAGAGCCATGTGTGATTTTCAAGGGATTGACGAGGAATTGCTCCAGAGGATGGTGTATGATGCTCTCGTGTGGAGTTCTCTTCACGGGCTTGTTGTTGGCGATAGAACAGTTAAGGTGAGTGGGGAAAGAAGTGTTTTTGTTGTTTGGATTAGGACCCTGTGTTTTTGTATTGAGCTAAGGAAGAAAATTGGAAAATTTTATTTTCTTCTCCCCTTGTTTGTTTTCCGATAATAGCAGAAAAGGAAAAGATGAACTTGATTTAGCAAATACTCGCGGGAGATTAAATTTTTTTGATTATTCCAATAACGGTCATATTTCACATCTGCTTTTTCGGCAACCAAACAGGGCAAATATTTTTATTTCGATAGAATAGAATGGTTGGTTTGGGGATGTGCTTGGTTATTAGGAAAATAAGAAGCAAGCCTACCCAATACCACAATAGTGTGAAATTGTTAGTTATTTTGTTTGATGGTAGGGAGTTTAAATTGCAGAGGTCAGGGACGGTTCCTGGTGTGGGCATGGTTCATGCCCCATTTGCCTTACTGCCCATGCCATTTCCGGAAAGTCATTGGCAGCAAGCATGTGAGCTAACCCCCATTTTCAATGAACTGGTAGATCGGGTGAGTTTGGATGGGAAATTTCTACAGGAGGCACTCTCCAGGTTCTCTCTCTCTCTCTCTCTCTCCTGCGTATTTGTGTTTGTCTATGTGTATGTGTTCAAATCAACTAAATCACCTCAACTCAGCCTTATCCCAATTGTTTGAGGTAGGCATAAGAATTTCTCTGAGTATTTGCTCTATCTGAGCCTCTCAGGTTTGTCAAAATCATATAGCCTGACAGGTCTGTCCCCTGCCTCCCTCGTGTTAAGATATACCTTTAACCTTCCCCAATACCTTATGGCATCTCGATTTATCAAACCCTCTCTCATTCATTTAATCCTGCTATGCTAGCAATGCCTTCTCACAAATGCACTATATTTACTTTGTACTTTGCTTTCATGACACCCATTTGTCTCATCAGTTTTAACTCATATATGTTCTTTTGATTCCATAAAACATGTTGCTTTACCAACATTCAACATTTTGTAATATAAAGGCAACCACACACTTTAGCAGCTTGGCTTTCCTCATATTTTCCACTCTTGAGCTAGTTTTAGCTGATTTATCATTTTGCTTTGGTGATTTTATTGTTAATAACCACTTGCCCTAGAGTTCAAACTGTCTATGAAAGTTTTGATAAGGTGTTAAGTTGACTAAAAAACTTAGATTGTTGGGGAGTGGGCTGATAATGGATATCAACTAAGAATTACTCATGTTATTTGTCCAGGGAAACATGGGGATTCTCCCTCTACTTTTTCCATGTCTCACAAGGATAACTGCTTGCAAAAATCTTATTGCCTTTATGTCATGTGTACTTCTTGGATTTTCATACTCATCACAAATTTCAATATAATTGATTTATTTTTAAAATTGAAAATATATTTGGATTATATAGTGCACATACATTGTGTGTGTTACAGTGCCTAAAATTGTACAATGCTTACTAACTTTGTGCTATATGCTGTTTAGAATTATTTAGGGAGATGACTTCTGTGAAAATGGAGACAGAAAAAAAAACTAATAACACCACTGTTATTATTTAGGCATATGTTTAGCATTCCACGTTTGTTCTGGCTAAAATTTTCCAGTACTGGTACTTCAACTTTAATATTATATTTGTGATAAATTGCTGTGTATCCCCCTTTTAATTCTATTCATGTTTCTCTCTTTGTTGACTTGAGAGACTGGAAACACACATGATCTGAGACTCTTTCCTCTTTCTTTACTTGCAGAACAAAGAAAGTGGATTCTTTCACCTCTAGACTCTTAGATATTCATTCCAAGATGCAAGAAATGAATAAGAAGGAGGTAATTTGTGTAGTAGAGCATTTAGAGAGCAAATTATGACAGGATTCAGATCTAATCTTTTATAACCTGTCAATGTGCCTAATCAAGCATGTATTGGACTCATCTTCCTGAATTAAAATAAAAAAGTGAATGAACATTCAGGTCTATAAATGAGGTTAATAAGCCACAATATGATTTGCATTTGCTATAAATTATGCTTTATTACCTGAGAAAAATGAACAAAAAATAGGCTAGCTTAATATGGAATAAAACGAACATGATGTGAAATTGTGATTGTTATCTGGTAGGTGGACCCCCTCAATGTATTTAGTTTCATCAAGATAAATTTCTGTGACTGCCTGTTCTAAAAATGAAAGTGGATTAAGTTAATTGTTCGATGGTTGGGAAGATGCTGATCTTGTTTCAAACACTGTGATAGGAAATACGCTTGGGTTTACATCGATCAGATTATATGCTTGATGAACAAACAAAATTGCTTCTCCAGATAGAGCTGAACACGATTTCGTCTTCATTTCCTGGCCTTAGTTGTCTTGTCACTGAGCTACACAGGTTAAGTATATACTTATAATTTTGTTATTTGTATTTTTTTTCCTAATAATAAATCATGTTTTTGGACTTTGTATTTGAAGTCTTATGGAAGAATGACATAGCCGTTGTTTAGAATTGTGCTGGTCATATAATTTCTCCGAACTTGAACAAGCTGATTGGTGCATCTGTATCTGTCTCCTGTATGACAGATATATGGATCCTTGTTTTAAAGATGATACCTTAAACCAAGTTTTGCCTTGAACCAAAATCTTGATGACTTCAAGTTTTGCTTTACGTGAAAAAAAAAAAAAAGAAAAAAAAAACCAGCTTAACAAATGTACTTTTATTTTTGCTACTAGTTTTTCTGAGACTACATTCTGTATATTTTCCTAGTGACAGAGTCCTACTTAAAAAACTTATAGATTCTAAAGTATCTGTCCATGATTTAACTTGTACTTAAAACCCGATTCCAGTTGTGTAAGTTAACATAAAATTCTCGTCAAATAACATTTATAAAGAGAAGTATCTGAACTGTAGCTAATCATTTTGCAGGAGCTTGCTTAATCATCATAGGAAACACCTTGGATTAGATTCCAAAATGATCCCTGGAAACAAGGCTGTGACTCAGTTTGCAGAGGCATTGGCTAAAGCTTGGAAAGAGTATAATAACCCCAGGTTAGATCTCGCTAATAGGATCATGTCTTTCTTATATTGCTGCATTCCATGAAGTCATTTGAGCTGTTACTTACTTCAGTGTCTTCTTTTCAGGGCTCTTGTTATGTTTGTTGTTCAGACGGAAGAACGAAACATGTATGATCAACATTGTCTTAGCACAGTATTGAAAGATAGATATCCTTTTGAATCTTTCCTAACAGCTCCTAAGTATTAAGAGTTACTAGAACCACAAAAATACATATGTGAGAATTGGAGACAACTATTCTTTTAGAACATTTGAACTGAAATATCTGAGGGAATTATTCAACATTCAATAGCTGCAGCTTTAAATCATAAATTTCTTAACTATTTCCCTCTTTCTTTTTTTTTTTTTTTATCAGAAACGAAATGGAATATATATATTTTTTTGATAGGTGAAAATCAATATATTAAGAGTAAAACAAAAGTACAAAGGAAGGAAGATATTTCCTTTCTTCACTACAAGAACTTACAAAACCGATGGTAAAGCAAAGAAACTCAAACCGCAAAGAAACTTACAATACTTTTTCCCTCTTTCTTAATGGAAATTCTTACTTAGAGTCCATTGAAAGTTATTTTCCTCAGCTTTATAACACACATGATGTTACAACTATTCGAAAAACATTAGCAGAAATTGATGCAGAAGGCGAGCTTCTACCAGATGGAACACTAACTGTGTATGTAGCTTTATGGCATGGGATCTTATTTTTCTACTCTATATTTTGGGAATTACTATGTGATAATTATATCTTTATGAATTTAAAATCTTTGTACTTGCAGAGGTGGCCAACCAGTTTCCGTTGTTTATTTCCGAGCTGGGTATGCACCAACCGATTATCCTTCAGAATCAGTAAGGGAATTAATTTGTTTATTTTCATATTCAAATCGTCATAGGTGCCAATGAAGGTGACTTTAGTCTCCTGACAATCATCTCTGAATATTTATTTAACTTCAGGTTATGATGCCCAATTTATGGTTTTGCTGATAAATTCTTATTCATCATAGGAATGGAGAGCAAGGCTACTAATGGAGCAGTCATCTGCCGTCAAGTGTCCTTCAATTTCTTACCATTTGGCCGGTACCAAAAAGATACAGCAAGAACTTGCAAAACCCAATGTACTGGAGAGGTAATATTTGAAGCATTCACATGATATGTATGTCTCTTGTTTAAGTCATTTGAGAATTACTTGGTTTATTTGGAACTGGTTTTTAGAAAGTATTGACTGGTTTTTATCAGAAGGATTTCAGAAGGATTTGTAATATTCTAGTTTTTTCTGTTGAAGGAGAAAATATTAATCATTTGGTACTTAGTTATCTATAAAATGGTTCTCATTCAACTCTATATATTGCTCACTTTGATCCCTAATGAGCAGATGTAGCTGCTTCTTCTAAGTTCCACTAAAAAAAATTAGGTAATAGAACTGTGTATGAAATCGCCAAGAATAAAAGATTAATACCAATTAAATGTTATTCTTCCTTCCATATGTTTCTGATTTAACTCTGAGTTCTAAAGTTTTCATTTCATTACATCTATGAAACTCAAATGGAAGTAGTTTTGGAGAACAAAGATGGACATTGCCAAACTGCGAAAAATGTTTGCTTTTGCCAGTCTGATGACTCAAATATTATCTATGATGCAATTAAAACTTGAGTTCCTTTTGTCATGAAACCACAGCAGAGAGGAAGCATGAGGTCTCAATATTTATAGATTTATTGATTTTTCTTCTTCTTTCCATTACTGTTGTTTTCATTAACAATGAGCCATCATCCTCTCCAGAATAATATTCCACAAGTAACAGACGCCAGTGTCCCTACTAAAATTGCAGAAGGAAGGAACTGAAGAAGATGCTGCTTACATCCTTATGCAAAGGATTTTTCCAACTGTATCTCCCACATTTCTGATGCGAGACGGCATTTGTCACAGAGACAATGCCATATCAGAACTTGGGATATATGGGGCTTACTTAAGGTACATGTGTGTCACTGCTATCAATAAAACTGAAGATAGGCATAATTTTTGTGTTTGTGTTTGTGTTTGTGTTTGTGACTCACTCTTTCTTGGAATTTGCACATCGCCAAATGGCATCTCGCTGCAAATTCCATTCAACTTATAGAATGTATTTTTGATTTAAGTTTCACTTAATAGTCAAGAATTGGAAAACAGGAACAAGGAGAAGGTGATTACAAATGAATAATCTGGGTACTTTGATATGACCAAAGTGTTCTCAAACATGCAAGTATGTTGCAGCTGATTTGCAGTTCTGGGATGTAGTTAAGTATTTGGACTTGGATTTCAAATAGCTGCATCTCTAACCTAGTAAGTTCAATTGTTGAGGTATTGGACTTGAAAGCAGTTCATAATTGAACCGTAGTTTATTGACTTGTTCTGTGCTAAATTTGAGAATACCGAAAACTTAGCTGCTTGTCTATACCTTTTCCTTCTGTCTTTTTTTTCCCTTTTCACGTATTGACACTGAGAAGCTTTTTTGCTTCATTGCCAATGTGCAATTGCAGCAGAAAATTGCCGGAGAAATAAGCAAGCCGGTGGAGAAGAGATCGAAAGGAGTAGAAGCAATTTGGAAGAAGTTACTGGTCTGGTTGGATTCTTATTTTGAATTGAAATAATGTTGAACATTGATAGAAAACCAGACAAACATTTAAATCCACCAAATGAATTCACCAATATTCTGGGAGATGACACATGATAAACAATTTTCCTCTTTTCCCTTCACTTTTACTGTATTAGAGACGTATATCTATTAGTTGAGCTTGCTTTCCTCTTGTAAGGCTAAATAAAAACGTTGAAGACGATAGCTGAAAAAATCAACTGTAATTGGATCATCTAGAATCCTGATGATTCCAAGGCAAGAAAATCTACTCCAGTTTTATTCCTTCGATCAACCAAATACCGAGTGAATCTAGCGACGGAACTAAGAGAATGATTGGCAGTGAGAGGGGGAAAAATTTACATGAAGCAAAAAGTAGTGAGTGTGTATCTGACATATCATGTAGAAAAATAAACCATAAGGGCATGTTTGGGGTTCTTGTTCTTTAAAATTGTTCTTGAAAACAGTTTTTAAAAAAATGGAAAACACCATTTTGGTGTTCCCTGAAAATTGTTTTTATTCTTTGAATTCAGTATTTTAAGTATTTGCTGTGTTTTTCAAAAAAAAAAACCTGGGAACCAAATGTGTTCATCTTGTTTCCTTATTTTTTTAGATTAGATAAACACGAATCAAACAGGACCTAAGTTTTCTGCAAAAACTTTACAACCTTTCTGCCATAAGCATCTGCGCCTTAATAGTGTGCTCTCTTTCAGCAGTAACTTGGCATCTGGTATTTTTATGTCTAATAGGTAAAGCAAGTTTCCAATCCATTGATGTCTCGAAACTGAATCAGATCAATGCCATGTTTCAACAGATAATCCATGCAAATATCTCTTGCTAGTTGTATGTAAGAATCACTGGCAAATGATTATTAAACGCCGTGTTTGGTCCGGCCAGCAAAAAGGAAAATTATTGAATAGGGACATGTGGTTAGATATGACTTAAAGAATTCTCATAAAAAACTGGAGAAAAGTCTGCTGTTGTTAGCGTTATAATACATGTCACTGGCATATCGGCGGAAAATCTTGATCAAATTGGTGAGGATTGGCAAAGTTTCGCAAGAACTCTCGATTTGGGTTCCAAAATGAAAGAAAAAGTCAAAAAAGAAAAAGTTCCAAATGAAGGAAACAGTAATGTATCATTATCTCAGATGCCGTGTGTGTTCTACTCCAAATGAAGGATACTCAAAAACCGGGATGCACCAGAAAGATGAATACAATCGACGGAGCGGCCTTTTATTATTTCCCCGGCGCGATGCCTTTTCACTCCATTGGCCGGATAACAAAAGCCATTCGAGATCAAGGCTGTTGCTCGGGTTGGTCCGTGTGCCCGGATATGGCAGGCACCGTTATCGCGCCTCCGAATGTGACACTTCTCCGCAAAGACAAGAAAGAGAGTGGTCATGTGGCTCGCCGCGGCCGCTCCGACGCCAAGCTCGCTTCGAGAGAAGATAGACCGCCGTGCATCGCAGGCAGATCTTTCACCGACGCGCCAGACAAAGTATATGTTCTCCCGCTTGATGATGATTAGATTCTTTCCTGTTAGGCTGATATTTCCCCGCCTTTATCGGATTTTAATATGGGATAATGTGGCAGTAGCTTATCGGTAATTTGGCCTTCCGTCCCATCTGGGTGGGATCCGCCCCGACCGCAAGATGAGCCGCATCATGAATTATCTTATTTTCCTTGGCCGATGAGATTTAGCCTGATCTCGCGTAGATAAGATGTTATTGGGTGATTATCCTATTTCTTATCGACGTGGATTACTGATTCAGGATTCCTCAAATCATCCATGACTCGCGCCGCCATCAAGGTGAAAGCTTGATTTAGTCATTCTACCGGAGCCGTGGGCCTCGGGTATTTCATCGACGCGCCAATCTTTGGCCGCGATAGCTCACAGCCCATTTTTCAAACCCTATCGGGCCGCCCCACCAGGTACGTATACGCGGCGCGGGCAACGCTTCTCGATCGCACGTAACCGCCGGTCAAGGTTAAAGCCATTTCGCCGCCATATGTCTTTGCGGATAATGACGACTCTTCTGCCGAGCCTGCTTCCTCCCACTCTTCGCTCTCCTCGTTTCTTCCGCGTACATCCTCCCGGGCCTCGCCCTGGTCCCTAAGCTTTTCTTCGCTCATAGTTCGGCTTCCTTCTTTCTTAGCATTCCGTCTGAACCCTCTATGTAGAGTCCTCTTCGCGGCCTTTCTCGAGATGTCTTTTATTCCTGAATCACGTGTCTTTCTCTCTCGTGTCTTTCGAGTGATACGACGAGGCCAGGTTAGGTTGGCTAAGTTGTTTCATTAGTTTTGCTATCATCATGGGTCCGCGCTTCGCGTATCGAGGTGACTCTTCTGGCCGTCGCCGGCCTCGTGCCGGACACCGGGCGCGCCCGACCGGCTTCGACCGTGGGTTGATCTTCGAGATGCCCCAAGGGCCCTTCCTCGACAAGCGGTAAGGGAGAATCGCGGACCCTTGACCCGACCCGAATTCGCTTGGGCTGATCCGAACCGGTGTCCGGATGCCACTAAAATCACTCAATCACTCAAAATCATATCTTGCTGGGGTTAATTATAAATCAAGTGCTTCCATAAACATTTAACAAAACATTTAACTTCAACAAAATATACTTACAATGTATGCATCTGTGCCTTTTCAAATGATTTACAAAAGTCAGATGCTCGAGTTCAAATTGTTTTTACAAAAATATCAATATCCAAAAGAAAACATGGAATGAATGGCCATGTCTGAGCATACCCAAATTTCTTTCTTTATGACTCCTCACGCTCCTCGATCTCGGGTCCGGCTTCGATCACTATCTATCACTCTCCTACATCGCGCATTGGTAAACAATACGCTAAACATTTTCATGCCAGTGGTTCTATACAAATCCATTCCTCGCCTTGCGAAATCAAATTATGCACTTAACAGCTCAAAACTTTCAAACCATTATGGATGATCAATATAAATACAATATATATACTTGTTTTTATATACAATCGGGCTTATGGTTCATCGATCATCTCAAAAAAATACATAATTTCATATATTCAATACTTCGTAACTTCAATCAATTCAATTATGCTCATGGCAATCTGCTAGCTCAGAATTCAATTCACTTTGCCAATCAATTGCTCAAAATCAATTCGCTTATGCTAATCAATTCGCTATGCTAATCAATCTTGTCACAATCAATTCAAGACGCTTTAACGAATTTAACCTACGTCTTCGGAGTATATGTGATAGGTCGAGTCACTCTGGGCATCGGGTCCACCTGGAATAGCAGTTTGGTATTGCAATGGTTTGAGTACTTGCCAAAGACGGTCCTACTGGTCAGTCGCACTCAAGTTATAAACAATCAAATAGGCAGAACACTACCGATACGGTCCCGCTGGTCACCGGGATCGGAGTGACACATCAATACAATAGCCTCGCAGATCGCTTATTCGACCACTGCATACCAATCTATCCTTAATGCGAAATACAAACGACAACATTCTATTAAGGGCGTTCAACCTTTATAGCAAAATATGCGATAACATGTACGTCAGAGGCCAATGCCTGATCTTCTACCAATCCCCACTTCTTACAGATAAACACTACACAATCATCTTCCCAAAACTCACTCAATCCACTCACAGGCAGAAACAAATACACAAAAAACCCACTGAACTGAGAACACAGAGTCCATGAGAACAAACCAAAGAATCTTTGCACTTTTCATTCCCAATCCCAGAATCTCATCCCGCCAGGCTTCCCATTGTCTGTTCCAAAACCATATTTCAAACAATGCAATATTTGTCTCGCGCTGCATTTAGTCAAGTCATGAATGACTTCTGAGACAATATGATTCCAAATCCCTCCACTGGGTTATGAGAGGAAAGATCTCACCAACTATCTCCACCCAGTCCGTAAGAATGTCATCCAGTTCACCTGGGCTGAGCTACGACTCCTTCCGGGAAGTCGGAGGTTATATTTAGTCAACCCGCACGCAGCCACCCCGACTCCGACGAGCTCGATCTAACACCTTTGCCTGACATCTAATATCCTCTCAAGCGGATAGCCTTTGACTCAACGGGCTTTCCGCAGTCCAAGAACACCCAAATCGTAGTTCGGACTGAGAAGCTATGACCTTCCAAGTCAGAGTCATACGTAGTCAACCTCGACGGCCAGACCTAAACTCGACGAAATAGCCTACAGACGAATGAGCTCAGACGAAGCCAGCTTCTTCAGACGAGTTTAGTTTTCAGACGAGCCGAAGCTTCTTTCAGAGATTTAGGTTCCGCGACTTACAGATGAGGTTCGCGACTTTCATCGCATGAGGCCCGGCCGACTCTATTGATTGCTGCGATGAGGTTCGCTCTTGATTCTTCGCCGCATGAGGTCCCGCTTTACCTTCGCCGCATGGCGTCTCGCTCGACTGCGTATGACCGGCGGCTAAATCACCGTATTTGACCTGCTCGCAGTAAAAAGACCATAATCGTCTTACAAGATAGTCCCACTGAGAAAATTCAAAGCCTAACATCAAGTTCATTGATGTGGCTATAATTTCCCAGAAGGACTTACTGCCAAATTCCCCTTTATTTCTTACTCAAAAACCGCTCTAAGGTCCGGCTAGTTGACCTGAATTGCGTAACCCGACTCGCACCAGATTTAGTCAATGACTCAGTAAAAGATCATAACTTAGTTCAGCAGGTCCAAATCGAGAGATTCAAAAGCCTAACATCACTCTCATCATGTGTACAATCCTACTTAAGGACTCACTACCCATTCTCTTTATTTCTTACCCAAAATTCAGCTCTAAGGTCCCGGGCCACGCACTATCACAATGTGGCAGCTTAGGGTAGAAATGACCAAAGTAGGAAGACCTACTCCCTGAGTTTGTCGAAACTCCCCGATTCCGGTCTCTACCTGCAGCCTTATCACGAGGGGAAGAACTTCTTCCCTCTCGCTCGCTGGGGACCTATGGCTCCGATCGCTGGGAAATTCCAGAGAGAAGTGAGAGCCTCTCACTCTAAAATACCTCCATTTTTTCTCTCTGCTTCTTTTCTTACGGATCACTCTAAATTGCAGATTTAAAAAGGAGGAAACTTCTCCTACTTTCCTCAGCATGCCACGCTAATATTTCCTTGATTTTTTTTTCTTCTTTTCTTTTATTCCCTTTTTATATTTAGTCCCTCCATTTCTATTATTTTTCATTTAAGTCTCCTATTTTCACTTAGACATATAAACTTATTTACACTGACCTTTGTATCCCCATTTTCACCTATATTTTCCTTTTCACTGGTTTGCCTCATTCAATAATCTCATTTAACTGTTATCATTGCCTAACAATTCCTGTAAAATACTCCAAGTCAAGCTCCAATTATATCTTAATATATAAATAAATTTTGATATAAAATTCCAGCAGGCTTTGGGCATTGCAACTCTCCCCCACTTAAAAATTTCACTCGAAATTACCCTTATTCAAACAAGCTAAGTGATATTGTCAGCAGACGTTTCCTCATTAATTCTCCTCGCGCTCACCTTACAGTTTCTCCTATTAAAGACTTCACCAACAATCTTTATTGTTCCAGCATTCTTTCTTCACTCACGAGCCAAAATCCCACCGGCTCTTCTTCACACAACCCGCCCTCAACCACCTGTTCCCAAGAGACTACATGCGATCTGGGTTCCTGACTCCAGATCAAGAAGATGGACACATGAAATACATTATGGATCTCTTCCAAGTCCGCAGGTAATGCCAACTATATGCCACCTGACCCACTCTTTCAATCACTCATAGGTAATAATAAACTAGGGTCTTAACTTCAGCCTTTCTCCCAACTTCATCACCTCTCTTCCAAAAGAGATACTCTCTCAAAAAACACCCTTTCTCACGATCCCACATCGAACACCCTTCTTCAAGGCCCACATGATTCTGCCCATCTGGCCACCTTCAATCTTTCTAATCATTTTCACTTTTCTCCGACCTCCGACAAGTCTGTGGCCACCATTTTCCCTTTCGCCAATTCCGTCCAACACAACGGTAGTTCTCACGATTCTTTCTCCCATATAAAGCCCTATATACGTATTCCACGGCTTGATCGAAACTCGCCAAGCAGGCCACAAATTCAACTAAAGCAATGTGTCTAATCCTTCCAACCCACCCTCTGGCACATCACACAACTCCCCAACATATACCTCCAGACCGATCACTCTCTCCGATCATTCATCCGTTTAGGTGGAACGCCGCATCAAATTCAAGAGAGTGCCCAAAGCCTTTGCAAATTTCAAAATTCGAAGCAAACTTCTTATCTCACCGAAAACACTTGACACAGGAATCCCATGTAACCGAACTATTTCGGGAGACAAGACCTCCCGCTTAGGCTGTCATGAATAGCCTGCTCACCGGTGGAAGTGAGCCTGACTGTCACCCTGGTCACTACGACCTAAACTGAGTCATGTTCTCTCCTGTCAACGGAAATCAACCACAAAACCACAGGTAGATTCTGCATTCCATTTCCACTTCTGTGATTCCAATAGGCCTCAATAATCCCTGATGAACTGACGCTCCACTTTACTCTCTTGACACACCAAACACTTCATTGTTACATATTCGACACATCTCTTTTTCATCCCCACTCACCATGTAATGATGAGCCTTTTAAACTCGATACATCCTTTGCAAGCCATCAGGATGATAGCAAAGATCCACCATGCAGCTCTTCAGCATGGATTTCTCACCATTACACCTGCATACAAACCCATCCTTATAATACAAAACTCCATTCGCTCACTCGTAACTCGCTTCTTACTATCAACTGATTTATCGCGGAAAGAATTCTTCATCTTTCTTTATGCCTCTAAAGACTCGATTCAACAAACTCCTGGTCTCTATATCAACTCGCTCACTACAGCATTCATCGCCATATAATGACAATACATTCAACGCCGGGCCGTCGTGATTGACTTCATCAAAGCGCCGGCCACTACATCGGGCCTTCCCGTGATAATCAATCACGCAGCCATAATCTTTATCAATTCCATCCATCCTCGCGTCAAGCAGCCTGGCAGGGCAAATACTCATGGCTCTGGCGCACGCGCAGATGAAACACTTCTTCCATACAACACGTCTCCAAATTTTCAGCGCAAATACAATTGTGGCTAATTCCAAATCATGCGTGGGTAGTTCCTTTCATGCGGTTTCAATTGGTCTCAAGCATAGGCTACCACTTTACCTCCTCTGCATTAGGACACATCCAAAGTCTCATCGAAGACGCATCACTAAAAATCACATATGCCCCACCACGGCCACAGTAAAGAACCTGAGCCTCAAGCAGAAAGAATGCTTTCAACTTATCAAAACTCTTTGATATTTTTCACTCCATTCATACTTTATATTTTTCTCGAGCACTCGTCATCTGGCCAGTCATAGAAAAACCCTTAACGACCGTAGTATCCCCGCTAGTCCAGAAAACCAGCACTTCAGAATATTTCTAGTGGCTTCCATTCAACAACTACTCTATTTTCGATCTACTCTGATTCCTTCTTTATTACCATATGCCCAAGAAAGGACACTTCCCCTCCATTCTTCCAAAACTCACACTTGCTCGGCCATACAACGCTTCTTTTTCAAAGTCTCTAACACTACCTAAGGTGTGTGTCATGACTTTCGTGATCTTGAATACACAAGAATGTCGCCTATGAACACTACGCATAAACCGATCCACATACGGCTCTAAAAACACACTGGCCAGCGTCCATGAAAGCCGCTGGAGCATTTGGCGTCAATCCAACGACATTAGTAAGGAACTCATAATGTCCATATCGCCCTAAACGCCGCTTTTATGCACATCGCATCTTTAATTTCCTCAACTCCGACACCCGGGACGCAAGCAATCTTCGAAGATACTTGTAATTCCTTTACCGGTCAACAAATCTCACCAATTCAACGGATATTGTTATTCTTTAATTGCTAACTTGTTCAATTTTTTATACTCAATACATAGCCGAAGTGTACCATCTTTCTTTTAACAAAAGCACTGGAGCCCCCATGGTGATACACTCTGGTCGAATAAATCCTTTCTTTCAGTAGTTCCTTCACCGTACTTCAATCTTTTAGCCTAACGATCATTCCAAATCTGTGTTCTGGATGCCGTGTGGCACCGGTACGCCAACGCCAATAACAAACCTGCGATCTCCCTAAGATAAGTAATCCTCGTGTCCTTCCGAAACACCTGTGAAAGTCGCAATAAAGAGGGATATCGGATACACTAGGCCTCTTCCTTTCATCAGATTAATCACATAAGCCAAGTAGGTTTGCCATCCTTCCTCGTGATCATTGTTCTAGCAAAGGATCATGATATCGCTACATTAGATAGGTGATTTGACCTCTTCACCGATGGAAAAGTTACTTCATCTTCATTCTTGTTCTTGCCGTTATCTTCATTCTAAAATCGATCATTGCTTGGATGTCTACAACCAATCCATCCCCTATCACATCAAACTCCCACCGGATAACTCAATCAAATCTCCTAACAATCGGCACTCAGATTTACGACAATCCCTATACACTGCTCATAATAACACTATGGCCGCAGCTGTCACTACCAAGATGTCATATTCGGTTTCACTTTCAGAATTTACCCAAGTCGGGTATGTCTATGCAAATATATGGGAGCGGTCGACCCAATAATCAATGCATGTATAGTAGTATCAAAGACGGAAATTCAATGCGGCTATCACATCCGAGCCGCCAGATCTTCCACCGCTATCAGATATGCTCTGTACCGAGCACTTCACCATCTTCGTTTTACCTCCAACGCTTCATTGCGGTCTCCTTTGTCCTCGAACACTTCTGATGCAAACACTGTTGCCTTTGTACCACTAAAGTTGTACCTCTGGCCCGAGGTGTCAGAATGAACGAGTCGCAACACCCCGTCATGCTGATCCACAAATCAAACAAGCACTGTAAGTCTCCAACATTCTCTTTCTATGATTTCCTCCCACAATGGGAGCACCGGGGAGCGCCTGTCTTCTGTGGTACCTCCGTACTTCGCAACTGACAGGCCGGTAGAAAGTATTCCTACTCGTAGTCTGCTATGCTGATTTGAACCCCGTGGGCCTCGAATCCTTTCCTTTGTTGTTGTTGTGAACTGGACTGACCGGGATTTTTTCTTTCCCTGCTTTTATCTTTTCTCTCTTTCCTCTTTCTACTTTCCACATTCAATGCACATGTCACAATTTCTCGAGAAATCCTCATGGCAAAACAAGTCGTGACATGGGCCTCAGACATGGTCATTAAGGCCGGGCCTCTCAAACTCACTTCAGATTCTCTTCCTCACTCACAAGTATCCGGGAGCATACTTGCTCAACTGTGAATTCTCTTTGATATTCGTCACACTCCATCTGTCTTTGTTTATTATGAAACTCCCATCTCATGTTGTCTTCGGGAGCAAATGCTAATTACATAGTGCTTCTTGAACTCATCCAAGAAGAACTCCCCATGTAACCCTCTCCGATGATGCGGTCCTGTCACTTTAAACTCCACTCCACTCGATAAGCCCCATCCTCGTAGTAAATGGAGGTGTCTGACATTCCAACTTCTTCACCAGGCAATGCATTTTCACAAGCATTCGCCCGCCTCTCTAGGGCCAATTTCCTCGCCATAGAAGCGCTCAATCCTCTTCTTTCTCCTATAAATCTACAGTCTTATTTTTGCCATTCTCTCAATGGTCATCGCTTGGAGCAAATCAGAGCTGTTGCCCGCCTTTGAATGCCCGAATCTGGGGCCGAAGGATACCCATAAGACTCTCCCGCCACTTGCTCCTCAGTTCATTCATCAGGCAATGGATGCTCGCCCACCTTCCACACTACAGGATCAAGCCGGGCGTAGTCCCCCCGGTCATCCTCGACCCTAAGGGAAGCCGAATCGGGCCCATACTTATCCTATTACACTGGGCTAAAGATCTCAAGGCCGAGTCATGTCATCCTTTATATGCAAATGAAATGCATGTTATACAAAATTTCAAAATCATTTACAAATACCTCAGTAATCAAGCAGTGTAACTCCCAAACCTAGTTCGATACTCACAATAAAGTCGGGATCTTTACCCGACCCGACCTGCTCACGGATCCAGAACCGAAACCGGATGCCACTAAAATCACTCAATCACTCAAAATCATATCTTTGCGTAAGCGATTACAAAATTTGCAAGCCCATAAACATTTAACAAAATACATTTAACTTTAACAAAATGGTGGTTTGCTAATGAAGGTCATTCAGTTTTTCAAAATGATTTACAAAAATAGATGTTCGCAGTTCAAATTGTTTTTACAAAATATCAATATCCAAAAGAAAACATGGAATGAATGCGGCATGCCCAGCATAATCTCACTTCTTTATGACTGACGCTTCCTGATTCAACCGCTTCGATCACTATCTATCACTTCCAGATCGCGCATTGGGTAAAATACCACGCTTTTGGGCATTTTCATGCTTAGTGGTTCTATACAAATCCATTCCTACGATGAATCAAATTATAATTTATCAGCTCAAAACTTTCAACCATTATGGATGATCAATATAAATACAATACATATACTTTGTTTTAAGTATACAATCGCTATGGTTCATCCATCATCTCAAAAATACACTTCTCTACATTCAATATTTCTCGCACTTCAATCAATTCAATTATGCCTACAAATCTCGGGCCTACCAGCAATTCAATTCACCTCAAAATCAACTACCTCAAAATCAATTCGCTTATGCCAATCGCCTGGTTCTCATTGAACTAATCACTACGCTTCAACGAATTTAACCTATGCGTTCTCGAGCATAATGTGATATCGTAGTCACTCGCACGGAATCTCATTGGCCGCAGTCGCAGATTAAATGGTTTTATAACACAAAGCACGGCGTCTCGGCTGGCTTCAACGGTTATAAACAATCAAATATGCGAACACTATCGATACGGCCCGCTGGTCGCCGATCGGAGTGACACATCAATACAATAGTTCGCAGCATCGCGAGCATTTGACCCTATCGTATACCAATCTATCCTTAATGCGAAATAAACGGTTAACATTCTATTATGGCGTTCAAATCCTTTGCTAGCAAAATATGATAATATGTACGCTTGTATAAATAGTTTATTTTCAATAATCATGCAATTTTTATATGCAAACATTTCATAATCACTTTTCTCCAATCAATAAACACCAATATGCTTTTTGTAAACAAACATGCAAAACTTGAAACGGAGAATAGGAGTCGGTAGAACAAACCCCAAAAATCTTTTCGCACTTTGATTCCAATCCCCGAATCTCAATCTCGCCTTGGCTTCCTCCCTCGTCGCTCCCTATTCCAAAAACCATTAAAGAACAATATTATTCGTATGCATTAGTAGTTTTGGTTAGATTTGATTTTCAGAGATTAATATGATTTCCAATTGACAAGCTATATAGATGGATTCTGACTCAATGGGCTTTCCATGAGTCCAAGAATACCCGAATCGCAGTTCTGACTATGGGAGTTATGACTTCCGGTTGGAGGTTACACGAGTCACCCGCACGAGCCGACCTGACTCCGGACGAGCTCGATCTAACACCTCGCCCGCGACATCTGGGTCATCCTCCAGCATATGAATGTACTTCTTACCTCAATGGAAGCTTTCCATAGAGTCCAAGAACACCTAAATCTGTGAGTTCTACTCGGAAGTTATGACCTTCCCGGTCGAGGTCATACAGAAATGTAATCCCGACGGGCTGACTTCGAATCGGACGAGTCAGCCTCTACAGACTAGCTGAGGCTCTTCAGGACGAGTCGAAGCCTTTTCCAGACGAGCCGAGTTTCTTCAGACGAGCTGAGTTTCAGACGAGCCGAAGCCTTCTTCGTGACGAGCCGAAGCTGTAACGAGGGGCCCGCCGACCCTTGCTGTGACGCAGGTCCTGGCCGACCGGGCCGCATGAGGTCTCGCCTAATTCTATCGACTGGCGTGCGAGGTGTCCGCTGACCTTCGGCCGCAGATGAGGTGGCAGTCTCGCTGACCTTCGCGTATGAGGTCTCGCTGACTCATCGACCTTCTCGCCGCATGAGGCCCTGACTCGTTGCATGACTTATGGTCTAACTTCTCATCCATTTGATCTGTTTAAAAGAAAAGCACTTATGCTAATCGGGTTCACAGAGTCCGAATTAAGAAATTCAAAGCCTACCATCAAGTTCATTGATGTGGCTAATTTCCGGTAGGAAGGACTGTTTACTGCCAAATTCTCTTTATTTACTAAAAAACTGCTCTAGCGGTCCCATTAGTTGACCGACCGCGTGAATCGACCACCGTATTTAGGCTGGTCGACCTCAATAAAAGGACTATAACTTAGTCTACAGAGGTCCAAATTGAGAGATTCAAAAGCCTAACATCAATTTCATTGATGTGGCTACAACTCTACCAGGTAAAGGACTCACTACTCCGATTCCCTTTATTTTGCTCCAAAATTCAGCTCTAAGGTCCCACTAATGCATTATCACAATGTGGCAGTTTAGTAGAAAATGACCAAAGTAGGGGGAAGACCTACCTCTTGAGTTTGTCAAACCCGATTCCGGTCTCTTTACTTGCAGCTCTTTGTCACGAGGAAGGACTTTCTCCTCTTGTTTCGCCTGGGACCTATGGCCCGATCTGAAATCTAGAGAGAAGTGAGCTTCTCACTCTAAAATACACTTCCATTTTTCTCTCATTGCTCCTTTCTTTGATCACTCTAAATCGTATTTTAAAAGCAGAAACTTCCTCCTGGGCCCTTCTACATGCCATGCCCTTTCCTTGATTTTTTTTTCTCTCTCTTTTCTTTTATTTCTTATATTTAAAGTTCCATTTCTCTATTATTTTTCATTTAAGTCTCCTATTTTCACTTAGACATATAAACTTATTTATAATTGACCTCTTTAGGTCCCCTACTTTTCACTCTATATTTTCTTTTCACTTAATATTTTATTCAATAATTACTTAATCAATATTCGTCTAACACTCCTAGAAATACCTTGATGTCGTTCAATTATACCTTAATATATAATAAATTTTATTATAAAAATCCCGTGGTATTTTGGGAAGCAAGAATAGACCAGAGTAACTCGGGGGTCAATATCTAAAATCCATTGCTCGTATCGTTGTACCGTGGCTGCAAGGCTCCGACCCTTATATATTACAGCCAAGCTGCTACCGACCTTCAAGGCCCGTGTCCTGGGTCCTCTCGACGCTTGACCTCATACGTGGTTTCCGTGCACTTCCAAGATGGCATTCTTCTTTGAAGTGGCCTTCGAAGCAATGGTCTCGGCTTCTCCGCACTCTTTATAAAAGGTTTCTATGAAGACTTCAATGTCCTGGTCCTTCTCAACTCTCGCCCTTAATGGTCGTATTTATGTCGGGCTATTGGTTTTTTAGTGGATGTGGCCTCAGATTCCTAGTATAGCTTTGTTCCTTTATCTTTTTAGCGCGAAGGAAACCGCCGAGGGCTTCCTCTATTTTTCCAGGCGTACCGGCGCTCCGTAGCCTCCGACCTTCCTCCTCCCAATGTGCTTTGGAAGGAGCGTTACTTTGTCACGTCGTAATCGGGAGTATATCCCTTGACAAAGATGATACCTTGCCTTCCAATAGCTGACCACCCCCCCGAGAATCTATGTGAGACGCTTGTTTTAAGATAATCTCTTGTGAGGTCATCATATCCCGATTCTCGCATTATGCGCCTCAAGTGCTCGACCCGATCTCAGCCCCGAAGATAACATCATAGCGCAGGAGTTGGCTAAGTGTCCCCACGCCCCTACGCGGAGCCGGTCAAGCCCCGATACCCGCCCCCAGCCCGCAGGCAGGCCTCCCCGCTCGCCGCTGAGGCCTTCACCTCTTTCCACTATGAGCCCTCCCATCGGCCTTCCGCCGCTGCCTCCCACCAAGGAGAGTCAGTTCAGCAGGTGGCTGCCCCTTGCAAGTCTCGAGGGTGAAACTAAGACCTGACTTTCGAAAGCAGATCCCCTGATTTCGGGCAAGGTTCCACCGGGGCGCTCTTCTTTTCCCCTTCTACCACGGATATCGTGGCAAAGTTGCCGCCTCCGGGCCGAGGTCCCTAAAGCTTCAGCGTTCGCAACCCCGCTCCTGGGCCCAAGCAAAGGCAAAAGGTTTCCCGGGAAGGGCTGTTGAGCAGCCGTCGCTGGGCCATGCCCATCATCGCTTGAATCCCCCCGCCAAGCATGGTGTTAAGCCACCCTCTCTCGAGGGCGGAAGGGTTGCAAAGAAAGTGGCCTCGAACCGGGTAGAGATGGCGACCTTCGCTCCTTAATGACGAGCCGCGTGGGCGCTGGCCTCTGCTCATCCCCAGCAAAGATTCTCGACCAAGAGGCCCGGGTGCGCCGCCCGGCCGATGAAGCTGCCTCTATCTCTCCGTGGGGTCACCTCTCGTGGCGTCTAATTTCAATCGGGATCGAGTGTTGATCTTGTGTCGATACCGATCTTGCGCTGGATGTTGGCGTGTTGTTACTTTGCTGGAAGAAGTCTAAAAGGCGAAACTAACGCATGCCACATGCCAAAGTCGCCCGAAAGCACAACGCTATGTGGGCTCTACCATTTCCCGAGGGGGTCGAGTTGCGGATCAGCCGTGCGATGACCAGTATGCAGCTTAAGTCCGACAGCGACACACGTCAAAGACGTGCCCGAGCCGAGGGTAGAAGACGAGGCTAAACAGCTTGAGAGCTACCGGTTGCCAGCTTCAGAGGTCCGGATGAACGAAGGCAGGGTAAAATGATTTCGGCTTCGAGTCCGTAAGACAGCGGGCGCGCCCGCATGAGCTTCAGCGGTCGTGATGAGCTTCTTACACCTTGGTTTCGGGTCTAAAGAAGAGCGCCACGCGCCAAAGATGAATCGCGGGCGGCGACGTTGTTAAGCAACGGTTCGTCGTGAGGCTTCCGAGGCTATAAGTTTCCCGCGAACGCCCAACAGGAGCGTCGCGGCTGCGTAGACCTTCATCAACAAGTAACTTTGTCGCTAGAGGGACGGTTATAGGGAAAGGATTGAGATGAGATCAGATTTATCAGTCGGGGTGGCTTCGCTTCGTAGAAGGCTGCTAATGTCTATCTCAGTTTCGACTCAATTGATATTTCAGCGACGAGGAGGTATGAGTCCTTCGCAGACGTTATTCTAGAGAACCCGATACTTCGCGAGGTCTTCTTTATGAGGGCTCATCGCCACCTTGCCAAGGCACTGCGCCGGGAGTCGCAGCCTCGGGTATGTATCCGACCGCACCACCGTGAACTTTTTCAAGAACCTGCACTTTCGTACAGACCCACCCTTTCTGTACTCTCGGCCCTCGTGAGTATCCTCATTTGTCTCACCACACCAGTCAGTCGCCCACCTCGCTCCGTCGCTTCAACTCCATCGAACGGGCGAGGTCGAGGCTTCATTTGGCGACTCGCCTGTCACTCACCCTTCGCTGTCGGAGGCTCGAATTCAACTGAGCTGCGCATTTCACATCTACCTTCCGGAGAGGTCGATTAGACCTACCCGCTTCCTTGCATTTGTGGCCCCTACCAAGAGTCTCCACGGGAGGCTGCCACGCGCTGAGCATTCTAAGAAAGCCTCCGTCATGAATCTAAGATGCAAGTCCCAAGCTAAGACCGCCTTACCAATTTTCGCTTATATTTGATGTTTAACTCGCCGAAATTTATGGCCTATTTCCTATCAATCCTTCCCGAGGTTCCATATGTATCACCCGCTTCACATTGGGAGCAGCCTCTGCCAACTCAACGTGCATGGCCAAAGTGGCACAGTTTCTGGTCATGGCATTAACGCCTAAGATTAATTTTTCCATCCTCGGGTACTTCCGTCCTCCGCAGCTCAGCCACAATAGTAAACCGGGTGTCACTGTCTTGTCCCCGACGAGGACAACGCCGGTCGAAAAGTCCGAAACCCGCTTAAGAGGCAAGCGGAGAGCCCCTTCGCGGTGGGCTTACCAGAATCGGGGGCTGGAGCCTAAATATGTCTTCACGTCAGAATGCTTCTTCGCACTGTATTCCATTGAAAAAGGCCTTTCTTTAAAATCTGAAGAAAGGTCGACATTTATCACTAGCCTCGATACGACCCAGCTTTAAAGGGTTAATACTTCCTGTTAGATGTGTTGACTTTACGCCTCGATGGCGGCGCATGTCGAGCACAACCTTTATTTTGTTCGGATTTGCCTCAATTTCCTGCTGACTATGAAACCTAGGAATTTTCCCAAGTTGACACCCGAATGCACACTGGGTCGGATTCACTCTTCATGTCGATCTCCCAGATCTAACCGCTAACGTATGAGCTATGTGAAGTTCAAGCAGCTGGTGGACTTTACCAACATGTCATCTATGTAAACCTCCATGGTCGTTCCTATTTGCTTTGGAACATCCCGTTTACTACCCTTTGATAAGTGGAAGCCCCCGGTTTCGAGCCCAAAAGCGTGGGCATCACATGATAGCAGAGATCCCGCCCCGTGGACGTAATTGCGTTCCTTTTCGTCACGTGGGTCCATGCTAACTGCTATACGAAGAAAGATCCATAAAACTGAGGAGTTCATGGTCACCGGCATCTACGGCGAGGTCGATTCGCCGCAAAGCGGAAACTCGCCTTTGGCATGCTCGCTGACGCCAATGAAGTCGGCGCGCAGTCGCCACTTGGTCGCTCACTTTTCACCAAAGACGACGCCGCCGCCCACGTGGTATTCCACTTCTGACAAGGCTCCCGTCTCGAGGAGTTTCTGTCGAATCTCTCTCCCCGTTGATCGCCTCGCTTTCTGGGGCCTAAGCTCCTCCCTCTTGCTTGACTAGCCAAGGATGGCTGACGTCAAATTCCTATGAGTGATTACCGTAGGGTCAATTCCTCCCCATGTTCCGCCCCGTCTTCCATGCGAAGACGTCGCTCTGGCCCCCAAAATGTGCAAGGGCTTTGAGGTCTTCCGCAAGCTTGAGCCAATGTAAAGTAGGTGCTTCAGTAGTTTGTCGTTGCCTAACGATACATGCTCTAGCCCCTTCCGAGGCTCAGGTCGGGTGTGCACCTTTGTCGCAGATGTCGAGCCCGTCCAAGTATATGTTATCGATCGCTGCTTCATGATGCCGAGTAGCATTCTCGCCACCCGGCCGGTCTCTCGAACCATTCCTACTCCGCTTATGGTGTGAAACTTGATCATCATGGGGAACGCAGTATTTAAGATCACCTTCACAACGAGAGAGAGGTCCGCCTTGAAAACAGCCAACAGAAAGCGATGGGGTGCCTACAACTAGGAATCTTTGGTCGTCGTCAAGCCGTCAAGTGGGTCTCCTTTCAAGGTGAGCACCTGCTAGCGTACCGAGCCCAAGGGTAACACTCTTTTTCCTCTGCAGAAACTCCCGCAAGTAGCAGCCGATGCCCCTTCCGATGCCCATCTTATCAAGGCCAAGGCGAAGATGATATCTACCGACCCCATTGTCACCAGGACCGCTTTGTTGGCCACAATTGCTCCCAGACACAAGGTCGCTACGGTGCCGCATCCCTCCGTATATGAGCTCAGAATGTTACGGACGTGTCAGCCGAGGTGCGCCGATTACCGCTGTACTTCCACTACCCTCTCCCGACCGATGTCATGTGCGGCATAGGCCTCTCGGGCCGAGCCGGATTCCCTCCTCCCCGTAACCCTCCCAGATCGTCATGGATTTCTCCCAAAGGCCAAGCAGGCCGAGTTGTTGTCCCGCCGAGGTACGCGGGTCGCCTGCGCCCGAGAGCCTCGTTTCCGTCTCCCGATTCTGCTGGTCATTTCTCAGGTGCCATGAAGCACCTGAGATACCACGCCCAAGACGCTACATTCTATTTCCCTTCCCCGAGCCATATGTAAATCATCCCGTATGCGTCTGAATCCCCATGGAACTCGCTATACCCAAAGTGTTATCCCTTGCGGGCGGTCCCCACTCTCATCCCGAGACGGCCGTACCTCAGAAACTATTCATCTTCGCGACTTCGCCAAGCAGCGCGCACCGCGCGATACTGCGGGTCGGCATAAGTGGAAACAAATCAGGTGAATAGCGTTTGTTGCCGCCAAGTCGATGCGACCCACTGATCTCCTGGTGGCTCTCCCGCACTTTTGGGGACCGCTTCTCCATCTTTCTCGAGACCTCCCGGCCGTTTGTCTTTTCGGGCCCGCCCCGCTCGCTCACGGTCCCGCTTTTTCTCCTTGGCGGGTCGAGGAGCTTCATTTTCCCCTCGTGACAGAGGCCCCGCCACGCCAATGTACTCGCTTATGAGCACCTCCATGCTTGCTTAAGGGTTTTTGAGATGGAAAACATCAAATCTTTCGACCGCACCCCTGAAATTTCCAACGATGAAAAAGCTGGCATTCGAATTTTTGTCAGTATATCTACCTTCGTGAGACTCCTACAATCTCCTAATCTAGGATTCGTGCTCTCTTGCGAAGCTTTGTTGATGGTCGCAGATGCATAACTTGTTAAATCAGGGAGCGTTCGCCCAATGAAGCGGGAGATTTAACGCAATGGATAACTCCCTCTCGAATGAGGAGACGATGAAGTGGCGCCCAACTGTGCCAAGGTCAGCTCAACGCGATAGCGAAAGCCAGATCTCACAAGGTCCTGATACTCATGTAGCTCCATTTGGTTTTTGTAAGTGTTGAGATGATCGACTGGATCTTTGACACCATCGAATGCTTCCACTGCGGGTATCCCCGACCTTTGTCGGGAAGAGGGAAGTGGAAGACTTCGTGAATAAAGGATCACCTGGCTGCGACCAATGTGTCCATAAGTGTTGCAGAGCCGCATTCCTCTTACAACTTCCTTCACTACCGAGCTCTTGCCGGGAGGCCTCTAACCTCCGCTCCCACAGCGACTCTCTCCCTCGTCCCTGGTCGAGGTGACGTAGAGTTCGGTCTCCCACATGCACTCGAAAGTGTCGCTTGCCGCCTCCTCTCCGCCGGCGCGTCCGCGGCTCGCTCGACCGACTCGTCTGCTTCAAAGACTCCTGAGTGCCAGATTGTGTCGCTCGCACGAGGGAATCGTTGTGACCTTCCCCGGATCCTCGCCGTGGCTTCCCGCGGTGCTGCATCCATCAAAGTGGAGCCGCTCTAACTCTCCCATTAGCGTCGATCGATGAGGCTGAGCCGCCCAATCTCTAACCGTGTCGGGTCAGCATCAGCTCTTTAACGCACCGAACCGCTGTCCGCACGCCCCCGCTGGGGCCCCATCCTTGGTGGATTGGCGCGCACCCGCCAGGCTCCGGGCCGATACCATCAAGAAATCGAGAGATCGGGCCTTTATTTGTGGGTGAATCACTGCGCCCGCCAGACAAGGCGCTTAATCGGGAGCGATGCCTTTTTCAACCGTGACCGGGCTTGAGCGTATTGGGGTAGCTGGGCTGAGATTACACGTCATTGGCCAGGGTTCGTGCTCGATATGGCACTGGGCCAAGCTGCGCTCTCCTCGAATGTGCAACAGAAGACAAGAAAGGAAGTGGCTTCTGGGCTGGGCTCGTCAGAGTCGGCCTCCAATGCTCAAGCGCCTTTCCCGAGGAGAAAAGATAGATCATACTTAGAGGGCTGACGTGTCGCACCTTCAATCGGACAAGTGACCCTGCATTTATAGTATATGTTCTCCCAAATGGATGATGATTAGGATTCTTCCATTGCAATATTTCCCGCCTTTGCTCGATCTTTTCTTTTTAATAAGGGATATTGAAGGAGTAGTTTATTGAGAATTATCTTCCTTCCTTATCGGTGGGATCCGTCTTGATCTGCAAGATGAGCTGTTATATCATGAATTATCTTATTTTCCTTGCTTGTGAGATTTAGTTGGATTTGCTAGATTAGATGTTATTGGGGATTATCCTATTTCCCTTATCGATGAGATTTAGTTTGATTTGGCAGATGTGTAATTTTCCTCAAATCATCCATGACCTGGCTCGTGGCTGAGCGGATTTGGGCTCTTTGTACTGAGCCGGGTGGGCTCCTGCATTTCATTGGATTCGCCTCAACTTTCTCACATGAAGGGTCTGCCCATGAGCCCATTTTTCAAACCCTATCAATTTTAATGTAAGGGAAGGAAAATTAGTAGAAGTGCCCCTGTTACTAACCATGTGCGAAAAGAAAGGATAAAAAAATTAGTAGAACTTTTCAAAATGACTTTTTTTTTAAAACAAATATTGATTTTATTTCTCATTCCAAACTATTACCCAATCTAGCTTCCTTGATGTCACCTAGGCGATGCACCAATTTTTAATTTGCTAAAAGTCGTAGTTATCACCATATTTTTATTTTAACTAAAGCCGTAATTATAGCTGGTGGTCCTGAATACTCCAACCCAGCTTCGCCACACAAAACGTTGTGCCAACTGATCCATTTATATTAAGATTCAGTTTTTATCAACAGCCTGAAGCTCAGCTCCATACGACATGGGCCAAAACGGACTAAAACCTTAAAAATCTAAAAAATTAATTTTACAAATTCATCATTCTTCAAATACAAATATATAATAATAATACTAATATATAAATATCAATCTTAACAATATAATAATATAAACAAATTTTAATAAATAAATGTTAGAACACCTATATAACCAAAAATACCGCAACTAACTAGCTGGGCCAGTGCCAAAAACAAATAAAATAACAACTTAATAATATTTGAAAAAATAACTCCAGAGTATCAAATAAAATCTCATATGCCTCTAATCTTCATCCTCATCCTCATTATACAATAATAACATGAGATTCCAAATTACAAATAATTCCACATTAGAAAGATGTATACTAATTAATTTAGAATGTTAACAGCATAAATTTCATTTTTTGTTTGGAATAAAAAAATATTTTTTCCAAAAATGCATCTCAACTGTATAATAATAAAATATTCTATTTGTTTGAAAATTCATCTTGTTAAAAGATATAATCATATTAAGAAAGAAATTAGTGCATAATTTTTGTTAATAATTTAAAAAAAGCATTATTTTGTTATTAACACTAGTTTAAGTAATAAAATTATTTAAAATATACTGATAATTTAGTTATTTAATTTAATTTAATTTATAAACTAGTACAACTTCATTTTTATAAAAAAAAAAACATATATGATTGAATAAAATTTAAAGGATAAAATAAAAAATGAAATTGTAAATATTTGGAAAATAGATTAATGAGGATAAATAAAAATTATTCAATATTAAAATTGTAATTTATTTAATCTAAATGTATTCCGTAAATTTTCATACAAGATTTTTTAAATATTAAATTATCATATAAATTATATTAAAAGATACGCTTTAGAAATTGAAAATAAAATAGTTAAAAAATATAACAAAGTTTAATATATTATAATTATTATTATTTTTAAACCCGTAGATAGTAAAAATATCAAATTTTATGTATAAACTGAAAATTAACTACTGTTAATACAAAAAATTTGAATAAAATTTCTTAATATATTAACCTGCCAAACCCACATGAGCTATGGGCCAAAACGAATGCCAATTAACCTGTTTGGCCCGACCTAAATTTAATAACTCAACCCTAAAAAATAAGCGCTAAAAAACTGATCTGCTTAATCGAGCTCAACCCTTTATTACTAAATTTCATAAATTAATCGATAACTTATATTTTAGTATGAAATGAAACCTAGAGTTAATAAATTACGCATTTTAGCAATAAAATAAAATCACATTTAACTACGACTTTAATATAAAAATGAAAATGTAATTGACAACTACGGTTTTAAGGGCTAGATTGAACATATGTTTGTAGAAAATGTTAAAAATAAAATTTTTTTTTTTCAAAAACAAGGGTATTTTGACCCAAAGCTCTCCTTTCTAGATATTGGACTAGAGGAGGAAGTCATTGTTCCCTTCAAAACCCTGAACATTGAAGACAATTGTATCAAGAAAGTACCATACAGTAGAAGTACAAAGCCCATATCACTCAAATAAGTAACTGTGAGTGCCCAAATGACCAAAATTATGACACTTAATGATTCAGAGAGGATCTTAATCTGTATCTTTGTTGATTTTTTTTCTGATAACCATATATGTCCATGTAGGGAACTTAATCAAGTAATCCAATCAAATTATATGCGGAAGTAAAATACCAGAATATACATACATCTAGCCATTATAAGAAACAGAGAAACTGAAACACTGGAAAACTGGAAACCAAATTGTTGAAACTAAGAAACCAAAATCAAATCACTTTTGGTTCTTCAAACCTTTCTAAAACAAACTTGATGTGAATCAAGTTCTATATTTTAGTAGTTAGTGGACCCAAAATGCAGTTATTCCTTCTTATATGGATTAAAGCATCACAAGCCCTCAAGAGTTGCAAGGTCAGAAATGTAAAGTGGGAGATTCAATTTGAATTTGAAACTAAAATTGATATGAACCCATTCTTAATATTCTCCCACTGGTCCCCATATACTACAACATCATCATAAGGAAAACTACATATAAATCACATGAGAAATCTCTTTATAGTGAGAAAATCTTCCATGTACATAATATATCAAGTTCCCAACACAAACTTAAACTGAAATGGTGAATAAACCATGTTTATTCAAGTGTCCAAAACTTACCAGATATTTCGTGTAATGGTCAATAATAACTCAAATACAAAACCGTAGAAGAAAACATTCGCAGACCTAATAAGAGTTTTTATTCGTAAAATAATGAGAACAAATGCATAATAAAAACAGCCATATCGTGGAACTAAGTCCCATTTGTACTACATGATCCAATACTAGTGGCGCCCTAGTTGCGTTGATCGGTAAACAATCCTGCCATAATGTTCAATGACCACTTTCACCCTTAACACGTTCTCTATGGCTGTTACTCTAATAGTCGATATGCTTACTTTTGACTGCTCTTATTGTTCCAGCCATAAATACCGTGGAAATTTGTTTTATCACAAGATGCAAATTCAATGTGGTCTGATAAGAAACCAATTCTAAGCCCTTATATGAAACCCACCATACACAATTCATGCGAGCTAGCCTTAAAAACAGTGAGTGACAAACCCGCCTTCCATAGTGAAGGGTAACTCATGTCCTGCTTCATTAATTTCTCCAAAGACATAGCTCCATCGGGCTAGCTTTGAAAATATAAACTGCATGTTGATTTTTGAGAACACTACGCTAGCAAAGCCCACATCAAAGTAGCCAATCACCTCCAAACGAGCAGGCGTGCCCCAATATACATGCTACGTAATCCTTTGTTCTTGAAGGTATCCATCACCTCTCAGCCTGTGCTGGTCACACCGGATTATCACATTCCTAATACTCCAAACAGCAAATGCAATGTCATGTTCAGCACACTGAAAGATACACATTTCCAATGTACCAAAGCATATGGAATGTTCTTCATGTGTTCGCCCAAATCATTTTAGGCAATCGATTTAAATTGAATCATCACTTTCAAAATGGTGCCACACTCCTTGAGAACAATTTCACGTTAAATCTCCCAAACTTATTGATATAGATTTTTAAGACAAACCCCAAAAATGCCTCGGATCTTTCCCCGTGGATCTTAAATGCCAATGACATAAGATGCCTCACCCCTATATCTTCAAGATTAAAGTTCTTGAGAGAAACTTGTTTCACCCTGCATAACAAACCCTTTATCATTGGTCAACAGCGTAATATCATCCACATATAACACAAGAAAACAAATTCCTTACTCCCATTGATCTTTCCTCGTATATTCATTGATCCATGATATTCTCTCTGAAGCCGAATGAAGTAATGACTTCATGGAGTTTCAAATACCATTGGCTGGATTTGCTTTAATCCATATACATGGATTTCTTGCTTCTGTAAACTAAATGCTCACCTTCTCTGTAGGAGAGAACCCTCTCAAAGTTGTTTCATGTAAACCTCTTTCCTCTTAGATTGTCATTAAGGAATGTTTCGTTTTCACATCCATTTGATATAAATCAAAGTCAAAATGGGTAACTAATGCCATGATTGTCCAAGAGAATATTTCTTAGATATAGAGAAAAAGGTCTCCGCAGCTCATTCCTTCCCTTCGATCAACTCTTCAGGCAATGAGTTCAGCCTTACGCCTTTCGATGTTGCTCCAACTAGTCCTTCGCTTTAAAGACCCATTTACATCCAATGGCCTTTATACCATCAGCAACTCAACGAGATCACAACTTCCGTTAGATGCCAGAATCTATTTCTTCTTTCATGGTGGCATTGTACCATGTGTTAAATCTCTTAGAACTCATTTTCGCTTAGAAACGCTTCGATCATTTTCTTGCCCAATGTTATAATCCAATTTTTGTAAATACACTATATAATCATTAGGAATTGCTGATTTCCTAACTCTTGTAGATCTTCTTAATGTTGCTTCATCCTTCTCTTGAGGAATTTGTTGATCAACTTGTTGCTCAATTGGTTGTTCAACAATTTCTGGAATTTCTTCATTTGCAACTTGATCTACAGGATCAATATCAGCAATATATATGTGAAACTTTAGGAAATGGTTGTTTCACACTCGGTTTTACTTGAGGGGTGTGAATGAAAATTAATCTATCACTTGAATCAGAGGGTTGATCTTCATAATGATGCTTCTCATAAACAATGTCTTGAAGTTGATCACTCCCACTGATTAAGTCATTCTCAAGAAATTTCGCATTTCTTAATTTCACAATCCTAGTGCTATGAGATGGACAATAAAATCTATACCCCTTGGACCTTTCAGCATATCCAATGAAATAATCTAATAATGGTCCTTTGGGTCTAGCGTGATTATAAATTCCTCAATCTCGCATGCACATCCCCAAACGCCAGATATGTCGCAAACTCTGCCTAACCTTGAATGACCTCAAAGGCGTCTAGAGACAACCTGTTTGAACTCGATGAATATATACACAACCGTCTTTAGAGTTTCAGTCCACAAGTATTGAAGTAGTTTTGTATTACTCCTCATACTCCTTACCATGTCCATTAAAGTTCGGTTTCTTCTTTCTGCCACACCATTCTGATCCGGAGAACCAAGCATAGTATACTAGGCAACAATCCCATTTTCTTGAAGAAATTTCGCAAATGCACCAGGAGCTTGTACATTCTTTGTGTATTTACCATAGTACTCTCCACCTCTATATATCTCACGATCTTAATATGTTTTCCGCATTGATTCTCTACTTCAACCTTAAAAACTTTAAAGGCGTCTAAAGCTTCATCCTTTAAACGAAGTAAGTAGAGATACATATATAGTGAATAACTATCTGAAGGTGATAGTATTTCGGACTATTTGCATCCATGTCGTGACAACAAATGTCAAGATGTATAACTTTAAATAGGTTTGTGCTCCTCTCGCACCTCATTTTTAGACTTGTTGGTTTGCTTGCCCTTAATGCAATTCACACAAGTCTCAAAATCAGCAAAATCCAAAGTACTAAGTACCCCATCATTAACCAATTTCTTTATTCTTTCAATGGAGATGTGTCCCAATCTCCGGTGTCATAACATAAAGGATTCCTCATTCATAACACATCTTTTTAATCCAGCAGTAACATGCATAGAATTATAAGTAAAATCATTTTGTAACTAAATATGGAAAAGATCATCAGACAATGTACCATAACCAATAATTTTAGATTTATTGGATAAACTGAAACCAGAATTTGAAAAGCTAAAGGAAAATCCTAAAGGTACAAGTCTTGAAATTGAAATTAAATTCCAAGAGAAACTTGGAACATAAAATGTATTTTTCCAATTCTAAAATGAAACTGCTGCTTAATACAAAGCTGCAAGTGACAATAGCTTCCACACGTGAACTCATCTTACCGCCTAATAGATGCATTGTTCACTTCCCACCGGCTTCCTTTAGGTTTTGCATGCCCCAAAGTATTTGGAAATATGGATTGTAGAACTGTAATCAATCCACCATTTGTTATGATTAACATTAACCATACTAGAGTCATAACAGAAAAAAGAAAATTGAGTACCTTTCTTATCAAGCGATCTTAAATTTCGAAAATTTTCATGTGTCCTTCTTTTACAAAAAACACTTTGACTCCTTCTTTATGCCTGATTGAATATGAATCTTTCCATTTCTTTTAGCTTGATCATTTCTTTTCTTTCCAAAGGTGGTCAAGTTAGCCTGTTCGCCCTCTTCCATCATTAACCTTCCCTTTTCTTGTACACACATGGTCAACAATTCATTAGTTGACCATTTATCTTTATGTGTGTTGTAAAGAGATTTCATGGATCAGATTGCTGTGCCAGAGTGTTCAATATATAATGAATATGAAAGTGTCCGACATGGTAACTTCTAATGTCCGGTCAGCCCGCTTATATCCCTGCGCGCATGATATGATCACGCACTCCTCTCATTCCGATGAAATTTGGTGGATGAAAATCGTATACTCAAGCGACAAGCAGTTAGCTTTGTCAAAAGTTACAAACTGTTCATCGATGGCTTTCAGAAGTGGTTTGGCTTTATCAATTTGCTCGACAGAACTACGAATACCACTGACATCTCGCTTCTTTATGAACATCATGCAGAGGTTAGATTAGACCTCTCTCAATTTATCATAAAGACATACGCCTTTATGCTGTCGGGTTTCGCAATGGGGTCGAGTTCCTCTTTCCTTATAGCGTAGTCAATATCCATCTATCCCAAATGCAGAAGAACTCTTTCCTTCTATACCTTATAGTTATCACCCCTTAATTTGGGAATATCACACTTAAAATAAAAAATATTTGCAGGTTGAATAACTGAAAATGTTAAATTTACATTTTCAATAATCAAAGATTGAGGCAAAGATACAATGCTATGTTTTACCAATATAAATTATGCTTTTAAAAACATAAACCTAGTGACATAAAACTTGCATGTGGGTAAATTACTCAATTAGATTTAATTAATTTTATGATAAAACTTTCCTTATATTTTAAAAATATAAATTACTCAATTAGATTTAATTAATTTTATGATAAGACTACCAAATCATGTTCCTTTTCCTAATCCCTGTGGGTAAATTAGAAAATATGATTTGATATTTCATCTTAATCAATCATACAAAATGTAATAAAAATTCTTGTGGGATGAGATTTATCACATTCCATATGATTAATTACAATCACGTGGATCTTTTTTAAAACTTAATATATAATTTTAACTAACTAAGGATGCTTATTGACCTTAATTAATTAAAATTATAGATCACTTGACATTATTGCAAAAACTCAAGAATGTAAACAATAAGATTATTTATCAATTTTGTATGTAAACTTTACACACATACAAATAAGCATAATAAATTAATATAGGAAATTAAATTTCAGATATTTTAAACATAAAACTGCTGCGAGACATCTAATGCCATAACTCTCTATAAAATAAACCAATGTAAAAAAAGTAATAACTTCACACTTAGCTTGGAGAAAGACTTACGTTAATACTTTGGCTACTGTGGATCACCCCATTAGATACAAAATTTTATAAATTTTAAATTCAATGACTATCCCAAACAGTTTTTTGGATGTTCCTACATCCAAATAATGCACCTGTAGCCAAAAAGGCCTCTAGCTATCCACAAATAGGGGATTTTCTATCCTTGCAACCAAACACAGCAAGGTGCTGAATGCAAAACAGTCTCTTGAATCAAACTTATGTCTGAATATATGTAGGTTCATCAACCAACCAAGAAGCTTAGGGGTTGACTACCTTTGTTTAAACTTGATGCTCATGGGTTCAAAACCCATGGAATCCAATCTGTCATCATTTTTTTTTTTAAGTACAGCTCTTGCTGAACTTTATATGCTGCCTCAACCTGCACTTCTACCCATATTAATTTTCATGCACATTAATAGCGCGCTCAGCCAAGGCCCAAGCCCACACTTAAGCGTCATCTTCAACCTTAAAAATAGCGCTTACCTAGAAAAACCAGTTTTTATTTTTTATTTTTTATTTTTTTATTAAATGGTCACTTGCTTGCTGGTCTATTGCGATTCCATCAACCAATGTCGAATCAAAAACATCATTATTTATGCAGTTTGATGTCATATGAAATCACAAAAATACATTAAATCATATATATATGAGATTAAATCATTATTTATGCGCCTAAATGTGTTTTTTATATGGTATTCGTGCCATCACAAAGCCTTCCGCAGCTGTAAGTGCGATAAGCAGCATGAGATTCAGTTTGAATTTAAAATTCAAATTGATATGAACCATTCTAATAGTTCAGACCAATTTATACACAATCAACTAATTTTACGGGCCCTGAAGTTAACATTATGATAAAACCTCCGTGGACCATTAGGTAAACCCATCCCAATTGTTTTCATCAATTGAGCTACCCCTCAGAGTTACCTTGAACTGGGATCTAACAATGGCCACCCAGATGTTTCTTCTGAAATCTTCCCACTAATATAAATTACTTTCATCCACCAGCAATTCTTTTCCTTTGCGTGCTTGTAGATTGGAAACTGGGTCAAAGACTACTTCAGGGAACACATAACTAGGCATAGCCCCTCCATCTTCCTCAGCAATTTCTTCTACTGGACGAGATCTTATCAGTTGCTTCTGAAAATACAAAAGGTTTCGATCTAGTGAAACTGGAAAAAGGTTTTTCAGACTCCCACAGCCAAAAACTTCCACCAATCCAAGTCAGGAAAGGTGAGAATCCGTGGGGACTTGCTGAATATATGCTTCAGCTTCGAAGATGATTAAAACCCAAATAACTCAATGTGTGACTGTTGTATCTTCAAGAAAATTCTCACCTTCAGATCAAAAACTTCTCTTATTGAATCACAGTAGGCTGTTGTGAGAACCCGCAGACGCGGTAACCACTGTAGTGCATGGAATGAAAAAACATTCCGTAGTTCTTTACAATATTCCACCTTGATTTCCTCCAGGTTGCTAAAGGAGTTGTCAAGAAGTTGATCGTGCCATATCTTTTTCACACGATCGAGACCAGAGATACGCAAGAACTCCGAGCTAGGGAGTGCAACCTGTGGAATTCAGCTCATTTAAATGAAATACATCTGATATTTTGAATAACTGAACATGCAGGATACATACAAAGCATAAAGGTAGGAATTTGTAGAGACAAACTAACCCTTTCATCGAAGAGAATTGGGATACCGGGCCTTCTGAGAGTATAGAAACTTGATAAGCTGGGCAAAGATTCAAGCCAAAGGGAGGTTAGTTCAGGAAAATCTTCAACAGCCTCTTTCTGCTCCTTCCTGTACTGTAATTTCTTCAGTTCTTGGAAGCCCCTTCTTGCATATGTGCTTCAATTCTGGTAGATCGATTAATTTCAGTTCTTTCAACTTTGGAAGCCTCCCAACATGTACATTGTGAGTGTCTAGTCCTTCAAAATTAAATAACTCTTTAAGAAGATTACATGCTCTCACATCTAGTACTTCCAAATTCTGTAAACCTGGTAGCAAATTGGGAGGAGCTACCGTCAACAAGCTTGAGCAGTTCTCGATGGTCAGGAACCTTAGATTACAGAAGGAACCAGCTGGAAGCCGGCCATGGCACACGCCTTCCAAGAGGATCAAATTATCGAGAAGCAATGACTTCAGGACAGGGAAGGCGCCATCTGCTGGAAGCCCATCCACTGAGTTGATGATGAATTGAATTTCAGGACTGTTTTGGACATGGAGATACTGCAATTCACGAAAACCCTCCCTATCCAAATTCAGAAGATTTTTGGTGCCACTGAGCTCACGCAAGCATAGGTCTTCAGTTCTTTTTAACAACTTGCTGATGACATCCACCAAATGAAGGCCTGTGTCGAAATTATTGAGCTTCAACGTTCTTGAGGTTTCATAGTTTCCGTACCAGTCCCAGACATAACCTATAAATATTCTAAACCTCACCAAGTTCTAAAGTTTCCTTGTGAAGCAAACTGCATCCGAATTTTACATCTAGAATCACACTGAGACAAGAATTTCAGCTCAGCAACCGACGCATGGTCTCCATCGACCTCCCACTGCGTAAAGCTATTTTCCATGCAAAGTTTCTCCAATTGGGAAAATTTTGATATGGTATTATATGGAATTTCCTTGAGCTGTGAACAGTTGCACAGATCTAACCTTAGGCGGGCTGTGCTGCTTACTTCCTCTGGGAAATTCTTGAAACATTGAATGCAATTGGTTAAGAACTCCTGAGTCTGCTAGCTTGCTAATCATAGATATGTTTTTCAAGGCACTTATGAGACGCAATGTTCGAAGATTTTAGGAAACCAAGCATGAAGGTAATGATAGAAAATGCATCCCACTTAAGTCTAAAACTTGAGTTCTTCATCCTTCAAATTCAAAGAAGCGTTGGTCCGATTTAAAATAAGGGTCCTTACAGGACACCCAAATTTGAGTTGTGGACATACCAACTGTTCATCAGGGAGCTCATGGATATGCCTCAAATTCAAAGAGATGCAAGTGCACTCTGCAGCTTCGGCTGTCTTGGACCATTCTTCCAATCGAACACCTTCTCTTGCGAGCCAATGATCCTCCTCGGTTGCAATTTCTATCTCATCTGTCTTTGACCATTCTTCCGATGGAACGTCTTCTCTTACAAGCCAATGGAGCTCGCTGGATGCAATATCTATGGCAAGATCACGAAGAACTCCATGCATTATGACACGCTTATCATCCTCACAGCCCAACAGCAGACTTGCTGATCTGAGGTCATGTAACAATGACTGAAGCCTATTTGTTGCTTCTTCAAGTGTGTTGACGCCTTCAAACAAAGCCAGACCGATAACATATTCCAGCAGGACGTCTGTACCAGCATCATTAGCAATTAAACCACAAAGCAAGAGCAATGACTTGATCTCATCATTGTTCAAATGAATGTAACTTAAATTAGCAGTTGAATATAACTTGTCTGAAAACTCTTCAATGCTTGTCATGATGGACCTTCTTAGTTGTTGTAAGGTCTGCTTCCACATAGCTGGATCTTCATGTTTTAATGTCTTGGCTATGGACACAACTGTAAAGCCCGAAAAAAATTCAATTTTTCTTAATAGGGGTAAAACAGTAATTTCGATTGAAACCTGAAATTTACTAAATCTTGAATGACCAAAATGGATTCAATCGTCACCCTTTCCTCGCGAAATTTGGGCTACCTCATTAATCTCCCTCGCTGATCTAAGATAAATAAACTTCACGCTTGAGACATCGGTCATCACGACACATGACACGATCATACTCGATGCCACATAAGACTACAGAATGATTACTGACGAGCCACGTGGTGCACTTTGAATGTACCTACCACATCGTTCACGTAGTCGAATTAATGCACAGCTCAGTTAAAAACAAATAACCCGCTTTAACGTCTCTAAATTGACGGCCTAGATTCTCGCTAGACGACCCAACCACGTTCGTTTCGCCACCCGAAGATCTGGGGAAATGATTTCAACCTAAATTATTTGCTTTACCATTTTTAGAAAATTTTGGTTTTTCTTGGGTTTTACAAGTAATATTGAATAAATGTAAAATTTGAAAATAATGACATTTTTATTAAGTAGAATTCTCAAATTTAGAAATTATTTAGAAAAATTAATTAAATTAAAATTTAAAAATATTAATTTTTTATTAAGTCTAAACATTTGGAAAGATTAAATGCACTAAACTATTTCTATTAAAATCGAACTCCAAATCTCCCTTCAACGCTGGTGTTTCACTACATGAACAAAGATGATTGATAAAATAAATAAATAAATAAAATTTTAAGAAATTATTTATGTATTAAAAGTTAATTTACTTTATTATATTTATTAAAAATAATAATATAGTAAAGAAATAAAATAAATGAATAAATAAAATTTTAAAATAAAAGTTTTAGTTATATATTTTAAAATAAATAAAAATAAAGATATTATCTTATAAAATTAATTTATTTAAAAGGTGAAAATGAAGGGTGATTGACTGATTTATATGAAAAGTAAAAAGAGCTTTAAATTGAGATTGCAATTAAACAAAAAGGAAAAAAGGGAAATGAAAAAATAAAAAAAAGGAGACTGGGTATGTCATGCGTGGGTGTAGGTGGAGGGGGCTGGATGGATGGGTGGGGGAGATGAGGTCAAATCCAATGATATTTTTGTTTTACCAAATTATATATCTTCATCCTTAATTAAAGCGGTTATACGAGCTATTTAATTATAGGCTGGATGGATGAGTGGGGAGAGAAGTAAAATCAAAGGGTATTTTTGTCTTATCGAATTATATATCTTCATCCTCAATTATAGTGGTGATATGAGCTATTTATTAATTAAGGGGCTTCATCTTACCCCAAACCATAATTCCTTTTTTTTTTTCTTTTTTCTTTTTTATAGGCTATCAGGGAATCTCAACGGAGACAGCCTCGGAAACATTCAAAATTCTTCTCCCTAATTCTCCTGTCTCTGATGGGGGCGAGTGGCTCCTTGAACGCTGAGACGAGCGACAGCAGTTGATTGTGACATTGGGATTTTAGTTCTGAGTTATCAAGACTCGAATTCAGTGGCAGAAAGTACTAATAGAAATTGGCGTTTTGATTTTGAGACGTAATTTGAATTCAATTCCGGCAAACTGAGCTTGATACGGCGGAGATGCGCACGCACCTCGTTTTTGTCTACATTGCTGGGAGTTCGCTGCAGTGTAGCATTGAAGACGATGCTGCAAAGAGTTTACCAGCGTACCAAGGTAGAGAGTAACTCGACAAGTCGGAGTTGATGCTGCGCGGCGGCTTGTGATGGTGGATGCCGTCGCGAACAGGCTGGGCGGGGGTGTGTTTTGGTGGTTCCAATTTTAGGGTGTGGTGAACAAAAGAGGAGAGATGAGAAAGCGTGTTGGTCCCACTATTCAATGTCAGCACACTTAACGGGAGCTAACAACAGTTGTTAGCTGACTTGCAAAATATTGGACGGTAAGAGCCTTTTTGAGCTACTATAGAGACCTTTTTCATCTACGGTTCAAAATGTGGTTAAAAAAAGCAAAGGAACTTAATTGTACTTTTGTGAAAGCCCAGGGTATTTTTCGACCATTCCCCAATAATCACTTAATGATCTAATCAGGCTTAACACTAAACAAGCAATTACATCAAATGCTGAAAAACAAACAAATACTTTGGGCCCGTTTGGTTACACAAAACTGTTTTTTGTTTTAAGAAATAAAGAGAATAAGGAAAACATAATGATCATTATGATTCTTATTTTTCTATTCAAAAAATAAAATAAAATAGAAAATACTAAATTCAAATGATAAAATCAGTCTAAATAACATCAAAATGATGTTCTTTGTGTTTTAAAAAAACAATTCTCAAGAATAATTTTCAAAAACATAGGAACCTAACATGCCTAAATTGTGTTTTTTCAAATAGAAAAATAAGGAAGCCAAATCGTGTTGTTTGTGTTTGCCTAATTTTCCATAGTTTTGAGAACAAAAAACAATTTTCAGATATTATAACCAAACATTGTGTGGGAAAGCAGACTTAATAGCGCTTCTGATTTGCAGTACCCTATCTGCTTTGAATTATCTAGCGAGTTAAAATAACATCAAGCAAAATGTTAGCCTTTCTACTTCTCGTATAGACGGCGCCTTATCTTCAGAATTATCGGGCCCTGGCACAAATACGTTTCTCGATTAATAGCGCCTGCATCCCAATGATTTTTCGACTCGACGTGTGCCAGAAGTTTATATGGCCACGTTTTCTCGCTTTCCCGTCTCTCAGCGTCCCTTACTCAAGTGGGCCTCCTCGAGTCTTCTTTTTGCTTTTAATAAATCGCATTTACTCATCAAAATAACCAAACATGCCCATACGGCCATGCCTTCCTTGAGTCATTTTCGTTCTTCTTCGCATAGGATTCAAGGCTTAATGGTTTTTATAAGACTTTTTCTCACTACGGATGATGCGTGCAGATGGAATATGAAAGTGAGCCTCCGTATCAAAAAAGTAATAATTTGTACGGATAAATCTTTAAAAGTAATAATTTTTTTATTTATATATTTCTTTTCATTTTCAACGAAATTATTTATTGTAGAATAAAATTAATTCATTTAATTTTAATTTTAACTTTGTAGATAAAAAAGTTAGAGAAAATTATGAATTTTTTTATAGTATTAAATATATTAGTTTTATTTTTATATTTTTAATATTAAAATTTTAAAAATAATAGATTACAATTTTAATTTTTTATTTAGTTTATAAAAAGGGTAAATTATGATATGATTTATAATTCTATTTAAAAAAAGTTTAAGAGAAATAAAAAATCAAGTGTTAGTTAAGTCATTTAAAAACAATTTCTATTAGGTCGTTACTAATGTGTAGGGAGTTCTTGTTTCAAAAATTCATTTTTAAGGGCCGTAACAAAATCCTTTCAAAAAAAGAAAACCAAAAGAAAACACAACAAACATAGCTTTTCTAAAAATCATTATCAATACATCGCTAATTTTTATAAAGTTTTTAAAAATCATAAATCATTGACTTTATAATTTCATAAAAGCCATTAATTTTTTCTAATCCAATACATCCCCTAATTTGATGCCATTGATGATCCGGTCTTTTAAGACTCTAAAAATAAACCCCATGACATGAAACCCAAGTTAAACTATTAAAAATAGACAAATATATATAATAAAAGACTGGTTTAAACCTTATTATATCATGTATCTCCTAAAAACATAGCTATTCTGACTCCCAAACAAGTCACATCACACATGGGTTCAGAGGTCAATTTTATTTATAGGTGGAAATGGGCCGGTCAATTTAACCCATTTTTTGGTAGCCTAGTCTTATCCTATATGCAGCTACGGGTTAAAATTTTAGTAAAATAAAGCTGACATTAAAATATTAAAATAATAATAAATAATAATTTTATAAATTTTATATTTAAAATAAAGCTATATTTTAAATACTTATATTTTATTCTTTATATTCTTTAAAAGATTATATAAACTAAATTATTATAATTATTTTTATAAATTTTTATTTTATTTTAAATTATTTTTCATACTAATATTATTTTATTTTATTAAAATAATTATTATCAAATGCAATTGATGGCTTAAGTCAAATATTTTGCTTATGTTACAAACATCGGGTGTAACAAACTCAAATAATGACCTAAGTAGTTTTCACTAGGGACAAACTAGAGCTTTTGGGTTCGAGTCACTCCCTTCCAAAGGGAAAATATTTTACAAAAAAATTTCAAAGATAATAGGTACCCCTTTGAGCCTTAGGCTCAGCCATAGTAGAGTATTATAGGGTTTCCTTTTTATTGGATTTATGCTTTTACTATTTTGTCCTTATTTATAAGAGTATATATATATATATATATATATATATATATATATATATATATATATATATATATATATATATATATATATATATACCTTAACTATCTCAATAATATGTAAGTTTATTTCATAATATGATATTAGAGCGTCAAGCTTAACAGCAAAACAAACCCTAACCCTAACCATCACCATCGCTGTCGCCCATCATGCTCCGCTGATCACATGCTCTTGGGCTCAATGGCCGGCGAATCCTCTTCCACCACCGCGTCGTGGTTTCCAATGAACTAATCGACTGCCTCGTGACCCACTGTTTTTAATGCCAATGCCTGCCATACCCCCGCCTCTACTTCGGCCTCTGCCTTAGTTACTTCGACCTCTGCCTTAGTTACTTCGATTGGGCCCTTCATCACATCGTCGGTCAAACAATCGTGACAGAAGGACCCATAACCTATCTCAATAGTCCTGAACTCTACCTACCACCCAGCTCGGGTAATATCGACCAACTCCTCCTCCATTGTCTCTGTGGCATCCAACTCCGCCACCACAGCCCCAGCAGCTCGCTACCGAGCGTCGTTAAATCCCAGGCATAATCGGGCACTCTACTTGGCAGTGCAGTTCGCTATCCACCTCGACACTTGCTTCTCTTCCTCCCGCCCATGCTCGAGCTCTACGCCCGACCTTCACTACACCATATGCCCACACTACAGTCCATTACCCCGATTTTGGTAATTCTTCGGATTGAGTAGTTGATTCGGGCGCCTCTCGCCATGTGACCGCTGGATTCGTCGCCTCGGCTCTCTCACGAGAGTCGCACAATCGGCCTTTGATAGTGTTATTATCTGTGATGGTACAGGTTTATCTATTGCTAACATTGACTCTTTCACCCTTCCCTCTCTACCTACCCCTTTATTATTTGCCAATGTGTTACATGTGCCCGTTTATGTCTAAGAACCCATTTCTGCCTCTTCCCAGGCCGATAACCCCGTAATGTCCGATTTTTTTACTCTTTCTTCAAATGTGATCATCACCCGAGGGTCACTCGTCTCGGCAGCGCAGATGGTGTCCGTCATTGCCTCGAAGTCCATCCTCCTTCGGGTCTTCCACCTAGTTATGTATTCTGGCCTGGCCAATGCTTTCCACTATCTCCATGTAGCATATTCGTCTCGGTCATCCGTCTTTACTTATTTTTCGCAATTTTCTAAGTGTTCTAAATATTTCTTTTCCCAATGACCATTTATGTCTAATTTCAGATCTCCCGCACAATAATAAAATCCATAGGTTACCTTTTGCTCAATTAAGCATTACATCTTCCTCTCATCTTGATATCATTTTCTTTGATGTTTGGACCTCATCTGTGTCATCTTCTGATGGTTTTCACTACTATGTTCTTTTTGTTGACCATTACACAAAGTATATATGACTTTACCCGTTACATTCGAAATCTATGATTATTCAACCTTGTCGCTACAACTTGTTGAAAATTATTTTACCACCACCATTAAAACACTTTACATAGATAATGGGGGCGAATTTTTAACCCTTCGGTCCTTTCTTGCGACCCATGGTATAACCTATCTCACTAAACCTCCCCACACTCCTTAACATAATGGGTATTTCTCCTAAACTCGACATCGCATATCATCGAAATAGTCCCACTCTCCTCGCATCAGTCCCTCTCACCTGTCATACGCCTTGCTACGGCTTGTCTATTTTAATAAATAGAATGCCTAAAGTTGGTCTTTCCCTTAGTTCCTCTTTTGAAAACTTGTTCCACAGAGCCCCTGACCCATCCAAACTCCGTGTCTTTGGCTGTTTATGTTTTCCTTGGTTGCGTCCCTATTCTTCTCACAAACTTGATCCCAAATCTAGTCCTTGTGTTTTTCTCGGTTACTCCCTTACTCAGAGTGCCTTTCTCTGTTTTGACCTTATCCTCAATAAAATCTTTGTGTCCTGTCATGTCAAGTTTGTAAAAAATGTTTTCCTGTTCGCATCTCCTATTTCGTAATTGGCATAGCTACCAAAGACCGTGTTAAGTCCTCGGAAAAGGCGCTAAAAACTTGTTAGCGATTTTTCAGTTTACTGTGTCGCGACAAGTAATACAAAGGACAAACAAGTCTAGATATCAATCTCAACAAGGAAGGTGTGGTTTTGGCGAGGATTGAGTACCCCACCACCGATTTAATTTCACTATTTGAGCTACCGATGGTCAAGTAAACAAGGGGTTTCCTAAACTAAACTAAATACAAAACAAAACAAAATAAAACAGGTGTGATCAATGTTCACTCACAAGGAATGGAGTAATATAGGGAATATAACTCTAGGAAAGATTCCAGGGTTGATTATCTCCATTGATGCATTTATGGTTTATATTCATTAAGCATTGATGAAGTGAACGTACACTTGTGCATGTCTAAGGAATCCGACATAAGGTTTACACTTTCGTGTCTCCCCTCAATTTCTCACACCAACTCCATATTCTCATTTCGATCCATCTAGGTCATTAAGTATGGTACTTTTTATTAAGGCGTTGCTTTCCGAAATCCTATTGGTCACCTCTCATTCATACAATAGGACTATTACCCTGACTACTTGATCAATCACCTCTCGTCCATACAATCTCACATAATGTTAAGATGATGCTACCACTAATGAAATCCATCTGGGCATTCTGTGCATTCCCACTTCCCAGACTTCTTTCGACAGCTAATTAGTATTTCAATTAACTAATTCATACCTTAAGAGACCCGAGACCATATTTTAGGGCGTAATCCAAGCTTCACCAAGGATACCCTAGTATGGGAATCGAAGACCCAACTCTCACTATTGATTAATTAATTAAAACCATAATAATCCTAAGAACTACACCAACTAATATCCACCCAAGCATGAATTCACAAAATCATCATAAAACACATATAAACCAAACATCAACTTCCACAATCAACCCTAGAGGAAAGTTTAGCTACTCATTACAACCAAGTAATCCAACAAAATCATATTTAAGATAAACATAATAATGAAATATCGATAAAGAGAGTAGAGCTGAGAAACAAAGCTCCAAATGAGATGAAATTGCCTCAAACTCTACACCACAGTTGCAATAGCTCCTTTAATGAGCTATATTTTCAATATTAGCTCCAAATCTAAAGTAAAAAGGGACAAAATCAAAAACCCTAGAATGGCTCAAGAAGAAGAGAGGATAAACCCTAAGGAGGGTGTTCTTCTTCCAAAAACCGACTCCTAAATAAGTCTAAAGAATCAAAATTTATAAGCTTTAGGAAATGGGCCTTTAAAAGGGCCAAAAATGGTAAAAAATATTAATTTTTGTAAGGTCTAAGGCCCTTTGTCGAGGCGATATTTATTCGCCTATTAACTAGTATTTCTTCTTGTATGTATTGTAGTTCATTCTCACAAGGCCTTCTCTTACTTGAGAACAATAATGTTTTCTAGTTCTCGTTTCAACACCTTATGACTTCAAATGATCATAACTCTCTCATCCAACCTCCAAATGCATTGATTTTGTTTCTACAGAAAGCTAAGAGAGAGTAGAATCTATCAATATCAACTGAGTCATCAGCGCAATTAGTAGAGTGAAAAATGCACAAACGCTTAGGGGTGTTGCATGGTGTTTTGGAAAATCCTTACTCACGAGGTCAGATCTTTTCATTTGAACTCTGAATTAGGTGATCTTAGACTCTTTAGAAAGATCGAAGGTGTAGAACTATCCATATCATGCTTCAGTCATAGAGGTCATGTGGTACAAACCCATAAATTCGTTATTTTGGCCCTCTTTATGCTCTCTTTGCTTCAAAATGTTCTTAGAGCCATAAAATGATAAAATAAAGCATTAGAGCTGTTAAAAACACCATAAAAGCATATGATTGATAGGTGATTAATGGTATAAAATAATGTATGAAAAGAACCTATCAAATACCCCCAAACTAGACATTTTGCTTGTTCTCAAGCAAAGAACAAGACCATTTCCCTTTATTCAAAAAACAAAACAAGTATGTTGAGCATGAAATTGAGATAATATATGATAAATTGCCTTAAGGATCTAACCTTCATACAACACAAAGAAAACTTTGAGATTACCTTTTTCAAAAAATAATAGACTGACCATGAGTTGAACAACCTAAACCAAAGTTCTCAAAAGTGTGTAGCCCTTCTCCGTCAATTGCAATGATGAAATTAGATGAGCATGAGTGGAATGGGGATCTTCACTCACATGGTGATGTAAGACCTTACAGCTTGTCGGACATATCACTCTCCACTAATGTAGGCTATACATACTCTTAGGATCAAATAGGAATTTTTATATAGCTTTTAGTGTATGGCTTTAGGTAAGGGTAGTTCAATAGATCATTTAGGCTTTAGTTTACCTAAAACATACATGTTTTCCTTTTTTCTCCACTAATTGTTCATCCTTTTGTATATTGCTTCTTTTCATCAACCCCAAGTTTCCCAAACTGCTTATTGCATCTTTTTATCTCATAGCTCCTCCAAACTTGCATGATATTCACCATCCTCACAAGAACACCAAGAACTTTATTTTTCAGAATTACAAGGCATGAAGTAGTGCAATATTCAACCTCATTAAGCTTTCTACCTACCCCATGTAACAAGCTTTAGGTTAGTAACTCCAAAACCAATTGGTCTTAGGGTACTAGGTGTAAAACACCCCTAAGAACTTACTTACTCAAGGTAGGAAGGCTACAAGGTCAAGCTTACTCATCCTTGCTTTATTATATATATATATATATATATATATATATATATATATATATATATATATATATATATATATATATATATATATATATATATATATATACTTTTCTTTCTTTTTTCACCCTTAAAACCTCCTTTGTTCAATTAAAGACATCCCGTTTAACCAACTTCCACATTCACACTAAATGTATCTATAAGATATCGCATTGAAATCAACATGTTGCAGTAAAGCAAGGGCCTTTGATTGAAAGGTACTAACAAAAGGGACAAGGTTCATTCTCGCTTTTCTTGGAAATAAATGGCTAATATGGCTCAACAAGTGACATGGACATATGCACAAAAAGGTTAGCCGAAGTCAATCGATCCAAGGGTGACATATATCATTTCCTAATTGTCATGTTCCTTAGGATTTCGCCTTAAGTGACAATTGAACAAGTTCTAGAGTCTCAGAGATCAAAATAAGGAAATGATTACCTAATTTTTCTTAAACCAAGCAAAAATTGACCATCATGAAATGACTTGTGCTCAAATTGATAAGAACTTTAGCCTAAATATTAACTACATGTCAAACCATTGTGTTTAAATTCAAATATCTCTCATTTCTTCAAGGGAAAAGAAAGTTTAATCACTTATCAAAGGCATCACACCATCTCAAACAAGCTCAACTAAAAACAAAAACATCCTAAAAATGAAAAAACTAACCTAAACACTGAAAACACATAAAAGCAACTAAAACACACAAGCAACTAAAAGAAAACACTAAAGATATGATAATTGAAGCTGTTGAAAAAATTTAAAAGCAAAGGGAAATTGCCCCAAAAAATACCCCAAACTTAAAATATGCATTGTCCCTGTCGTATTGTAATATGAAAGATTAGAAACAGTGACTTCTTGATGATCATGTGACCACGAGTTTGTATATGGTCCTTCATGAAACTCACTCAATAAGATTCAACTTCAATACCCTGAAAAGAAAAAACCAAATAAACACTTAAAATAAAATCAACATGCAACACATACTAAAAATAACTAAAAACAACCAACTAAAGTACTAAATGGATAAAAATACTTATTTTTGCTTGGGGTGCCTCCCGTGACGCCTGCTTTGCAGTCCAGTAGACTCATTTAGAAGTCTGAAACGTTTGCTTCGACCCATCCATCTTAGCAGTCACATTCCTATTCATCCTCATCGCCCGTGAGGATGACTTCCCTCCACCTCCCATCAGCGCAGTTTCTCAAATGCCAACTCTTTGGTAGAAAAAGAGTTGCCTTCAAATTTAAGTCCTTCAAGAGTGTACTCTTCAAGGAACATAGGTGCATTCTCTTCAATGGGCGAAAATGAACTCTCTAGCTTCTTGCATGCCCTCCTTTCTTCATCTGTTAATGGTTTGCTTTGATGGAGGTCAAACTTCATTTTCTCCTCATCAACAAGGAGTGTCATTTCCCCTTGAGACTGAGATCTATAAATCTGAGCTAGGTATTAGCAACTTCTATAAACAGTTCACTATCCCAAAATCAAGACCTATAGAATAGCACCCAACTCCAACTAAGACAATTTCCATTATAAGCTCGAGATGTTGCTTTTCAACTTGCTTCTCTTTCAATGACGACTCTTTGTCAATAGCAAGCTCATTCTTCTCAACCAATGTCGGGTTTTTCAATTCTCCCTCAAGAATCAAGTACATTTTGTCATATTTCATTATGATCTTGTCCTCATCCAAAGTCGAACTAGAAAATTCATCTTCAAGGCTCAAAGATATGATTTAACTCTCTCATATGTCACCATTCTTTATGTTGCTCGAGAGTTGCCTTGAAAATTGTTTCTTTATAACTTTTTCCAATTCCTTGGCTTGTCTTGTCAATCTTTCTGTGATAGCATACATTTCTTTATTGAGATTTTTTGAATTGGTGCCCATGTAAGACCCGAGAAAAATTCAATTTTTCTCGGGTGGTAATGGTACTCTCGTTGAAAACCTAAAATTCTAGATCTCTGATGACGAAACCCGACTTGCGCCAAGTAAATTCGCTCGTGAAATCTAGTGACCCGCAAGTTTCACGAATTCTCGAGACACCTAATATTTTACGATTTTCGATAAATCGCACGACTTCGTGTGGACCTAGATTTTTTACTTAAAAAATCTCTAAGTCGTAAATGACTTGAGTTAAAGTTCATTTAAAATAATTGAACTGAAAAAAAAAATTCAGGGAAGAAACGGACTCGAATGAGACAATATAATTTATATATTCAAAATGATAATAATAATAATAATAATAATAATAATAATAATAATAATAATATGATAATATTATAATAATAATAAAATGAAAAAAAATCAATAAAAAGGGAGAGAGAGGGCGTTGAGGACGAGAATGAGAGAGAAGAGAGAGAGAGATATTTTTAATTTTTTTCTCTCTTTGCTTCTTTCTCAAATCTATTTAAAATCTGACCTGTGTTCGTCTGATCATGTGCTGATCTACGCATGAGAGCTACGCTACAATGCGTTGGTGTTTCGACAACTCCGTGAGGTAGAGTTTTATCCTACTGGGGTTACACTTCGCTTAAGCTGCTTAATGTTTCTCGTTACTTTTGAGGTCTCTAACGTCGCTTGATCTGCATCAAAGCTTGAGACCTAATTGTTGGAATTTTTTGGAACCCATTTGGACAAATCTCGTGGATTTGTAGTAGAGGCTGTTTGGGTGTTTGTTTCATAATTTATGAAATAAATTGTAAGGTTTGGGTGTGTAAGGAGGTCTATGGATTTCGGGTTCACAAAGTGAAACTGATGTCGTGTGATTGGCCGTGAACAGTAACCCTATGGTTTACTGTTCACGTGAATAGTACATGAATAGTGACATGTGAATAGTGACCTATGAATAGTGACCCGTGAATAGTATGTGAATAGTGTTCTCACAATATTTTTGTGAGAGAATGTGTTCAGTGAGTGATTCAAATCAATCGCTTCGTTGCTCGCACTGTACTTCACGCGAACTAATTTTTGTGTAATGGACGAGAAATTGTATAATTGCTCGAAGTTGGTGATCAAAGGAATAGATAGGTTAATACATGATTTTAATGTGTTAACATAAGGACATAATTATATGGAATATAATTGTGTGTGTAGGCCATTGGAGATGATATTGTAAATTTCTTAAGTGAGCAAATTTGGGTGATGGTTGATCACTATTGAATGACATGTGTTGTGAGTGCAAATTTGAGAATGTTGCATATTGATATATTTGATATATTGTATAAATGGTTTTGGAAATGGCATATCGTATTTTTCATATGCACTGGGTAACTTGGGGAAATAGGTGTTAGGTGCATGACATGAATTTTCTGAAAAACGAACATGGTTGCGAAAGGAATTTCACAGGATAATTTCCCAAAGAATTGGGTTGGGAGATGGGCCAACAGATCGCTTCGATGAGGACCATGACAGCTTCGTAAAGCTCTCACCAACCAATTAGCCTCTGAGGGTAGTCCTATCTTTTACCGAATCTCTAGAGTATATCTAAGAACAACAGGTTTTGTTTTGAAAATGATTATTTTTCATACATGGTTTAGGCAAGTGTGAGGAGCTCTGAGGACTCGGCAGATACTTAGAACGTGGCACGCACATTCAAGCAGGATCACGATTTACTCGGAAAGGTGTTTAAATCGAGTATCGCATATGCACTTGGGGGTGGAGAGTAACCCATTTAGTGGTAATTCCACTACTAGGTTACAACTTTGCTGAGGGAATATACAGGCAGACAGGAGTGGCAGACTAAACAGGTCCTATTTGATCCACATGAGCACTTGGTGAAGGCTGGTAACTTTGACATCTAAATACGATGAGCTCTGTGTCTAGGTGCTCAACAAAGTAATATACATGCCTAAAATTCTACACACTCACAATAGAGGTCACGTAGTAAATAACGCCACTCGCCCGCATCAATACTCACAAATATATCCAACAAACTATCTCACGTAGTTCAAGAGTTAATAAATTACTCTCAATTCAAAACATATATTAAAATTACAACATTCTAATACATGTCATATAATAACATCAAAGCCCATAAGCTCGCCTTTCTTCATATGCAAGGGGTCCCAATGCGGGTCACCTCGTCTCGCACTTGACCTCGTACCTCAAAAGGTCCCACGACAGGCAAAGCCCAAGAAAGGATAATCTCCTACAAGGGCTACTCCCACCTAAGTGCACATGCAATGGTCGCATATCAAACACACATCCAAGTGCAAATATACACATGTCTACTTGAATGTCTTACATGCCATGAATGAGACCGACTCACCATGCCCCATGTACCGAGTCAAGCCACTCATTCCATCACTCAATATGTCATTATAATATATCCCGAGTCACCCCACCGACTCGCCTCACATGCATACGCCTAACCTGTGACAATTGTCACCGGTATTACTAATGACTAAGTATCGGTAGCCTCACCGCCTCCATTACCCAATGCAAGTGTCAATGGGCAACAACCTAAGTCAATCCCGACTTATCACACAACCCAAGTCTATGTGATAAACATGACCGTGTGTCTTCTTTTCTGGGGCAACATAACTTTTCTGGGTGATACAAGAGGGTCTTTACACCATACGCCTTGAAGTTCTCATCGACTCTTCAAACATGCATTCTCGCCATGAATGAAAATAATTTCCAACAAAGGTATTTATTTTTAACCGTGATAAACCCTCCGATATAAATAGTGGATGCATCTCGACACCCATTTTGTGGACAATTCTCCGATGTATCACCGCGTGACTGACGATTGATATTATATGGACAACCCTCCGATGTATATCAATTGGGCAGACTCCGATGATTGATATTATATGGACAACCCTCCGATGCTGTAGTGGACACACTCCGATAAATAATATTGTTGGTCAACCCTCCGAAACAATTCTCTCAAGAAACCACCTCATGCACTCACTCATTGTTCTGTGGGGCCCCAAAGGCATATGAAATGCACATCGCATTTTCTAACCCGTGCGACCTATTCGACGTTTATTAATCAAGCCCACTACCACCTCTACGCCGTGTTAATGATAATCAGAACATGACATAAAACACCCAATGCTGGTTCATCCTCAAACACACCTCAACAACCCACTCAGTCTGTCAATGCATGATGTCAATTCCAACACATTCATACTAATATATTCACATGCATATATATTATAATAAACGCAGAGAAACATGTTATGCAATGTCACAATCAATTACACCAAAAATTAGCTCACGGGCTAATTAACAAACACGAGCAATTCATTTTGAATCACTCAACCATGCTTACATTTTCTAGTAATAACACAATAAAATGGCCCAAATCTCGACCCATATGTTGCAGTACCTTCGTCCCTTCACTCGCTCATCACCGAATATCAGATACCAAAACACACCATTAAAACTCCAAAGACATCGCCCGGATCAAAACCAGTCCCTAACACAAATCGGATCGCCCGAAAATAGTCCCGGTACTCCCCACCCCGATCGGTCCAAAACACTAACATTCAGCCCGAACTCGGCTTGAAAATAGTCCCCAAATTAAGCCCTGACTGTCCGAAAACAACCTAAAATTTAAAAATTCCTATACTCACCCAAAATTTGAGAACCCGAAATTTACTAAGATTACCCGCCTCTAAGCCAATCCACAACCATTAAATACCTTTAGGCTAGAAATAACACAAGTAGGAAAATTCCACTCGGGAGTTCGATCAAACCTCAAAGATTTTGGTGTCCACGCGTAGCTCTCATTGCGTATATCAACTCTTGTACTCTTCACTCGACTAAACCCTCATGAGTCCGATTTTCATAGATCCGAAAAAAAAAAAATTTAAACTCCTCCTCCCGTACGCCGTCTCTCTCTCCGTCTCCTCCACCCATTTTGATTTTTATACCTTTTTATTATTATTATTATTATTATTATTATTATTATTTTGGATAAACGATTTCTATTGCCCTATCTTGATCCATTTCTATCCAAAACTTTTATTTCTTTTTCAGTTCACTTTATTGTAAATGAACTTAAATCAAGCCACTTTCCGATCTCCGATATTTTCAGAAAATCTCGGGTCCCCGGTCATCGACATTTATCACCCGCAAATTGTGAAATATTTCGACTATCTCGTAATTGACGAACTTTTTCTCGGGTTACTAGATTTCACGAGACGCACTTAATCAAGGCAAACTGCTTTCGCTATCCGAGATTTAGAGAATTTTCGATTTTCAACCGAAATTACCGTTTGACCCTTTTTCAGAAATATTGAATTTTTCCCGGGTTTTACATTCTTCCCCTTACCGCACTTCGTCCTAAATTCCACACACATGCATCACCACATGCATACGCAACCCTGCGCCACCAAGCCATGGTTTGGTATGATAACTGGCTTCAGTCACAATCACGGACAACCCCGATAGATTGTCAACTCATCCTTGTCAAGAACAACTTCAAAACCCGATATGGCTACCACTCGAAGGTCCACCATGAGCAGAATCCCTGAGATCTTTGACTCACAATCCCGACATATCTGACTTACTCTCACCCTAGATCCTATGGGAGAATTTTCCCATACCATGGCTTTTCCCAAAGGCCTTAACCTCTAAGCCCAAACTCGAAGAAGGCTGATCCTCCTTCTCTTCTCACCTCAAAGACTGCGATTCGACGCCTCAGGCGTCATCCATCTCTCTACGGCCGAGCCGTCCCGACCACAGAGTCCATGTCTCAGAGGCTGAGGTCCACAATCTTGGCCTCCGACGGACAACTTTACCACCTCAAATCTCCGACCTTGGCCATATCCGTACATACCATCACCAAAACGTACCAACCTGAATTTGGCCATGTACTCCATCACCGTCATTTGCTCCTCGCTCACTCTAGAACTCGGGCCTGTATCTAGCAATGGCCGGAAAATACTACCATAAGGAGCCCATGGAACTCTGCCCAAGTCATTGCCTCTAAATCCCTAGAGGTCTAACCACCCCACCACACTGGGACTCACCCTCTAGCCGAACGTTAGCCTACCGATTCGGGCCGACGGAGGTAATATCCATAGCCTCCAATACACTGGATGCACTCTTCCTAAGGACAGAGGGCCCGCCAAGAACTCCACAAGAACCTCCCCGTACCTGCTCGCCGACCGACAAGTTACCATGAAGCTAAGCCGCTAAACCGCTCGAAACTCGTATTCGGGAAAACGGGTTATAAAATAAATTTTTCACTTTTCTATCAAAATCACACCTAGATTTAGCAAAATCCCAAAGATAACAACCGCATTCCGGGTGATCAAGCCCGAAATACAAAAATCACCTGTATATAAAAAAAATACTCCTAATATTTTCCAAAATCCAACTACAATCATAAAGGACCTCTGGTCCTCATCAAAATATAAGATAAGAATTAATTCAACATAATTTCATCGCAACCTGTTTTTCTCAAAACCATGCAATGATATTTACAAAAGATATTTACATATGTCAAAATGTCACATTTTAACTTTTACTATTTTTAATTTACACCTTATCTTATAAATAATCACAACACAAAGATCTAAGACCGAGGATCCCGAAAGATATTTTAGCTTCAAGACTCGCACTGAAAATTATTTTAAAATTAAAACCGTGTGAGCCAAACTGGGGTCATGATACTATAAGTTCTAAATGTTGTCGCTTCATCAGATAAAAAATTCTCCCAATATGAAATCTGTACGTAAATGGTTGTAAAACTGCTTATGAGAAAACCGGTTTTGCAATAAACCATTTCAAAACTATGTCGAAAACTATTTATGCCGCTGAAAACCGCTCGAAACTATTTCGCCACAAAACTATTAAGGCCGAAAAACTGCTTTTGAAAACTATTTCATCACAAACCGCTCGAAACTATTTTCACACGAAACTATTTTAAGTGGTGGTTAATATGAAAATGCACCGGAAATCAAGTACCAACCACTCAGGGCCCATTGAAATACCCTAACGTGATACCACTTAACCTCTAATCGTGCACTCCAGAGAACCTCTAACACCACCCGACTAAGATGGTCCCAAGTGGGAACAATTTTGATCTCTATAAACATAAATCTAACCTCTGAACCAAAATGCCCTAAGTGATGGAACCTTGAACCAACACCTCATCGCCATGTACTAAGTCGCTAACTATATACCCCGAATGTGCAGGGCGACCCACTATATATACTAGATCTAACCCTCCAATCACGACACTAGCAATATAGTTAGTCATAATATCCTATAACCTTGCCATGCAATAATCCGAAATATTATCCGACCTAAACTGAAATCAGTCATCTAGGGGTTTTGCTAAACCAGCCAAACCGTTTCTTTAAATACCGAAATCGAACTTTTGCCGAGTATAACAATGGGAGGTAAAAAATGCTTTATAAATTTATATTTTCAAAGCACTTTACAAACTTGTAATTTAAACACTTTCGCTTTTGTAAACGATTTTTGAAGATTCACCTTTTTCTCGACTAATTTCTTCAAATCTTGTCAAGCACTCTAGATTCTCGTCTGATGCTCAAATCGCCACACAATTCATTCAAAATTACTTAAAATGCCCTCGCTTAACTTTCTTTAACCATAAAACATACACAAAGCTTCGTAAGCGACTATATCGAACGAACTTCGATTCTAACAAAACTTTACTGCTGTCCCATTCGATATGGACATCGATAATATGACGCTTAAATCGACCAAAACGTCTCCTACATATTAAACGCCCCATAAAACTATCCGTTTTAACCAACTGACTCGCTTTGACTTTCCATGGTAGCCCAAAAATACCCAAACATTTCGAAAATTACGTCTCGACTTGTCTGGACTACACTTGAAATTTTCAACCCGAATCGTCCAAAACAAGCCCCAATTCAGCTCCCGACCGTCCGAACACGGGCCCCAAAATTTTTAAAATTCTAAACTCATTTAAAATTTGAGGACTCAAGTTTACGACCTTTCATTTGGCTTAAGAAAATTTCAAGCCATTATATAGCATTTAGGCTCCTAATAACACAAGTAGTAAATTTTCTACCTTTAAAGTTTGACAAAAGGCTAAGATATTGGTACCTATGCGTAGCTCACAAGGTATACCGATTTTACCTTCCTCGTCTCCGACGAAGTTTTCTGGTCCGATTCAGAATCCGAGAAAGAACGAAGAGAAGAAAATAATAAAAAAATCTCTCCTCTCCTAATTGCTCTCTCATCCGTCCGTCCCTCAAGCTTTGCTTTTATCTTTTTTTTAATTATTATTTTTATTATTATTATTATTTTTATATATAATTTCTATTGCCTTATTCTGGTCCGTTTCTATCCCAAAAATTTATTTCTTTCGGCTCAATTTATTTTAAATGAACTTTAAACTGCCGATTTTCCTCGACTTCCGGCATTTTTCTATAAATCTCATCCCTGAAGTCCCTGGCGATTTATCACCCAGAAATTCGTAAAATATTCCGACTATCTCAGAATTCAACGAAACTTTTCTGGGTCACTAGATTTCGCGAGACGAATTTAACGGCACCGTTTCGTCATTCGAGATCTAGAGAATTTTCTAAGCTTCCCTGAACCATTATGGTAATTTATTATTATTATCCTTTTAAAATTCCATAATTGGAATTTCACCCCTAAAACAACTTTCAAAAATTCTATTATGGCACTAAAATAATTAAGGAAGCCCTTGGTGCACATACGGTTACACATACCGTACACTCTCTCTCTGACTCGAGCTGCTACAAATCCTCCCTCTCCTTTAGAACATTTCGTCTCGAATGAACAAACCAACATAAAGACGATACCTAATCCGAAAAACAACTCGAGGATATCGACCGCAAGATCTCAGCCTCCGACCCCACAAAAATTCTTAATCCCATGATCTCCCCATAAAACTTCGACTAATGGAACGACCTTATTCCGTTAAGAAAATCGCTTCCTCTCCGACTACCATCTCATTGGTCGCCCTTAGGTCAAATTATCCTTTGTTCTACCGGCCGATCTCCCGAAAGTACACGGGAGGGATTTGGAATGTACTTCATGAGCATGGATACATGCGAAACACATTAACCTGTGACAACTCTGGAGCAAGGTCTAATCTATATGCTACCGGTCCCACTCTCGTGCAATAATCTCATACGGCCCTATGGTCCGGGCCTTCGTTGTTCCGCGCCCAAATCTCGAGGACACCTTCCAAGGGGAAACTTTTGAGAAGACCCTATCGCCCACCTTAAACTGCATTCCACGGCAAGCTGGTCTCGCATAACTTTTCTTCGTCTGGTCTCTCGCTATTCCTGGAAGTCCGTTCCTCGACAATCCGGATCTTATCTAAGGTAATCTATCGGTCTCCTCACCGCCCTGCTTCATCCCGGTATACGAGTCACGACACTTAGGCCATACAATGCTTCAAATGGAGCCATGCCTATCTTGGATGATCGCGTTGTTGTAGCGAAACTCCATTAGAGATAAATACGTATCCCAGCTTCCCTTAAACTCTATCACGCATGCTCTAAGCATATTCTCTAGCGTCTGAATAGTTCTCTCGTGACCATCGGTCACGAGGATGGAGAAAAGTAACTAAGAAGAATCTGATCAGGTCCCCATGGCATCTGTAAAGCGGACCAAAATACGGATATGAATGCGGGGTCTCGATGCAAAGACTATCGATAGAGGAACACCATGTAATCAACTATCTCCTCCACGAAAATATAATTTGGCTGACATCTAATGGGTCATCATTGCTAAGCGGGAGAAAATACGCGGTTTCGTTAATCCTCCACTATCCCACCCATATGGCATCGTGTTGTCTCCGAGTTCTCGGAAGCCAGATAACAAAATCCATAGTAATCTTATCCCACTTCCATACAGGAATCGGAAGGGGTTGTATCTTTCCTACGAATACGGTGCTCTGCCTTTACAATGAAACGGGTTAGGCATCTAGATATGAAATGCGATTTCCTTTTCATGCCCTTCCACCAATAATGCTCCCTCGGAGCGCTGGTACATCTTAGTGCTACCGGGGTGCATGGCATATCTTCAGAAGAGTGAGCCCTCTTCCATGATTTCCCTTTTTAGTTCACCTGGCCCCCGGGTACACACATTAGAGCTCCCCTCTAACTAATGCATGCATCGATCTACGATGCGGAACTGCGGTTCCTACCACCTCGATCTACGCCCTCAGCTTAATCATCTACGAAACACCTTGACCTTGTAGTCGATCCACGAGAAGATGACGAACATAAAATGATGCCCAGCGGTGTCCACTGTGTCGACTACGCAGCTTAACTCCCAAAGATCTCAACTCTATCCACAGCTTAATGGAAGATATGTTGTCTGCGAGATAAGCGTAGGAACCCTCACGGGTTTAGGCTTAAGGCATCGACCGTGGCCTTCCCGGGATGGTACTCATCGTGCGTCACTTAATCCTTAATCAGCTCGACCACCAGGCGATGCCTTAGAAGTTAAGCTCTTTACGAGTAAAGATATATTGCAAGCTCTTATGATGGTGAATATCGGCGGGAACACCGTATAGATAATGTCTCAGATCTTTAGGCGAAAACCCTTTATTACTAGTTCTAAATCATGGGTCGGGTAGTTACGCTCAGATTCTTACTTAGCGGCGGGAAGCATAAGCTATCCGCCTACACCATCACTGCGTAAACACACCTAACCCTTATGCAGAGGCATCACTATATACCATAACCGTCCTCTGACCAGTGGTACTAATCTTTGAGTTGTCGTCAATCTCTGTCTCAGCTCCTCAAAACTATCTTTGTTAGGTATCGACCACTTTCAATTTACGATCGCTACCGTGGGTGGTCGCGGGGTTGCCTATCTTTGAAAATCCCTTAACAAATTTCTGTAATAACACGCCAATCAAGGAAACTACGAACTTGAGGAAACATTTATGGCGGCTAGTTCCTATAGCCGATCTTGAGGATCCACGCTACTTACCTTCTGGCGAAATGAGCCTTGACCCAGAAAGCCACTTTGTCTGACCAAATGCAGCCTTTTACTAAAGTTAGCGTATAGCGACGCTCTCCCCAGAATGCAATGCGTCAGATGCTCTTGCATATTTCTGGAATTGCTTTAGTACACTAGAATGTCATCAATGAATCACGATCACAACTTATCTTCATCTGGTTGAATACCACTGTTCATCAAATCCGTAGAAGCACTTAGGTGGGGCTGTTAGTCGTCAGAATGGCATTACTAAAGGAACTCGTAGTGGCCAGAGTATCTAAATCACGATGATCCAAAACATCATTCTCTCGGACCCTCAAGCGATGGTAGCACGACCTAGGTCAATCTTAGAATATACAGGGATCCACTTCTGGTGGTCAAGTCGCTCATCATACGAGGAAGCCGGATCTTGCAGTTTATAACACCAGAAATATACCTAGTCGTTTCGACATGTTTAGGGTATTTTGTAAAAGCATAATTTATTTGTTTCGCGGAGTTAAATCACGGCACAGCTGGAAACAAGAGACCCGGAAAGTTACAAAACTTAAGGACAAAATTGTAATTTGTCCAAAAAGGGGCCTAAAAGACATGGATTAAGAAGATTGGAGGCCAAAATGAAATAAAGGAAACTTGAAATACAAATGATCAAGATTTGGAGGACCAAAAAGTAAATAGTGAAACTTAATCCAACAATGGGTTTTTGGAGGGCCAAACATGGCCTTAGCAAACATGGATTTAAAGACCAAAAATGGTCTCATTTTGGGAAGGAGAAAGAAAACGTGAGAGGAAGGAAGAAGATGGAGGCAGATCAAGCGAGTATGGAACTTTGGATTTTTGTATGGAAACAACATGATCATGGAATTGAATGGATCTATGGAACTTTAAGGCTTTGTATGATGAATAGTTTGTCTCCAAATCTAGGGTTTTGATTGAATTGCATCTTAACCTTAGATTTCTTGAAATTAAGGTTGGTAAAACCCACAAGGATCAAGAAAAGTAGGGAATCCTCCCTTTGAGGTTGGATTCATAGTTAAATGACAATCAATTGAGTTAGGGTTTGGGAGCAGCCTAACAAATCCTTGGGTTTAGCTTGTGTATGAGTTTAAGACCCATATTAGAATGGTTTTTGAGCGATTCATGAAAAGAATTTGGAAGAAGATATCCATTGAAAGATGATTTGAGTATAGTGAGGTTACAAGATGAATTTGAAATGATTTTGAAGTGTATATGGAAGTATAGATTTGGTTTGGGATGGAGAAAAGTGCATGAAAAAGCGGAGAAAAATACACATTACGGGCACTTTTCGAGAGACTTGTACTGTACACTTTGAGCTATTACCGGTACACTTTGTATTACGGTCATTTTTGCCAATGTGTACCGGTACATTAGGGGGTGTCACCCAGGTACACCACAATTACCTTTTCTATTCTGACCAGTTTTTGTATTTTGGCCATAACTTTCTCATTTCTTATCTGTTTTGAGTGATTCAAGTGGCCAAACAAAATAGACTTCAAGGAAAACCAAACATAATCTAATAGGTACCTCCAAATTCTGACTCTAGATAGCCCAAAAATTCACTCAAAGTGGGGCTATGTGCAAGCCCATTTCCTGCATCAGTTGATCATAGATTAGTCCGAATTTGTTTTAAATACGTAACTTGAGTTTTCGATTCTCAGAATTAGTGGTCCAGTTGGAATAGAACCCTTAGCACCTTAGCTTTAAATGAGTACAAGAGATAGTGTAAATATGAAGTTAAGACCCCGGAAAAGTGGTATTTCAGCTGTCCCTCTCGGAATAAAATAGGTCGAAATGACTAGTTAGCATGAAAATGCCTTAAACTTTTAGTTTGGATGATCCAATTGGATCGATTCAATTCTGGGTAAAATGAATTCATAGAAGAATAAAGAATACATGAATAGATTGTGATTACATATGCCTTTGCGATATATGAAATCTGATACATCGAACACGTAATATGATTTAGAGGCCCTTTTTAGTATAAAATAGTAAGTTCTGAAACTCATATAATTATAAAAATGCCTAAGACCAGTTATTAAATGACACAGCACTCTCTGATCGTGCTTCGGCACATTAATGCCGGTACTTTCTACGATTAGTCGCGACGGCACTCTGCGATCGTGCCGGCGTGGTAGCGGTACTCACGATTGGTGCGGCGGCACTCCTCGGCCGTGCCCGGCGCATTAGTGCAGGTACTCTGATTAATTGCCGGTACTCTCACGATTAGTGCGGCGACCTCTACGATGCGTGCCGGCGCATTAGTAACCGGTACTCACGATTAGTCGCGACGACACTCTCGATACCATGCTTGGCACGGTAGTAGCCGGTACTCTCACGATTAATAACCGGTACTCTCTAATTAGTGCGATGGCACTCTCTGTCAGTGCTTTGGCACTCCTGCTTGGTGTTACGACACTTCAGTACTATAAAGTATCTTCGGATACTCATTGTGTTGTGTCTTACTCATTTATTATTACTGGTCTAGGTATTCCTTTAGTTATATGAAAATAACACGAATGATGAATAAGAATAAATGAATGTGTATCGATCGATTCGCCTCTGAATTTTTCATTATCTAATTAAGTTCTGTCTCTGATTAAGTTCTGTAGTACCTACAGGTACTCCTGTATCTGATTAAGAAACTTTGTAACTCCTACGGGAGGTCCGAATAAGTATAAGTCCAGTAGTACTTAAGGGTACTCTCGTATCAGTCGTAAGTATAAACTCGGTAGTACCTCACAGATGCACTCGTATCGATAAAATAAGTACAAGTTACGTGAAATAAGTATTCATAAGTCCCGGTCGTAACTACGGTTACTTCATATAATGAATCTGTGATCACGTACCTACGAAAGACTAATGTGTCGCGTATACGCAGAAGTCTGATCGACCTTGTATGTGATATGATCATGATGTTGGAGCTCATCGATTGCCACGGGTACCTTACGCACAAGAGAATAAGATCCGTGGGCCGATTATAAGTTCGTAAGACAAGTATAAGTTACGTATGACATGTATAAGATCACAAATACATGTATAAAGATGCGAAATACATGTATAAGTTACGTAATACATGTATAAAATCCGAGAAATACATGTACAATGCCGTAAAGACCGATATAAGTTCCGTGAATCGATTATAAGTTACGCCAAGACGATTATAAGTTAAAGTAAGACCCGATTATAAGTTCGTAAAATCGGTATAAATTCAAAGTAATACCGATTATGAGTTAAAGTAATACCCGGTATAGAGATTCACATTAAGACCGAGTATAAGTTAAAGTAAAAGCAAGTATATGCTGTAAGAGGCAGACATAAGATACGAATGCAAGAATAAGTTCGAGTAATACAAGTATAAGTTCCGTAATGCCGGGATGGAAGAAGCCGTAGTACAAGTTTAAGATCTACGAAGTACGGAATAAGCACTGTAGTACCCTCTGATACCTCATACTTAAGAATAAGTTAGCAATATCACCAGTATATGTTTAGATCCTTTACCTCTATAGTACCTCTACAGATTACCTTCGAACAGAATGTAAACTCCGTAGTATAAGTATGGCTTTGTGTACCTAAGGGTACCTACGTATGAGCATAAAGATCATGAACTCCCTACGGGAGATTTGAGAGAGATAAGTGCAGTATGAGATAGGAGTATCGAGGCCGACATAAGTACGATATATATGTCCTTTGGGAATCTGAATAAGTATAAATACGATACAAGAATAAGTATGGTAATCACTACGGGAGATCAGGTATAAGGGCAAGTCTGTATAAGTAGAAGATGCGAATCTTATAAAGTATAAGATCCGAATAAGATTACACTTGCTATGAGTATAAGACCCACATAAGAATAAGTTTGTTATAGGAATAAGTATGCATGCAAAAATGTTATATGAATTCCTGAAGATTACGATATCTGTTATTGTTTTATGTTATTTGTGATTCAGTATAAATGCAGGTGTTTTACGTATAAGATAAGTTTCCCGCTGCGTAAAGCTTAGCACGGGTTTGTCCGTGTAGATACGAGGAGATGACGTAAGCAAACATCGCGCCACAGGCGGGCCAACACACTTGTAAGGGTTCACTACATGTAGGTTGCGCGCTCTGATTTGTAAATGTAAAAGTTCAGTTTTGTATATGTAAATGGGACTCAGTATATGTGTATAGATTTTAATGGACACCACTCTGGTGGTAGTTCTCTTGATATGTATATGATATTTGGATTCTGTTATAAGATGTGGGCCATACCCACAGGTACAATTTGGTTTTAAAAAAAAAAAAAATCGAGTAAAAGAGTCGATGTTGGTCTCGCGTCGGCAGGTTTGGATCATGTCCGGGTGGTGGGATCGAGGGCGTGACAACGGTTGCGTATTGTCTTGGAATTCAGGCTTGTCTATAGTCTATACACAGCCCGTAGCTTCCATTTCTTCTTTTCTGAAGAGAAGCTGGAGCTCCCACGGTGAGTACTGGAGTCGGATGAAACCCTTGCTTACTTGATTCCTCGGTGTGCCTTTAATTCTTTCAACTCTGTGGCGCCATTACGTATGGAGGAGCCGGATATCGGCTCGGTCCACGGAACTAGTTAATAACGAACTCAATTTCTATCGGGGGTAAACCTTAAATATCATACGGAAAGACATCGAGAACTCTTTGACTATGGATGTCTTCCGGCCATGTCCCCCTCTTTGTCTCTAACCCACTACAAATGCCCAATAGCCACAGCGACCTTTAGAAGCATTTTCGAGGCGGTCATGGCATTAATGAGACTAGGGCGATCTCTCTTGATTCCCAGAAATGTCACGCACAGTTTCCTGCAATTCAACCAATCTTACTTCTTTCTTATAACGTCTAAGGGTGGCTCCCATGCTGGATAACCCGATCATACCCAAGATTATATCGAGAAATCATGGATACCTAACACTATCAAGTATCTTTGGAAAATCCTTATTACGGATCGCCCCAATCTCTTGCACGGAACTATCCTTTCGGATATCATGTATCCCCATTAGATGCAAAACCACCATACGACCATACATAGGTTGGGACTATCTAGTGCCTCTCATTGAATGAATGCGAAATAAATGAATGAGTGGCTCCTGGGTCCACCCGATGCATATGCATCATGTTAAATGGCGAAATCATGCGATAATCACGTGCAGTAATGCATACGCCTCTGGCTGTCATTTGTAAATCACCGAGCTGTCTGAGTACGCTCACGAATCGGCTAATCGGAGTCTTTGCCTGCACTCCTGCGCCCCTACCGCGACCTCTACGAGTGTTGTATCTTGCCACCTCTGCACGAACCACCTACACGCTGTTGGGACATTTGGTGCACAGGGTAGATAACTCACTTGTACCTACCTCGAGGTCTGCGGCTACTAGCGTGGGCAGTCTCGGATAAAAGTGACCTTCACGCATGATGAAGCATCCTGTCATATTCATCCTGGCTCAGATGCCTCCTCGACATGTAGGGCCTTGATGGAAAAAGATGATGCTCTTGAGAAGATCTACCACCTCCTGTAGCTCTTTGGTGATTGAGCGAATCCTTAGCAGAATGCTACTCCTTGTCACGAGCCTCTCTGCTTGGTCCATTTCTTTCCTTTCTTTCTACTAGGCGACTATTGCTGGCCCGACTAGTCTTTAGGAGCACCTCTCTTCTTGTCTGACCGCCTCGGGGTTAGAAGCTGACGTCGCTCTACCCTTAGTGCGGCCTCGACCCGACTCTCAAAGTTATTTTTGAGATGCCTAGGCTAAAATGAACACAATTCTAGTTGGCGGCCGTGAGATAAACACACTTATGTTTCTCATTTTCTTTGTATCATAGGCACCAATTCAGGTTAAGGCGCCTCTGCTCATATTATGTCCTTTGTCGAGGATCGTTGCTCTAACACAGAAGAATTCTTCTATTTTGCATCCACGATAACTACGCGAGTAAAAAATCTGTACGTAAATGCTGTCGGGCGGTCCCAAGTGATGACTCTGTAGGGTGTCTCCTCTTAATAGCCTCCCGCGAGTCCTTGGCCACTGGCGCCGTAAGAACCACTGAAAAGAGGACTTTACGCTCATCGAACACCCCATCACTACATAAATTTCACTAACCACTGTCTACAGCCATAAGTCTGTTGCCTACGGGTGTGGTACCATCATAAGTTTTAGCCCAAATTTTAGAGGCGCGTTAATCATGCCCTGCCCTTTCTCTTACGGGAGGCTCCGGTACTGACGGGTAGTTGTTGTAACAATCTGTATGACCTGATCCATCGTCAAGGTACCCGCCACACAGTGCGGCCTTCGATGTGAAAAGTTCTATTTGGGGCGATTCATTGGAAGCATTTTTCAGATCTAGGGGTGTGCTCGACATATCTCTCTGGTGGTGGCTCCGGTGCGGAAGTCCTAGATCGACCTCTACTACCTCGTCCAGACATAATGCTGTGAATTTCAAAGTTAAAAGATTCAGTGACACTTTTCAATATTTGATGCATGCAAGGATTTAGCAAAACAATGTAGGTTACAATGCTTGAAATCATTACAAAAAATAATTCTATAGGAATGCATGGAAGCGCAGCCGAGGCGAACTATCGCTGCTTCCGCTCCCGATGCAGCGATGGGCCCTTCCTAGTAATAGCGGGAAATGTCGGCAACTCCACGGTAACCTCCCGATAAGCCGGCAGTGACAAGTTACCATGAAGCTGCGGTCAGCTGGCGAAGCGTATTTGGAAGCGTGGGTTATAGAATTTTCACTTTTCTATCAAAATCACACCTTTAGATTTAGCGAAAATCCGGCGGCATAGCTATTTGCACGATGGTCAAGCCCGAAGCCACAAAAATCACTGTATATAAAAAAATACTCCCAATATTTTCCAAAATCCTTCTGATCATAAAGGACCTACAGTCCTCATCAAAATATAAGATAAGAATCAATTCAACATAATTTCATACGCCTTTGTTTTCTCAAAACCATGCATGCATATTTTACAAAAGATATTTACATATACAAAATGTCACATTTTAACTTTTACTATTTTAATTTACACCTTATCTTATAAATAAGAAATCACGACACGGCGTCTAGATGAGGATCGCGGAAAGATCTTTTCGGCCGGCACTGCACTGAAAAATTATTTTAAAAGCAGAAAGCGCGACCAAGCGAAACTCAATTAGTACCTATAAGTTCTAAATATTTGTTAATGCATGTGCCTCCCGATATGAAAATACTGTACGAAATGGTTGTAAAGCGTTTATGGGAAAGCGAGAGTTTGCTATGAAAACCATTTAAAGGTGAAATATTGAAAACTATTTATCTTTGCTGAAAACTATTAAACTATTTGCAACAGCTGAAAGCGTGGAAACTATTCTGTGGCGAAAACTATTGCGATAAGCGTTTTGAAAACTATTTCTACTGGCGAAAGCGTGCGGAAACTATTTAGCTGGCGAAAACTATTTCGAGTGGTGGTTAATGTTACGAAAATGCTATCTTGGAAATCAAGTACCAACCCGCAGTGGCCCCATTTAAATACACAGGCGTGATACCCGCGGAACCTCGAACTGGCATCGGTAGTGAACCTCGGAACTGCGGGAGCTAAGATGGTCCGGTGTGAGCACGGCGGATCTGCATAAACATAATAATGGAACCTCGGAACCAAAATGCCGTTGATGGAACCTCGGAACCAACACCTCATCGCCATGTATATAAGTCGGCGCGCTAACTTCCATATACCGAATGCGGCGACTCACTATGCTCATACTAAATCTAACCCCCGATTGCGGGCCCCAAGCGATATAGTTAGTCATAATATCCCATAACCTTGCAGCCTTGTGATCAGAATACATCCTAGCAGGAAGCGGTATTTGTGTCATCTAGGGGTTTTTGCTAAACCGAGGCCATTGTTTCTTAAATATTGAAATCGAACTTTTCTGCTGAGTATAACAAATGGGAGGTAAAAAAAATGCTTTATAAATTTATATTTTCAAAGCACTTTACAAACTTGTAATTTAAACACTTTCGTTTTAGAAAAGGATTTTGAGTACTCACCTTTTTCTCGACTAATTTATTTCAAATCTTGTCAATGCTCTAGATTCTCGTCGGATGCTCAAATCGCCTACACAATTCATTCAAATTACGAAAATGCCCTCAGTTTAACGTTTTAATAAAACATACCTGCCGAACTTTCAAAGTGATGACTATATCGAACGAACTGATTCTAACAAAACTTTGGGCTAGTCCCATTCGATATGGACACTTCGATAATATGATGTGAAATTGTCACGAAATGTCACTGCAGCGTTAAATCTTGCATCATGTCTGTTTTAGCCAACTTTTGACTGAGGACTCCGTAGAATGCAAAATACCGAAACATTTACGAAAATTATGTCCAGAGCTTATCGAATACACTCTTGAGAAAATTTCAACCTGACGTCAGCTTGATCCAAGAAATTCAGCCACTATTTATAGAATACGATCCACAAAATTCTAAAAATTCTAAACTCAGTCTAAAAATTTTGGGAAGCTGAAGTTTTAAACAACTTTCACGGCCTCACAAGAAATTTGAGCCGTTATATAGCATTTAGGCTCAAAACACAAGTAGGCAAATTTTCTACTACCTTTTAAAGTTTGACAAAAGGCTGAATATTAGTACGCATGCGTAAGGCTACAAATCGATATACAGGATTTACCTTCTGCTCCCAGAAAGGGTTCTGAGTCCGATTTTTCGTAAATCTAAGAAAGAACGAAGAGAAGAAAATAATAAAAAAAATCTCCCTCTCCTAATTCGTTCTCCTCTATCCGTTCGTCTGCCTTCGTTTTGCTTTTTATCTTTTTTTTTTTAATTATTATTTTTATTATTATTATTATTATTTTTATATATAATTTCTATTGCCTTATTCGAGGTCCGTTTGTCGAAAAATTTTATTCTTTTCGGGTTAAGCTATTTTTAAATGGGCTTTTAAATCAAGGCATTTCGACTTAGGATTTTTTTCTATAAATCTCATCCTGAGATCCTGGCGATTTATCACGAAGTCGTAAAATATTACATCTCGAGAATTCAACGAAACTTTTCTGGGTCACTAGATTCATGAGGCAGATTGCTGTGTGATCCGGGTTTCGTCGTCGAGATCTAGAGAATTTTCTAGGCTACTGAACCATTATGGTAATTTATTATTATTATCCTTTTAAATTTACATAATTGAATTTCACCCACAAAGCAACTTTCAAAAATTCTATTATGGCACTAAAATAATTAAGGAAGCGCGGAGTGCGCACGGTGTCACAGTACCCTCTCGGGACGGGCGTTACATACATTCTCAATGCAGCGGAACCAGTACGCCACCATGGGATCCCTCCCCACAATAGCGTCGGAGGGGATGATGTGACAAATCTCTGGAGGTTATTCGGACCTACGACTACCGGAGAATTTGCACTAGCCTATGCAATGGCAGCATTGCAGCTTCAATGACCTACGACAAGGCTTGTTGGTAAAATCTTGCAATTGGTGCTTGGCTAACACCTCACGGACGACCTCTACGTCCTCGGCCTCGACTTGCCATCTACACATGTCAAATGGCAACAAACTTTATTTAATCTCATTTCAGTCTAACTAGCAATGCACATACGGTACCTAATAGACTTTTTTTTTGATAATAGTACTAATGAGCTTAACAACCATGAAATAGCCGGTTCATCGCCTAAGTGGTGCTACTTGCCAACCACTCCTTTTATTTATTTCAATAAAATTCAATACTTTCAGGTTCATTTCATTTTCCGAACCCCTAAGGTTATAGTTCCTAACCTTAGCATTCCATTTCTTCCTATATACAATATGTCATGCATATAATTTTCCTGCGCAATAACCAAGCAATCACATTTCCCATATACATCATCACGGGTATTGTAAGTTTTTCCACGCCAATGTGTAACACACAATCACACAATCACGAAGCATGGAACACCTGATGTATGCGTGGTCTGGCCCGAATCCCATGAACTCCTGGGTATTTGTGTACCCAGGCTTCAGATGCAGCTATGATCTTTGTATCAATTTCCTTACAATAGCAATGACCTAAGCCCATGTCCCTCAGGCCTAGGTAGTGGGCGCTACCTATGCTCACGATGATTTGTAGCCCCAAAGCGGGGGTCCGTTGACAACCCGTCAACCCGCGGAATACTCATGAATGTCGGGTAACTTGACACTACTCACGAAAATCGGGTAGAGTCTCCTTTGTACGGGAAGCTCTACCCAAAGTACATAACCTGTCCCAAAATTCACAATGACTCCACGGGGTCGAATGCGAAATAATGGCCACTTGGGCTGCATCAATACTCACAAATATATCCAACCAACTATCTCCGTGGTTCAAGAGTTAATAAATTACTCTTAATTCAAAACATATATTAAATTACAACATTCTAATACATATCTGTATAATAACATCAAAGCCATGAGTCGAAACTTTCTTCATATGTGCGGTCCCGAATGCGAATTGAGTTATGCGCACTTGACACATGCGAAAGGGGGTCCCACGACGGGGTGATAAGCCGGTAGATAATACCACTCTGGCGGTGCACTCGCAAGTGCACACGCTCTGATAGTGCGCGCCAATCGAGCACATCCGTCCTGACATACACATGTCTACACGAATACTCGACATGCCATGAATGAGAGACTTCGACTCACCCATGCCCCATGTACCAAGCTCTCGCCGGCTCCATCATACTAATATGTGTTAGGTAATATATCAGGGTCACTCAGGCTACGTCTCACATGCATACGCGGTAAGCGAATGATTATCCAGCGGCGTACAATGACCAAAGTATCGGGCCTCACGGCTCCATTACCCGATGCAAGTGTCAATGGGCAACAAATCCCAAGTCAATCCGACTCTTATGCACAGCCCGAAGTCTATGTGATAAACACTTATTATATTGTCTTCTTTGGGCCTTATAACTTTCGGGTGATCTTTGTGGGTCTCTCTTACACCCATACGCCTGGGGTTCTCACTAACTCGCGAAGCGTAAATTCTGCTTGTGAATGAAAACCATTTCCAAACAAAGGTATTTATTTTAGCAGTGGGCGCTGACCCTCCGATATAAATGGTAAAGCGAGACAGATACAATTTATTTTGCATGGATGGTATATCGGTGGGTAGACCGACGAGTTGATATTATATGAACAACCCTACAGATGTATATCAATTGGGCGGGACTCAGAAGCGATTGATGTGTGGACAACCCTCCGTCTTTGTAGTGGACACACTCCAGATAAATAATATTGTTGGTCAACCCTTGAAACAATTCTCTCAGCTCACCTCAGAAATGCACTCCGCTCCTATTGTTACAGGGGTCACAAATGCATATGAAATGCAATAAGCCATTTCATTTCTCTTAACTCGTGCGACTCAGACGTTGTCGCGTAATCAAGTCCACTAATCAGCACCCTACGGTGGTGATCTACAGTAATAGTACTCACGACACACCATCAAACTTACTAACGATTAATCGATCTCAACTATGCACTCACACCTAATTTCTAGGTTACCCGAGTGCATATGGAATGCATGATGTCAATTCTAACACATTCATGCTAATACATTCACATGCATATATATTAACATAATTAAATCACATAAAACATATTTGTACATTTCTGATCAATTACACCAAAATTAGCTCACATGGTACAATTAACAAACACGGGCAATTCATTTTGAATCACTCTGAGCCATACATTTTCACAGTAATAACACACAAAATGACCCAAATCTCGGACCCATATAAAACAGGGCACCTCTTGGTCCCTTCATGGTTCATCACCGAATATTGTGATACCAAAACACACCCTGAAGCCCGAAGACATCATCAGGGATCAAACCCAACCTCGACACGGGTTCGGGATGCGAAATAGTCGAAAAGAATACGTCATGGCTTGTCAAAAGCAGTCTCGAATATTCAGCCCGAACTGTTCGAAAATAGTCCCGAAATTAAGCAGGACTATCAGAAACAATCAAAAAATTTCTAAAATTCCCTATACTCAGTCAAGGGTGAGAGGCTGAAATTCAGCAATTTCACGGCCTCTAGTAATCCACAACCATTAAATGGTCTTTAGGCTAGAAATAACACAAGTAGGAGAAGAATTCCTCACCTCGTGGAGTTTGTGGCTAAGATTTTGGTGTCGTGGCTACGGTGGGTGTAGATCAACTTTGCCTTCAGCTGAGCTAAACGCTGCTGATCTGATTTTCATAGATGCGAAAAAGAAAAGAAAAAAAAATTTAAAAAACCCTCCCTCCTGCATCTCGTCTCTCTGCCATAGTCTCCTCCCACTTTGTTTGATTTTATACCTTTTTTTTTAATTATTATTATTTTTTATTATTATTATTATTATTATTATTATTTGGATAAAAAACGATTTCTATTGTCCCATTCGGATTATTTCTACGCCTCGAAAAATTTTATTTCTTTAGGTTCACTTTATTGTAAATGAACTTAAGTCGACCCTTCACGACTTGAGGATTTTCATAAAAATCACGCATATGAAATCGCGGCGATTCTCTTGAAATTCGTAAAATATTAAGGCTATCTTATAATTTGTGAAACTTTTAAGGTCACTAGGTTCGCGAGAGCCAAGATTTAATGACGGGTTTGTTTCGTCATCAGGATTTAAGAGAATTTTCGATTTTCAAATGAGAAATTAAAGTTTTACCATTTTTCAGAAAAATTGAATTTTTCCCGGGTTTTACAGCGGTCGAGGAGACGGCTCATCTTAGAGGCCGATTTTGAAGAAAGTCGGGTTGTGGCTTTGATGTTTTTGGATAATATGTATTCGAATTGTAGATTTTAATATGTATTTGTATTAAGAGTAATAAAATAACTCTTGGACTATTGGAATATAGTTGGGTACATGTTTGATGAGTATTGATGCAGGGGCCCAAGTGGCCATTTTTCAATTATGTGTCTCGTGATCACGGGGCCGGTATAGATTTCACGGGTTAGAGCGGGTAGTCGACGGACACCCGGTTGGGTGTCGCGGCCGATGTCTGTATCGTGTTGGCGTCGTCTTGGTTTCCATAATTGGCAACCTCATTTGTAGAGCCTCATTATCCCTTTTAATTTCTTCCTTAAATGCAAGGATTAACTCTTCATCGGATGGTTGCCGGAATTTCTCTTGATAATAGGAACTTGAACTCGCATACTTGGATGTCCATAGGAGATATTGCCATGTGTCCCCCAACCTGAATGATGGTAGCTTGGCAAATAGTTTTGGGGTTGAGAGAAGTAACCCGCATTGGTGAAAGAATTCACCCCTCCAAAATTATAAACTTATCGGCTCATGGAGGCTTATGCTTGCCTTGCGGCGATTTCATCCCATGTTGGTTCTATTTGGGTTGCTCAAGAAGCACATTCTCTCTGGAGGGTGTAGAAAAGTTCATTTATCGTTTCATCCGACATTATGCTAAGCACCTAGAAGAAAAAAAAAATACAAAATAAAAGAAAAATGAAATATACAAAATCCAAAGAAGAAACAAAAGAAAATAGGAAAAGAAATTTTTTGCTCGAATTAGCAAACTCTTTTACCAAAATATCAATCAAACGGCTTAGTATCTCCCCTGGCGCATAAAAACTTGCTTTCATTAATTGGGCGTAGCTACCAAAGGAAACTATGTTAAATCCCGACAACCGCGCCAAAAAACTTGTTAGCGATTTTCTCCAAGTGCGCAGTCGCCGCAAGTAATACAATGGACAAGCGAGTCCGGATATCGATCTCACGGGAAGGTATGGTTTTAGCGAGGATTGAAGTACCAGGCCTACGAAGTGGATTCACTATTTGAGATACTTGATGGTTACTTGGGTGAACAAAAGGGGTTTCTAAACTAAACTAAAAACAAAAACAAAACAAAAATAAAGCAGGTGTGATCAATGTCTCACTCACAAGGAATGAGTAATATTGGGATTATACTTTCGAGGAAAAGGAATTCTAGGGTTGATTGTCTCCATTGATGCATTTATGTGGTATATATTCATTAGCGTTGATTAAGTGAGCATTACACTTGTTATGTCAGTCGACATGAGGTTTACATTTTCATGTCTCCCCTCAATTTTTTCACACAAACTCCATATTCTCCTTTCAGTGCATCTAGGTCATTAAGTATGGTACTTTTTCAAGGCAGTGCTTTCCTCGAGAATCCTATTGGTCACCTCTCGGTCCATACAATAGAACTACCTGGACTACGCTCAGATCGAGCACCTCTCGATCCATACAATCCTCATATAATGCTGAGATGGTGCTACTCCTAATGAAATTCATCTAGTACTAGGGATTCCCACTTCTCTAGACTTATTTGATTAGGTTAATCAGTATTTCAATTAACTAATTCATACCTTAAGAGACTCGAGACCATATTTTAGGGCGTAATCCAAGCTTCACCAAGGATGCCCTAGTATGGGGATCGAAGACCCAACTCTCAATATGGATTAATTAATTAAAACCATAATAATCCTAAGAACTACACCAACTATATAACATCCACCCCAACATGAATTCATAAAATCATCATAAGAAACACATATAAACGAGCATCAACTACGATCAACCACTGAGAGAAAGTTTAACTACTCATTACAACCGGGAGTAATCAACAAAATCATATTTAAGATAAACAGGAACAATGAAAAGGGTGTGAGAGTAGAGTTTAGAGATACAAAACAAATGAGAGATTAAATTCGTCTCAAACTCTACACCACAGTTGAAAGAGCTCCTCTAATGAGCTAGATCTTCAATATTAGCTCTAAATCCAAAGTAAAAAAGGATAAAATCAAAAACCCTAGAATGGCTAAAGAAAAAGAGGGGAGAGACCCTAAGGAGGGTGTTCTCCTTCCACAAACCGAACCCTAGACAAGTCTAAAGAACTAAAATTTATAGGCTTTAGGAAATGGGCTTTAAAAGGGCCAAAAATGGTAAAAAAAATGGCTAATTTTTTCAAGGCTCCACATCCTTCGCCAAGGCGAAGGCTCATTCGCCTCAACGAACTAGTAACTTTCTTCTTGCATGGCTCTAGTTTGCCTCGGCGAAGAACAATGGTTTCGTCGTGGCGAACACCTTCTAACTTCAAATGATCATAACTCTCTCATCTAACCTCAAAATACAATGATTTTGGTCTCTACGAAAAGCTAAGAGAGAGTATAATCTATCTATTCAAGCTTGGAGTCATTGGAGGCCACCAGGTAGATTGAAAATGCACAAACGTTGAGGGGTGCTGCATGTGGTATTTTGGAAAATCCTCTCTTGACTTCATGAGGCCGTATCTTTTTCATTCGAACTCCGAATTGGGTGATCTTGGACTCATTGGAAAGTTTTGAAGATGTATAATCCATCCATATCATGCTTGAAGCCATGAGAAGTCATGGTACAACCCAGAAATTCATCTTTTTAGCTCTCCTATGCCCTCTTTGCTTCAAAATGTTCCAAGAGCCATAAGATGATAAAATTAAGCATTAGAGCTGTTAAAACCACCATAAAAGCATCTGATTGATAGGTGATTAATGGTATAAAAGAATGTATGAAAAGAACCTATCATCTCCCCCTACCTCCACCACACCGGTAGTGTCGCTACCCAACTCCGGCCTCAGTGGAAGAGGGGGGACGAGGCACGGGATTGAGACTCATTTACCTGAGTTACTGACATTAGTGGGCTCATTTCGAAATATAACTGAATGTATCAGAATATAACTTAAACTTAATCCATAAGGAAATAAAACTTTTAACACTACCACCATAATGGTGTTCATAATGTCATGTACAAATATCTGAGTCTCATTGACTTATATACTTTCTAAGTCCCTATTATGAAAAAAAAAACTTTACATGTACATATTCAAAATCGGAGAGTAGCGACATAGATGTTGACTCCACATTGCTGTGTTGGCCCTCCTGTGTGCCATACGGTTGGGATGTCCTCTTAAATTCTCATATACGGATGAATTAGCGTGTGCCCAAACTTATAGGCAGTGGGAAACATATAACATATATGACCACTTACAGTGGTCCTCATTGTGTGTGGTTCTAACATATGTTCTTCAACACCACATGATGCATTTCTTGTATAACAAAAAATTTGCCTTTCTTGTGTGTTATTAGAGTTCTCACGTTCATTCTTCATAATATATTACTTTTTATGTCTTGTAGCTCTATTACATTTTTCGATTCAAGTATTGTTTTCATGTTACATAGTTCTTATAACCATTTCGTCATTTTTATCTCATATTGTGTCTTGCACGCATATTCAAGAAGTGGATCTGGGCTCATTGTATGTACTTTCGAAAGGTACTATCATTGTCTGAGACAGGTTATCTTGTCTTGTCTTATCTTACACGACTAAACGGGGCCGCTATAATGACCCAAACGGGGCCAACTATATCATGTAATCCCTAATAGGCATGCCTACCCATCCATCTACCCGGAGACATATGTAAACAATCAAGCTTATTACATTTTTATTCGTATTCAAGCTATGCACATCTCATATATATGGATAATGTCAATCACATGTATTCACATGAGATACTTCAGAGTGATAACTACGCTTTATACATATCTTATAAGCTATTACTTTTATCATAACTTTGTATGATCATGTTCTCCAGTATTACTAAATGTTCTATTCATGTAATCATATTTTCATATAACAATCACTTTTATAATTCTTTTTAATTTGTTTATTCACTTAAATCTCTTTATCACAAGTATTTCCTACAAACGAGCTCCCTTTAGGCAGTTTATGAGTACAATGAAGTCCTAGGGTGAATACACTTATTTCAAGGAGATTTGTTCTCCTAGAAGTCCCAGTTCTCCCAGAAATTTGAATCAGTCAAGTTGGATGAGGTGATGACAGGATTACTTGACCTAAATATTAAAGTTGTACCTAAACAGACCAAAAACTGCCTAAAAACAGAGCTTCACTTTGACAATTTTTCTGAGTCCAATGGGTTCCAAATTTGAATACACTTATTTCAAGGAGATTTGTTCTCCTAGAGTCTAGTTTACCCATAAATTTGAATCACTCAAGTTGGATGAGTGATGACCAAGTTATGGACTAAACAAAAACGTGGGTTTTGGAACATTTTTTGGCCAGTACCAAAGTAAAAAAGCCACGCGACATTTTCTTTATCTGAAACGACCATCGATTGAGGATCTGGCTTAACTCAAACAACCATAAAGGCGAGAGGCAGGGGACTAACAGCCATCATTGTTATGCAAAGTTAGGGTTTTCCCTAAACCCAAACATCAAGGGTTTTAGGTTGGATTTCCATACCTTAATCTTTTAACAACCCAACACTTCTTCATTCTTCTTCTTGATCACCAAAATCCTTGATCACATGGAGCAAAATCACCAAAATCCTTGATCACATGGAGCAAAATCACCAACTCTTCTCTTCTTCTCTTAACCGTAACCCTAAGCTCTCAAACCCAAAGAAGAAATGTTTCTTTACAAGACCAAATTTGGTCTTATCTCTTATTCTTTCATAAGGCCATGTTTGGCTTGTCATTTTGTTAAGTTTTCCATTTTTTTGCATTAAAGTCCTTTCTTTCTCTTTCATTTACACTTCTACTTATCAAATATTCTACAATGACATATAAACTTATTCTCTTATGACCCTTGAGTCCTTAATGGGACATTTTACTATTTTACCCTTGAGTCTTGTATTAATTCTAGTTTTATCATTTTTCGTTCTTAGCAATATAAATTTCGGAAAAATATAATTTTAACTTATTTTTTTACCCTAATATGTTATAAAACTACTAGGGTATATTTTAGGGTATTACAGGTAGTAGACAGACTCTGCCCTCCCCGCTTCATCGTTCACCTCAAGCGACTATACAGCACCGCCAACCTCATCCCAACTCTCCCCGCCCCACGCGTGTCCTCCCGTCGAACTGCATCTCACCCACCCACCCATTTCACCGACCGCCCCCGAACTCTTGAATTTTTCCCCTTCACCCCACCCGTTCTCCCGTCGAGCTGCATCTCACCCACCCATTCTGCCGACCTCCCTCAAACTGTTGAATTCTTCCCTATCATCCACTCATCCTCCCGCCGAGTTGCATCTCACTCACTCATACCACTGACCTCCCCCGAACTGATGAATTCTTATCCATTACCCCTCCCATCCTCCCACCGACCGCATCCACCCCACACCATTCCAAAGAGCTGCCTCCCCCACTCGCCCATCGGGTCCGACACCTCTCCCACCACCTCGTCATTCTCCGCACCCTTGCCCATTCCCTCTCCCCCACTAAACCATCATCCCATGCAAACCCGCTCTAAAAATGCGATCCTCAAACTCAACCCAAAATATAGCCTCACCACCATAATTCCAACTATCTTTAAACCCCACAATGTCGCCCAAGCTCTCCAAGATCCTGTAAGGGTTCAAAGTATATAGGAAGAATATGATGCTCTATCCGGAACTAAGATTGGCTTTGGTTCCCGAGATCGGGGGTAGAATATAGTGGACAAATAAATGGGTGTTTCGTGATCAAACAAAATCCGACAACTCTATTGCATTAAAAGATAAAGTTCACTTGTCATAAAGGCTTTCACCAATAATGAGTATCAAGCCATGATACTTAACTCATGATAAATTCCATCACCATCCGTACGATGCTTAGCATTGGCCTCAATCATAAGTGGGGACTTCGTCAACTTGATGTCAATAATGTCGTTTTCAATGGGCATCTCACAAAGGTCTATATGTCATAGCCGCAGGGCATGCGCAACGCTGATTATCCGCATCATGTTTTTCTGTTACACAATGCAATTAATGGTCTCAAACTAGCTCCACGAGCTTGGTACCAGGAGCTCCGTACCTTCTTTCTCTCTCTTGGCTTTGTCACATCCCGTGTAAACTCATCCCTCTTTGTTTACTCCCATGGTAATGCACTCCTCTATTTCCTGATTTATGTTGATGATTTGATTATTACAGGTGGTAATGACCCCTAATTGTCGACACTGTTATTTGACAACTTGACTCTAAATTCTCTACAAAGGATCTTAGGGTGCTATCTTTCTTCTGTAGAGTTGAAGTTTTGACCACTCCAACGGGTCTTCTACTATCTCAACAAAAGTATGTTATCAATCTTCTAAGCAAACATAACATGCTAGGCTCCAAACTAGTCTCTACACCTCTTGCCGTAGGTGCTTCTCTAACCGCTAAAGATGGCACTACATCGCTCAATGCCACCATGTACCCTCAAGTGGTTGGTGGTCTTCAACATCTTCGGATGACTCGACCGAATATTTCCTTTGTCATGAATAAACTCTCTCAATTCATGCACCGCCTTTATCCAACACCATCGGGAGCGGTCAAAACGCCCCGGCTTCATTGCCTTAATGGGCACAAGATCCTCTTGCATCCGACTTTATTGACACTCCTCCGACAATCGCACGGTTTCCTCTAACGCAGATCGAAGCCAAGAACCCGCATGATCGTACTCTCCACCGGGCTTTTCATTTTCCCAGTGTTAATCCAATTTCCTGGAGTTCTACGAAGCAACACACTGTTGCTCATTCTTCCACTTAGGCCGAGTATTGTGCAATTGCGGCTACTACTGCCGAACTACAATGGGTGAAATCGCTATTGTCGGAACTTCTTGCCCCAACGCGATAGTCGCCCACCCTGTTCTTTGACAACCTTGGTGCCATTAATCTCCCCGCTAATCCTGTATTTCATTCTCGCATGAAACACCTTACGATTGATTATCACCTTGTTCGCGACCTAGTTCAGTCTTCCGAGTCATGTTACCCATATCTCCGCTTGGTGACCAACTCTCTTGTTAATGCACTACCAAATGTATGTTCGACTCGCTCTTTTACTTATGTAACAAGATTAGTGTTATTTTTGACACACCATCCCGAGGGGGCTTATTAGAGTATTTTAGGGTTTTCTTTTTATTGGATTTATGCTTTTACTACTATGTCCTATGTAGGTATATATATATATATATATATATATATATATATAACTCAACTCTCTCAATAATATGTAAGTCTCTTTATAATACACCACTAGTTTGGAACATTGTAGCAGCCTAAGCCTAGAAGGCAAGATTCCCTACTAAAATGCCATTGAAATTCCAGCTTGGCAGATAAGCATGTTATTTTTCATGCATAAAAGAGAATTACCATATGCTGCTTTAACTGGTTCCACTTCACCTTTGGCTCATATTTACCATGCTCCTCATTGATGAGTACAAGAATATGTATTACAAAACCTGATGACCACCCATTTAGGCTCATCTGCAAACAAGATGAATTCCGCTGCTGGAAAATTTTGGTGACACCATCTTTCCTCCACAAGGACTCAACCAAAAACCAGCTGACAATGCAGTAAAATTTGGTGACCTCCATCAAATGATCATGTTCTGTAATCCCATATGCAACATTATTCATCAAATAATGTTTGCCTTTTTATAATACAGAAAGAACAAAGTTACAGGCACAACATACAACAGTAAAGATGAATATTAGAAAGATTCTCAACAACAGATTCATTATACAATGACTTCACTGAACCCAAAGGAAAAAAAATTCAAAAGTCACATCTGCATGCAAATGTACAAGTTCATACAACTACATATTTCAAGTGGGACTTAGTTGAAATGGTAGCATAGCAGCTTGGGAGCATGTTGCTCAAGTCTAGGCAATTATATGAAGTTTTACTGAAAAAATAACACAATAAGAAAGAAAAACCCGGTCCAATTCAATTGAGACACAGGAAAAATTCATTGCAGAGCCTCTCATAGTAGCATGTCCTTCTCTTGGAATGAAGGAAACCATGAAGCAAATCCAGTGCACCTAAAGAATTGAGAACAAGAAGAATTTAAGGAAGCTGTATTATTATTTACACATAACTGAAGGAAAAAAAAGATAGTGAAGATTTTCTTAGGAGGCCCCATAGGTATCTCTATTGATATACCTGTTCTCTAAGAAGATTTTGGCATTGTTTTCGAAAACTTGGGCATTCTCATGAAATCATACATCAAGACATTGTTTACATTGTAGCACACAACCTTATCCACTCTCATAACAATAATATACCATGAGATCAATATATACACCATGATATATATCAAGATAGAGGCATAGACACCATGGGATCCAGAAATTGGTAGAGACAATTGCATACATTTGCTTTGTGGAGTTCTGTAAGACTTCAAAGAAGACCCAAGACTATCAGATTTTTTGTTCTGGTTTATATTGAGCAAATGTTTGCGATGCTTCATGTCAATTTGATCTGGGTGTAGTGGGTTCCAACCCCAGAAAGATTGGTCCAATTATAGGAAAATTTTACAATACATACGTGAGAAGTTCTAGTTTTCATGAATGTTGGTTCACTGCTTCAGCTCACGGATTGCAACTTCTCATACTTGGTTTATTTAGAGTTCTTTTGGAATCTTTAAAACACTATATTTGCTAAGAATTTTACAGTCCTTTAAAGCATAATATATAGAATGATTATCAGAATGTCTAGATGCAGAGTACCTCTATAATGTTGTTGCAAACCACTAAAAGTTCCTCCAAGTCAGGTAAAGCAGCCAACCTGGGAAATCAATCAAACACAACAAAACATAATTTCTATACCATCAATAAGATCATAGGTACTTTCTTTTTGAAGCAAAAAGAACAAAGAATGAAAGTTATGACTACTAGTTTTTCGTAGAAGTTATAAAAAGAAATCATATAACATTACAGATCAAAGAGTGCCACTAAGATCATTTAGCATTTGGCAAGGTTTGATGTGATAGTTTTTTAAATCACAGACAACAACTTCATTGGAATGGAGTATAGTAATACAACAACCAATGGAAACCAAAAAGAGTGTATCATGTGATGGTCCGCCAAAACTAAAGAACAAATTAGCAACTTAAGCATGTAATAAAAATGTACAAAAGCATTCCTCAACCCAAGTAGGTGAGAGATCGCTCACATAGCACAGCAACTCACTAGCTTCTCACTTGGCTGGTTAATCTGCCATATGATTTTCTAAGCGGAGAGTCACAGGAGAGAAACACCCAAGTCAGTACTGATATCTACAACTAGGTGAGCAATCCATCATGCATCAAGGTGGATTCTTCCATAAATACTCATGAAAACACGAGCTGAATCCCTCTGGACCCAGAGATTAGAGTTCTAGAAAAAGCCACTAAATGTGATGAGCATCATATATATGGCATAACTAAAGGAAATCAAATGCAATCCAAGGCTTGTGGAATGACCTATGATAAAGTCATGAAGAAAAAAAACTATCAATTTGATTTTTGATGAGTATCTTAAATACTCATTTTATCTTCATGTTTTGCTTAGCTTTTAGTAGTTTTATGAGATAAATAAGTGTCATAATGCTCTCTTTTCTCAATTTTGTGATTAGGCCAACCATTGAGCAGAATGAGAGAAATCAAAGAAAATTTGGCAAAGTCATCATGCAGTCACAACAAACATGTGATCCTTTCGTCTGCGTGATGTCCTTCCATGGCTCCCTCATTGGCATGGGCACATTCTGGACTTCGAGGGCTTTTCGTAGACACCAAGATTGCATGATTCGGAGTCCGAATGAGCAAAATACAATATCAGGAAGTGAAGGAGAAATGAAGGACAAGTTTCAGCTTAAGCGTGAGTTGGCTTTGACAGTTCTAGTAGCTTCCCATTTCTCCACGCCATTATAGATCCACCACACTACAGCGTGTGTGGATGTTGGGGCCCATAAAAGTTGTTGAAGCCCATCTCCTCTCCTCTCTTTTTTTTGGCTTTAAAATAATGAATTTAGGGCATTTGGAAGGGGGAGGTCGTGGAGGCAAAGAGGGGGTTTCTCTTGGCTGCAAAAGGGGAAGACCCTTTGGGTGGAAACTGTGAGACCCCGGATAAAGTAAAATGATAGACACGGGTTGCAAACTCCGAATTTCAGATTCAGATGACGACGCTGACATACTGCTGAGTTCGTCTCGCGAAATCTATACATAGTCGACCCTCGTCGAATTCCGAGGAAGGTCGGAATTGCACATATTTCGAGACAAACGGATTTAACGGGAAGCCACGCATATTAATGGTATGAAGATGCATGCCATGTGGCACCTGAGGAGAGGACACTTAGCACTGGGGTGGAAGCCAAGTGTCACACTTCTATCTTGCATGAGAGGATAGTGGTGGGAAAGTGGGCATGAATGACATGTGGAATGCTATGTGTCATGAGGAGAGAAAGAAGAGGTGTCTTGCCACCTAGATATATTCTCCAATTTCCAAAGCAATTTGTTCGGTGAAGAGGAGAGAAAAGGGAAAAAGAAAAGGAGAAGAAAAGAGAAAAAGAAAAAGAAAAGAGTTAAGAAAGCGAACTGGAAGGAAAGAGAACCAGCAATATGATTAACAACAGAGAGTTAAAAGAAGGAACGGATCTCGCACTTCGAGTAAGGGTTCTCTCTCCTACTCGTTAGTCTTTTGTTTAAGCCAAGACATACATGAAGGTTAGCCTCAAGAAGGCTGGTTTAAAGAATACCCTTGATAGAAATTGCTGTTGGTCGAGACCGCTTCTCGGGTTCAGTTTTTTAACCGCAGCTTCGAACCGATTGTCAGATCGAGTTCGGGATCTGAGCAGGATGATCTTGGTTGTGTATTGTGCATGCTGTTTTCTGAGTTTGGAGATTGAAATCCAGTTTTTGTGTGTTATTGCTTGTTTGAATAACATGCAGATTGTGTGAGAAAATAATGTTAATATATGCATGCTTGTTATATATTAACATGATGCTTGGTGTAGCTTACGTATTATGAGTGTCGCATGTTTCCATCATGAATGTAACATGAGATATTATGCAGTGACATTATCATTGCATGTGCACGGGGTCATCGCGTGAATCGGGTGTGAGTGCATGAATAAAATGGGTATTCGGAGGGTTGTCTAATAACAGTGATTCGGAGGGTTATCCAAATAAATTATATCGGAGGTTTGTCCAATGAACTCTATTTGAGGTCACCAATCAAGGAGTTCCTGAGATGGTCCAATGGTTCGATATTCGAGGGTCAAGGTCTAACAATAGTGATTCGAGGGTTGTCCAAATAAATTATATCTGAGTGGTTTCATTGTCCAATGAACTCTATCGGAGGGTTGTCCAATAAGGAGTTTCGACATGGTTCAATGTTTCGATACTGAGCCGGCCCAAAGGGGTTTACTTCGGAGGGTTATCCAAGTGTAAAACATTCAGAGGGTCCGACACGAGGTTGTTCATCGGGTTTCAAAAACAAAAAGCTTTGTTTTGAAACCAGTTTTCATACACGGAAAATTGCATGTATGAGAAAGCTCATGAGGACTGGCATGACATAGACATTCGGGATAGCGATGCATATTTTATATGAATGTATGTGAATGTTTTATGATTATGCCATTGCATCGCTGCACTTAGGGTGTGAGTACCAGAGGGGAGACTTTCTCTCTACTGGGCACATAGCTCACCCCGTTGTGAGAAAAATATTTTCAGGTACTGGAGGTACACAAAGAGAAGTCACTTCATGAGGTCTTAGTTGAGAGGAAGATCTAAGATGGCCTATCGTGTTCTTTTGTAAAATTTATGGGTAGAAAACCCAGTTTTTGTTTAAACTGAACTATTGTCAAAATTTTGTAATTAAACTCAGATTATATGTTTAATACAATTTGGTAAGAGATGTGTCTTGCCTTGAAGGGATGTTGACTTGCGTTTGAACCATAGGAAGTCGCTCTATTTCAATCCTATGTATTAGCCAAACTTTAAGACTGATTTTTTGTTGGGAAGTAAAGGGAATTTGGCCCTGTTTCCTTCTGGTATATTGTTCCATCGTATTTGATGTAGGCCAATCACCTAAATCTGACTCTACAGCCCAAAGCTAAGGCCTTTTTACTGAAGGGTCCGAGAGGATGAGCCAGGCCAGCCTTCGGCCGAACCGACCTCTGGCAGAGCCGAGTCGACCTTGGTCGAGCCGAGCCTCCCCGCATGAGCTGAGACTCTTGAAAGCAGAGCTCAGCCCCTCCAGATGAGCCGACCTTTGGTCGTAGCCGAGCCTCCCGAATGAGCCGACCTCTGCGCAGAGCCGAAATGACCTCTTGGTCGAGCCGAGCCTCCCGCATATCAATCTCTTCGTCGAATGAGCTCTCCCGATGAGCTAACCTCTTGAACAAGAGGCCAGCCTCCCCGCATGAGCTGATTCCTCTTGAGCAGAGCTGGAGCCTCCCGCATAAGCTGACCTCTTTGAGCGTAGCCGAGGCCTCCCCGCATGAGCCGACTGCTAGCGCGTATTTCCAGCCCCGCCGAGCCTCAAGCAGATTTTGTCGCAGGCCGAGCTCAAGAAAGAACGCTCTACCAGCCAACTTCTGATGACCATAACTTCTCTGCTCAAGTCCGTTTACGCGCTCGAGACTACAGAAAGTTCTCTGTTTGTAATCCATCCATATAAATGCCAATATAATCCAGCCTGGCATTGTGTTCGAAAGAGACCAAAGACAACAGGTACCGCTGGTTGCCCCCGCATATCGCTTGTCGCTCATGTGAAGCCAACTTCGGATGACCATAACTTTCTCGTCCAAATCCGATTCGTGTGTTCTTAGACTCTATGGAAAGCCCTTTGAGTCTAGAATCACCACATGCTTCATGGATGGCATTTGGTGCCCAAATATAGTCGGTCCTCGACTCTCTAAATGAGCCGACTCCTTCAGCCGGTTCCGACCCCGTCCGTACGAGCCTCAAGAACTTCAACTTCTGGACACCACAACTTCTAGTCCGGGTCCGCTTTCAAGGCTGCCTCGACTCTATGGAAACTGAAGCCCAGAATCTGACCACATGCCTCGATGGCATTTGGTGCTCAACATAGCCGCTCGACCTTCCGGCCGAGCCGATTCCTCCTTTGGCCGAGCCGACCTCGTCCAGAAATTTGTCGCACAACCCCCTGAAGACTACAACTCTCTCGTCCAAGTCCGCTTTGCCTGCTCCTGACTCTATGGAAAGCTCCCATGAGTCTAGAATCTAACTATATGCCTATGGATGGCATTTGGTGCTCACATAATTTCAGAAAAGTTGATCATTGCACTAAGCGCACTAATTACTAGAATCTTGAATGAGAAGGACTGTTATGTGTCATTGCTTAATAATTGAGTGACACATGAATATGCGTGAACGAGGCTGCAGATAGTCGTCAAGGTTACCCTCGTGGAAAAAGAAAAAATAGACCCCTGGATTCAAAGGCCACATCTTTATATCGCAGAGCTCAGTTTATAAATACCTAGTGTTGAACACTTGATACTAACAAAAAGAATAGTTGGCATTAGGAAAACTTAGGTACACGATTACCTTGGGCTAAATGGGCATGGGTTTAGATCATGCATCCATTATTTGGGCTAAATGGGCATGGGTTTAGATCATGCATCCATTGTGCATTCTGATGAATTGTTGCATGATATTATGCTATATATTATGTGAATTATATGTCGGGTGACAGTATATAGAAGTATTGAACACTAGGGTGAGAAGTTAACCTTAGGGTTCGAAAAATAAAATAAATTGCCGCTTAGATATATGTGATGGTAAGTCAAGGAAGGGACGCATGGTCGCCCATATTTCAGGCACACCACCGCTTTTGATCAAATTGCACTTTATAGAGGCCATGGTGCTCTAAAATACGCGCATTACACAAGCCGGTGCAAGTAACTGGGGACAGGGAGGACCTAATAACCTCCGTGAGGTTTACGTGCACATCACCCTCTTCATTTAGGGAGGAGGGGACTGGATGATAGCTTACTCATTGGTTCGGCAGTTGAGAGTTTCGAGGCTATGGAGATTACCTTCGACGTTAAAGATCGCTAGCTACATTTCGCCAGTAGAGGGTGAGTCCCGGTGTATGGTGCAGGCAGATCAAGCAGCTAAAGCCTCAAGAAATTTTGAGGCCGACATGGGAGGAGTTTAGGAGAGCTCTTTCATGGGCAAGTCTTTTCCTGCATCTTCTAGACATGCAAAGCCCGAGTTCCTTGAGTTGAAACAGGGACAACGACTCGCACTCTAGTACGTGGCTAAGTTTGGCGCAGTTAGCTGCTGGATGGGATTATGTGGCCCCGACATGGGGCCAAGGTGAGAAAGTTCGAGATGGCTCAAGTCATTCATCCGGCAAGATCAGGGATTTCTCCCCGTGAAGACATGGATTCACTGGCCGACAATCCTCGCCATAGAGAGAAATAGATTTATGCCCTTGAGCATCCCGGTACACTGCAGTCAAGATAGTTTAATGAGGTCACTCCTTCTTCGAAATGAAAGAAGCAAAGGACTTCTGTTCCACGAGGGTTTTTAGGACAGGGCCGCGGCTTTCAGGGCCAAAGCCAGATCAGGGCTCCTAGCCAGTCAGGACCGATGACATGTTATCACAAGCATCAACTGACATAAGAGACTAGATCGCCCCACAGAGGCAAGGATCCCAGAGTCAGTGGACACCTCATCCCAACCATCGCTGGGACACACCTCGCATACGCATGTTCCTTCACTCCTAGCATGGGCCATCGTATATCGTCCTAAGGTGCGAGACACGCGGCAATCCCGCAGCCTCAGATAGGCCGAGAGGCCGAGCATGGGTCGAGGTCGAGGGCGTGGACCACACGTGTCGGACTTCTGTGGGACCTGTGGGCGTGTTTACACCGCTACACCACGCACTGTGGGCCCACAGATCCGCGCTTATATTGTAGATGTTCCTGGCTCTCGCGCCTATGGGCAAGAGTATTGTTTGGATTCTCGTGTATCTCATTCCATTATCGCATCTTATGTGAATGTTCCGGCTTAGCTGCTGAATCCTGTAGTGTCGTTTCCATGTGAATTCCTCCCTAGGAATTGCAGGAGGATCGATCGATATGTCTGATTGTGAGTTAGAGATTTCCGGGATCTCACTTACCTGGATCTTCAAGTTATGGACATATCTAATTTCATGTCATTCTGGCATGGATCGTCGGGACGGCACACCGGTCGTCATTGATTGTGACTGTAGGAGGGTTATCGCCTACACACAGGATTTATTCAGATACCTTCGTGGGGAGGTTACGATGCTTTACCTCTAATCGTATGACTCTAGGCACTGGACAACTGATAGGTCATTAGTAAGCCTTACTGGAGGACGAGGCAGGACAAGGTTTGAGTCTACCTCGAGTGGTATACGGGTTTGAGGATGTTTTTCCATACGAGTTACCGGGATTACCTTCCCAGAGGGATGTAGACTTTGTCATTGAACTATAGCCTGGTACGCCACCCATTTCTATGACACCGCATAGGATGGCGCTAGTTGAGTCAAGTAGAACTCAAGGTCCGCATACGATCATTGACAAGTGTTTCATTAGACCGAAAGACTTCACCTCGTACGTCTCGCTTCGCTGTTAAGAAAAGGATAAGACCTTCGACCGCGGCATTGATTCACTGCCAATAATTGTGGTGATTTGATCAAGAATCTGCATCTCATCGGCGTGATCGATGACGGTTTGATCACTGAGGGGCGGTGTACTTTAAGATAGATCTCCGCACCGTACCATCAATTGAGAATTGTGGAGACAGATATCCCCTAAGGCGTTTCGTAAAGCAATGTGCATTTCGAAGTTCACAAAGGATGTTCTTCTGATTGACGAATGCACTAGCAGCATTCATGGATCTCATGCATAGGTCTTCCACCCTACTTTAGATCGGCTCAGGGTAGTTTTCAGATCGATATCTTCATCTACTCTGAGACAGAGGAGGATCATGAGGATCATTTGAGGGTCGTTCTCCAAACCCAAAGAGACCATCACTATAGTGCCAAATCAGGCGGTGAATTTTTGCCATCGATATGAGATTCCTCGGGACACGTCGTGCTTCCATTCAGTGTCGCAGACTCGAGAAGGTCAAGGGCTGTTGGTGAGTCGAGAGGTCGAAGCAGTCTCTAGATATGCAGCTTTCGATCATGTGATATTACAGGAGGTTCATTTGAGATTTCTCCCTGCCTAGCAAAGACCTATGACTAAGTCGACCCTAAGGAGGTTAGCCTGGAGTGGAATGACTCATGCGCAGAGGGCATTCCAGATCAGTCTTAGTGCTTACTTCACCCTATTCGTAGTCCCGCAAAGGGGGATGTATACTGAAGGTAATCGTGGATGCTTCAAAGGACTTACCTGGATGTGTTTCTTCGATGCACCAGAGGGTAGTGGCTTTACGGTTCTCGATAAATAAGAATCACGAAAGCGCACTAATTCTACACATGACACGGAGTCGCGCCACTGCCTTCGCCCTCAAGATTCGCGCCACTACCCATACGGCAGGAGCCCGAGGCGACTCGCACCACAAAACAAGATATTTCACACACAATGACCTCAATATGAGTGAACGCAGATGATGAGTCTCGAGGATTATGATTTCACTTTGCATTACCATCACGGTAAGAATGCGCGGCCGACAGACCTACCGGAAGTCACGAGGAGCATTGGCTAGTATAGCTTCCCGAGTGGCGGATGCTCGAGACTGGTGGGATGGGCCAGTTACAAAGACAACGAAAGTGTGCTCAGGTGTTATGGAAGTTTATGGCTACACCTTCCCTACTGAAAGCAGGTGATTGAGTCCCAAAAAGGTGACGCGAGATAGTGTCCATCGTGAACGCACGCTGTACAGTGACGAGGGTCGACCGCTCCACGCAAATGGTAGCGTCTCGAAGGGGAGGACTCGTGAAGGGTTCCCCCGCTTGACCGATTTGAGAGAGGAGATTCTCGTGGAGTTTCACCGCCTCGATTCATTGCATCCGTGTGGCACGAAGATACCAGATCTTCGCCGCCAAGACTTACCGGGGGCGGGATGAAGAGACACGTTGGGACTTGCTCGACGACGTTCACGTGTCGCAGATTAAGGCACCGTACGCAGGCTACTCTAAACATTTGAGGTAGCTGGGAGTGGAAGTGGGAGCATGTCACGATGGACTTTATGACTCACTTAATACTCTAACATGAGATATGGATGCTGAAAGTGGTCATATGGACGGCCACTAAGTCGGCACATTCTAATGGCGCTGAGGACCTTTACAATCGAGGAATTCAAGAGTCAGAGCATACGAGATTGTTAGGTTACATGAGTACTAGTATCCATCGATCGACAGAGATCCTGTGCGTTCACTTCGTGACACTTTTGGAAGAGTTTCCAGAAGGCCATGGGACACAAGTTGATGATGAGCACCGCTTTTATCCACAGATGCAGATGGTCACTGAGGACCATACAGTTTTAGAGGACATGTCGCGAGCATGGGCCCTAGATTCTGCTGGGTAATGGAAGAGCATTCGCTCTGTAGAATTCCGCTCTACAACAACAGCTTATCGACAAAGATACAGATGACACCCTATGAGGCCTTATATGGAGGGCCATGTCGATCTCGATTTGTCGGATTCGAGGTGGGAGAGAGCTCCACCACTGGTCCCGACTCGATTCGAGACACCACCGGTAAAGTGGCTTGATACTAAATGCCTTCTCACGCCGCATCCGACGCGCTCAAAAAAAAAGTGGTTACGATACAGGACTTGCCTCTAGAATTCCGAGGCGTGATCATGTCTTCAAAGGTGATGCCTAAAAGAGGAGGTCGGAGAGATTGTGGCCCAGGGAGGGAAACTATCGCCGAGGTTTATTGGGCCCTACGAGGTACTTGAGAGGGTGGGGGTAGTTGCATATCGATTAATTACCGTAGGAAATCATCGGTGTCCATGAAGGTGTTCCATGTCTCTATGCTCCGAAAGTACACTCCAGATCCAGCTCATGTAGTGGACTGGGGCGAGCTTGTTATTGATGCAGATGGGACCTTTGAGGAGAGACTTGTGCGTATTATAGATAGCCGAGAGCAGGTTTTGCAATGCAAGACTGTGAGACTAGTGAAAGTGTTGTGGCAACACATAGGAGTGGAGGAGGCAACATGGGAATGTGAGGACACAATGCGTGCGGATATCCTTTCTCTTTGGCGGGGACGGAGGTACGATGGTTTAGTCATTTTGGCATTTAAATGGCTTGTTACATATGCATGTGATTGTATGTATCGTGTGTGAATTCGGGACGAGAGGAAATTCTTTTAAAGAGGGAAGAATGTGAAACCCCGGGATAAAAGTAAAATGATAGACACGGGTTCGCGAGCACAGGAACTCTCTAGATCTCGGATGACGGCGAGGGACCGCCGTTGAGTTCGTCTCGCAAAATCCTAAGTACACTTAGTGAATTTACGTGAATTCGAGAAGGTGGTGCACGTATTTCGAAACAAACGGACGAATGGGAAGGCGACACGTGGCATGAAGATACATGCCATGTGGCACCCCGAGAGAAGGACACCCTTGCTTGGGGTGGAAGCGAGTGTCACTTCTATCTTGCCATGGGAGGATGGTGGTGCAGGAAAGTGGGCATGAATGACATGTGGATACTTTAATGTGTGTCATGAGGAGAGAAAGAAGAGGTGTTCTACACTTAGATAAGTATTCTCCACCTAAAGCAATTTGTTCGATTGAAGAGGAGAGAAAAAGGGAAAAAGAAAAGAGGGAGAAAGAAAGAAAAAGAAAAAGAAAAGAAAGAAAGTGAAGCGGAAGGAAAGAGACGTGGTTCTCTGATTAACAACAGAGGGATTCACGGCGGTGAACGGATGCGCACTCCGAGGGTAGGGGGTTCTACTCCTACTGCGGATTTAGTCTTTGTTTAAGAGCCATGACATGGCCCATGACGGTTAGCCAGTAGTGAAATTTAGTTTAAAAGAATAATTTGATAGAAATTGTTGTTGGTTGAGAGCCGGTTTGCAGTGCAGTAGTTTGAGCTGCGGTTAAGGCGATTGTTATGCTTGTAGTTTGGGATCGAGCGGGATGATCGGTTGTGTCTTGTGCATGCTGTTTTACGAGATTTGGAGATTGGAAAATCGGTTTTGTGTGTTATTGCTTGTTTGAATAACATCACAGTTGTGTGAAAATAATGTTAATATATGCATGCTTGTTATATATTAACATGATGCTAATTGTGAAGCATGTATTATAGTGTTGCATGTAGTTTCCATCATCGAATGTAACACATGAGATATTATGCAGTTTCAACATTATCATTGCATGTGAGAGCGGAGGTCATCAGAATCGGGTCCAGCGAGTGCATGAATAAAATGGGTATTCGGAGGGTTGTCCGATAGTGATTCGGGTTGTCCAAATAAATTATATATCAGTTTGTCCAATGAGGAACTCATCGGAGGGTTGTCCAATAAGGAGTTCTCGGAGATGGTCCAGTGGTTCGATATTCGGAGGGTTGTCGATGCGGTGATTCGGAGGGTTGTCAAGAAATAAATTATACTCCGGAGGTTTGTCCGATGAACTCTATCGGAGGTTGTCAGTAAGAGTTCGGAGAGATGGTCGATGGTTGGTACTTGGAGCTTGTCAGGTGGTTTACTTTTCGGAGGGTTGTCAAGTGTATAAAGTATTCGAGGAGGGTTGTGCGATGCTCGAGAGGTTGTTGATGGGTTTCAAAAACAAAAGCTTTTTGTTTTGAAACTAGTTTTCATATGGAAAAATTGCATGTATAGAGAAAGTCGGTGAGAATTTGGGCATGACATAGACATTCCTTATAGAGATATGCATATTTTATATGAATGTGTGTGAATGATTTTATGGATTATGTCATTGCATGTGCACTTAGGTGGGAGTAGCCCTTGTAAGACTCTCACGGGGCGTAGCTCATACTGTTATTAGGAAAAAATATTTTTAAGTCTAGGAGGTACATAAAGAAGAGCACTTCATGAGGTCTTAGTTAGAGAGGAAGATCTAAGATGGCCTGTATCGTTGTTCTTTGTAAAAAATTTCTGGGTAGAAAAGCCAGTTTTTTGTTTAAAAGCTGAACTATTGTCCAAAAATTTTGTGATGAAAGCTCATTATGTTTTATCTGATTTAGTAAGGTTGTGTCTTGCCCAGCGAAGGGATGTTGGGTTGCGTTTGAACCATAGGAAGTCGCTTTATTTCGATCCTATGTATTAGCCGAACTTTAAGACTGATTTTTTGTTGGGAAGTAAAGGGAATTTGGCCCTGTTTTCTTCTTGTATATTGTAGCCCCATCAGTAAGCTTGATGTAGGCTTTCCAGAGATCACTTGGAATCGGACCTCACCCGAAGCCCAGTTATGACCTTTTTATACGAAAGTGCCGAGAGTGAGTTGTGGCCGAGGCTCTTCGCTGGCCCGACCTCTTGGGCGGGGCGGGCGACCTCTTTGGTGGAGGCCCAGGCTCTCTGCATGAGCCCCCGACCTCTTTGTCGAGCTGGGCTCTCCTTGATGGTGACCTCTTGCCGGGGGGCCCAGGCTGACCTCTTTGGTTGGGGCGAGGCTCTCTGCATGGCCGACCACAGGCCCGGGGTCGCGAGGCTCTCTGCATGAGCTGACCTCTTTGAACAGAGTTGAACTCTCCTGCATGAGCTGACCTCTTTGAGCAGAGCTCAGCTCAGCTCTCCTGCATGAGCTGACCTCGTTGCGCGGGGCGAGCTCTCATGAGGTGACCTGTTGCGCGGTGAGGCTCTTACGGCCGAAGCTCGGCGGGGATGGAGATGTGTGTGGCCCGAGCTCGGCGGGAATGGGTCGTTTGTGCCAACTCAAAAAGGCCATGGCTTTCGTCCGAAGTCCGTTTCACGCGTTCATAGACTCTATGGAAAGCCCTTTGAGTCTAGAATCCATCATATATGGCTCAATATAATCTGAGCTCATATTGTATTCCGAAGAGACGAAGACAGTGATGAATTTTTACCTCCAATAAGTTTACATATCAGTTCAGCTGCATTCCATGTGAAGCCTTAGAAACGGATAGCCGTAGCTTAAACTTTCATCGAAGTCCGTTTGAGTGTTCTTAGACTCTATACGGAAAGCTCCTTGAGTCTAGAATCTGACCACATGCCTTTGGATGGCATTTGTCTCAAATATACTGAGCCGACCTCTTCTGTGAGCTGACCTCCTTTGGCCGAGCCGGCCTCGTCAGGAATAGGCTCGGCAACGCTAACCGGACGACCACTTAACTTTCTAGTCCGGGGGGAGTCGTTTGCCGCGTTCACCAAGGACACTATGGAAAGCTCCTTGAGTCTAGAATCTGACCACATGCCTGTGGATGGCATTTGGTGCTCAAATATAGCTGAGCCAACCTCTTCTGGCAGAGCTGACCTCCTTTGGCCGAGCCGACCTCGTCCAGGGAATGAGCTCGACAACGCCAACTTCGGACGACCATAACTTTTTCATCCGAAGTCCGTTTTGCTCGTTCTGGGACTCTATGGAAAGATCTCTGAGTCTAGAATCTAACTATATTCCTATGGATGGCATTTGGTTCTCACATAATTTCTGAAAAGTTGATCATTGCACTAAGTGCACTAATTACTAGAATCTTGAATGAGAAGGACTGTTATGTGTCATTGCTTAATAATTGAGTGACACATGAATATGCGTGAATGTGACTATTATATAGCTGTTGAAGGTTACCTGTTGAAAAAAAAGAAACCCCCGGGATTTGGGGTGTCACAGAAACACCCAAAGGCAAATCTCTCTTAGGGAAATCAATTCTTAGCCTTGAAGAAGAGGAAGATTTGAAGAGACTAAATGAGTTTCATCTACACTCTTCTCCTATTTTCTTGCTTTTCCTTATTTTTTATGGTTGTATTTCTCCTCTTCAAGAGCTAATCTCATTTTCTAGGGTTTTTGATGTTGTTTGACAATGAATGAACTGTAATTTATTACTTTAATTTGTAAATCTTTGAACCTTGAATCTTATATATTGAATGTTCTATTCAATTTCTGATACTTGTAGATGATTGATCACCATTAACATGAGTTATGACCTAATTTGAAGTTGAGAAATAATAATTAGGTTAGACCATGAATGGAATGTCATGATTCACCATAGAATAGAGATATTTGTGGATTACATGTGGCTTGTTGGATTTCAATTGCTTAATGCATCCTTGGTTATGATGCTTAATATAACCTTTTTCAAGGGTAGATTGTTATTGCTTGAGAAAGAGTAGCATGTGCTTAGGTGAAATTTGCCATTAATATATGATTTAGGCATCATTGGGAATAAGTAGAGCCTCGCGATAGGAATTTGTTAGATCAAATCAAAACCCTAGGCTTTCTTGTAATTACCTTTTAACTTAGTTTAGTGACTTTAGTTTGGATTTATTTAGTTTAGTTTGTTTTCCATGTCAACTTCACCTTTGTGTCAATCCAAATAAAGTTAGGACTATTCTAATTTCGGTAATTAGTAACCTAATCCTCGTGAGACGATATTCATACTTCCATTTTATTACTTAAGGCGACGTGTGCACTTGCGCACATATACACATTTTACATAGCACACATCGAGCCTAACAATTTTCTATTAGTTAAAACATGTTATGAATCACAAAAGCTTTGATGCAAGAGAATATCAATTCAAGAACACAAAAGATAAAGAAATCAATGTAACGATGCACGAGGGTTTTTACGTGGTTCAACTAATTATGACTACATCTACGAATGAGAGAGCATCTTTCCATCATTCTTGAAAACACAAAGTACAAGATTGAAGTATCAACGTGTTACGACGATTAGGAAAAATCACAAAATAACAAAACTGTGAAGTATATATGTACGTTGTAGGTCACATGGTGTATGTGCACACCTGTAGCAGCATAGCATGGTTAGCTTGCCTTCTAGCTATAACCGACTTTGATATGAAATACATTCGTTTTAGTCTCTGTTTATGGTATCAGAGCAGGAAAGCTTGAAGAAGACATTTTCTCTCATTTTCTTATTAACCAAACAGAAGAAAGAGATTTGACCCTAATGAAAATAGGCATGGGAAGTAGACAACAGGAGTCTCGATCTGTGTGTACTCTCCAGAGACTCAAGAGATATGGATTCTGAAAACAGAGATGAACAAAAAGAAGATAATTCCTTCAATCTTCAAGATGAAGAATCTGTAAACCTTCAAAGCTCAGATCATTCAGGTATGGTCCTCGTATCAACGCCGGAAGTAATTTCCTGTCATGGAGTAGATCTATTAAAATAGCTTTGGGAGCAAAAACAAAACTGTGTTTTATCGATGGATCCTGCACACCGCCATCACCAGACTCACCTCAATATATTGGATGGAAGAAAGCTGACTACATGGTTTTATCGTGGCCCCTAAATTCCATATCAAAGGACATATTGGAGTCCTTCATCTATGCAAGTTCAGCAAGAGATCTTTGGATAGAGATTGATGCCAGATTTGGCGAGAGCAATGGTCCTCCTGATTTACCAGCAGCTCCGGAAAGAAGTCAATATCCCATTCAAAGGTAAATTCCTCTGTTACACAATACTTCTCAAGGTTGAAGAAATTATGGGATGAATTGGCTTGCGTACAAGAAATACCTCTATGTACATGTGGTGTTGCAAAAATGTTTTCTAATTTTATTAAATCTCAGAAAATTATACAATTTTTAATGGGGCTCAATGAAGAATTCTGTCATTCCAAGGACCCAATTCTGTTAGTGGATCCCTATGCCATCCTCAGCAAGGTACTTAAGAATTGAGAAACGATTGGCACATATAGGTGAACACTGAACGTACATGAAATAAGAAGGCTTTAATGGCTAAGTCTTATGGATCAATCAATATTAGACCGGATGCCAGAAATATGCCACAATTTAGAGCTGGAAATATTGCATCTCTGTCTTACTCAGGCAGTAGAGGATTTCAACCACGGAAGAGAGTCTTTAACAAAGGTTGAAGATACATATCAGGCCCAAGAAACATCAACATTGTGAACCTTTGTGGCATGAATGGCCATACAATGGCCGTGCACAAAATACACGGTTATCGGATTGGTACAAAATAGGGCTGGTAGCAATGAGCCGAAGCTACCGTGTTTCGGCAGAAAAGCTAGAAGCTCGGGCCGTCGGGACCCATCCGTCATTTTAAAGGAACGAGGGGCTTAGCCTACGGTCTCGGTAGGCGGGACTCTGGTCTTCACCGGTGCGATCCCGACTCAGGGTGGCCGGAGTGAAATGCCCAGGTCATGTGTCCGGATATCGATGTAATGGATCATCGAAGCTCTAGATCCCGGTCGACATGGATGGCAAATCGTGAGAATCCTCACCGAAACGCCGTTAAGGAGGAGCGATGGCGAAGGCGGCGGGGCTCGGCGAATCACGCGCCGTCGTGGGGGAATTTGTACCCTAGATCTCGAGATGCTCGTGCGGCGGGAAATGGTGCCGCGATGGCGCGAAGGTGGCCGACAGCGGTATGTTCGATTAATGCTGGATAAGCGTGAAGAAGGTGCGCGAGGGGACGTCGAGGAAGGGCATGGATGTTGGGTATGACCCACTGGTACGATCGGTCGATCCTAGTGTACAAGAATCCGATTACAAATATGAGGGTATTGGGGCTCTTGTGAAAACTATAGAGGATGGTGGCCATGAGCTTAGACAAGGTTTGTCGATCTTGAGTAGTATTGAGGGCAAATGCAGGACCTTGTCTGATCAATTCAGCCTGATGAACTAGGATCCAATCTCAAATCTGGGGGTATTGGGGCCCCTTTGGATACTGGTACTGGACTTAACCCAGCGCATCTAGGCGTGGGTATGGGTAAAGGCATCAAGGGTGATCGTGGGGTGGGGTTTCATAGAGGAAACAAGGAGCCGGCATCTGGGACTGCCAGAACAGACGGTGTAACGCCGGGAGTGCCAATCAACCTCTTTGGGTATGAAAATTTGGGCGAACCGGTTGACATGGTGGGTAGGTCACGGATCTCGATCCTGTGATGGTGAAAACTATGGGTCTTGAAATTAATCATGCGCAACTTGGTAGTCAGGAGGGTGGTGGCCAACTTAACCATGTGCAGCAGTATATTGCTAAATAGTTTCTGTTGTTACTAATGAGTTTGCTTGGCAGATCTTGTTGATATATTATTTCTTTATTTAGATAATTGATTAAAACCAATCATGTTTCTTATTCAATGATTTTAGGTACTTATTTCTTCACTCTGCAATTTCTACTTGTTTTAATTCTATTTCATAATTTTTCGGTTGCAAGCTGTTTGATGGAGTGCAAGCGTAATCCGGAAAGAAACAAATGTTGAAAGGAGGTGGCTTTAACAACTTTGGCAATTGCTAAATCAACTGGAAACAAATCCCATAGAAAATTATTTCCTTAATTGATGTATTTGTTATGCAGTTGATTACAAAAAAGTTAAAAAGTATAATTTGAGCTTGAGGATTGATTACAATACAAAGCTTGTATGGAAGCTCAGGTTGGGCTTGGGCTGAGAGGGTTAAAGCTCAAGCTCGTTCATATGGAAAGCGAGCCTAATGAGCTCAGCCAAGCTTTTTTAAATCAAGCCAAGCTTGAGCGTTTTAAGCTCGTTCAAAAGCTCGGCTCGGGCTCGAGCTCGCTCATAGAATTAACAAGCCCTGGCTCGAAATGTTCAAGCTCGGCTCGTCGGCTCGTTACCCATTTGCGCCCGTGGGACTGGCAACCGTTGCCCACCGGACATCGCGAGGGCATGACAGGGGTGTGGGTGATCGTGGACCGACTTACTAAGTCGGCACATTTCTTGGCGTCTTGAGATGGCCTTCACTCTCTGGAGGAGTGCCAGAGATTGTATATATGGAATGGTTTGGTTACATGGGTGCCGGTATCCGCATAGTATCGGATCGAGGATCCACGGAGTTCTGGCTCACTTTGGAAGAGTTTCTGAGAGCCATGAGAACTCTGAGTTGATGATGGAAACCTTTGCTTTTCATCCGCAGACAGGCGATGAGTCGAAGAGGACATCACGGGTTTTGGAGGACATCTTTGCGGGCATCGTCCTGAATCTCGAGGTGGTGGGAAAGACATTTTCCCTCTGTAGGATTCACTTTATAACAAAGCAGTTGCTCCAGCCGAGCATACCATCAGCACCCTATGAGGCTTTTATATGGGAGGTCATGTCGTCTCTGATTATTTGGGCGGTGGGAGAGATCACCAAAAGTCGGATTTGATTAAAGACACGCTTTGGGAAGGTGGATTTGATCAGCGATCTTCTCCAGCTGTTGCGTAGAGTTCTGACGATGAGCGGCGATATGATCTCTAGAGTTTAAAGCGGTGATCATGCGGAAGGTGATGCCTAAGAGATGAGTGATCAGGTTCGGCAAACGAGGGAAACCATCTCTGAGATATATCAGACGCCGAGATACTTGAGAGGTAAATGCGGTTGCATATCGATTGGCTTTACCGCCGAGTTTTTCGGTGTCCATGAGGTATTCCATGTCTCCATGCTCGATACACTCAGAATCCGACTCATGTGGTGTAGTTGAGGCAGCTTATTATTGATATAAATGGGACCTTTGAAGAGGGACCGGTGCGTATTATGGATAGTCGGGATCAGGTTTTGCGACGCAAGACTGTGAGGCTAGTGAAGGTGTTATGGCAGCACCAAGGAGCGAAAGAGGCAACATGGGAACGTGAGGACATGATGAGTGCCACTTATCCTTTCTTATTTAAGGATGAAGGTACATTGTTTAGTCATTTGGTACTAAAATGATTGTTTCATATGTATGAGATTATAGGGGTATGTATGTAATTTCAAGGGCAGAAATTTTTAAGGATGAATGAAACCTTGGAAAAATGCAATTTCTAAAAAGAAACCGGTAATTTGCCGCTATAGTACAGGTTGAAAACCTGAACTTTTCTAGATTTTGGATGACAAAATGGATTACCGTTGGAATCGTCTCGCAAAATCTAGCTACCTAATCGAATTTCGTTGGATTAAGAACTGTCAGATTTCAAGTATTCGAGCATGGGTGTCCGGATGACTGTGGAGTCAGTTACTGCACCATCTGGATGCCAGCAAGCTTAGAGAGGAGGGCACATGGCATGAGAGCCATGTGGTGTGGCATTGCCACCTAATGCATGTGTCCATGTGGCTTGCATGACACATGAAATATGATCGAAAATATGAGAAAAGTGAGAGGAAGTTTCCTCATTTTGGGATCAAACCAAGGAATAGATCATGAGAGAAGAAAGAATTCGGTGGAGGGAGGAAAGGGAAAAAAAAAGAAAGGAGAAAAAAAAAGAAAGGAAAGGAGAAAAAGAAATGAAAGGAGAAAAAGAAAAGAAAAGAGAAAAAAGAAACGAAAGGAAGAAAGGAAAGAAAGGAAAACAAAGAGATGAGAAAATACATGCGTGGAAAAAGGGGAAAAGAAATGAAAAGGCTCGATTCCGGTGTTCCGACGGTGGCGAGGATTGATAGAGCGGGGGCGTAGTTGGTCTACTAGGCGAGAGATGCGAGTAAGTCCCAAAAGCAAAAGAGGAATTACGTGATGAGAGTGTAAATCATCTATTTTTTAATCCATTTTCTAGCTTATTTTAGTATGTTCGGATATGTTTTAATATGATGGATTGTTTCACCTGCTTTGTGTTTTGCAAGAAAGAAGAGAAAAAAGCAGCTGCGAAGTCTTTGTTGCGAATAGAGTTACTAATTTGTTAATAATGTCAGCAATGGCTAAGAAAATGCGTCACGATGTGATATTTCCTCTGTGTAACCTGAAAATTTGAATATAGAAGAAGAGCTATGTCACGACAAAAGATAGTGTGTCGCAACAGAACATGGGAAAAATGTAACAAGTCAGATGAGACAAAGAAAATTAATGTTGCGACAAGGTTTGTCAATTGGACGTCAATACCAGGAAGAACCTGTTGCGACATAAAAGCTCCTATCGCGACACTGGAAACAAAAGAAAGCAGAAATTTTGTCGCGACAAGAAATTAAAGAGCAATATAGGAAGAATGCTGCGACAGATCAGTTTATGTTGCGACATATTGGAAAATAGAAGGCAGAATCTATGTCTCGACAGAATTTTCTCCTATCGCGACACTGATTATTGCAACTTGGAAAAGCCTGTTGAGACACAAAGAATACGTAGAAGAAAGACCTCAGTCGCGACAAGACAATCTATGTCCTTGGCGAAAGACAAAGGTTTTACGGTCACAGCGGGAGAAACAAAGAGTCGCACGACAAAGTGATCTGACTTAGTGGGGCGAGCGCAGCGCAACAAAGAGTTCAATGTGTGACATAACAAGCGGGATCTTAAGGTCGCGACACAAAAACTCATGAACCTGAGGATAAGCAAAGGTCGCGACAGACTTTTCTATGTCACGACAAAGATTCCCACACAAGGAAGAAAAGTCTTGTGGCGACACAACAAACTGGGTTGCGATAAGAAAATGAGCTGAATACAAAGAGTCTTGTAGCAACATAACAGACTGGGTCGCGACAGAAAACATCTACAACATAAAGAGACAATGTCGCAACAACGAAATGAAGCTGCAACAAGAAATAAGGTTAAGTGGCGACAAGACTCTGTCACGACATACTTTCTTGGTCGTGACTAGAAATGTTGACAATACAAGAAACATTGTTCGCGACCCAGAACCAACAAAAATCTTTGTGCGACCTGTAGCAGATTCTGACAATTTGAAGAAGAACACGAAACAATGTCACAACACAATTATCAATGTGCATAACCCATAAGCGCATTCCGGTAAAAGCACACATAAGATTGTCATGACATAGAATGGATAGAAACGACAAACCTTGCGAGGATAAAGTGTTAAGAGCCAAAGAAAGATACGTCATGACGGAGGAAACTTTAATCGCGACGGAATGAATATCTTTGAAAAATACTATCGCGACATACTACGCATCTTTATATGGAGACTTGAAACGAAAGTTAAAACTGCAGTACAACAACACTTTTCGGATCGCGACCAAGGAATGCAATCCCGGGCCCGAGAATTTTAAGGGATTTACAATGCCAACCTCAATTTAGGGCTGAGCTTACGGGACTCATAAATAGAGAACATTTGAGGGGAGAGAGAGAGAGAAGTGGGGGGAGGAGAGGCGTCGGGTGAGGGGCGTAAAGCGAACATCTGGGCGGCCCGAGACTATTTTGTATTACATTTTTCTTTTATTTTCTTTTATTTTTCTTTTCTTCGTAGATTAGATTTAGCGTAGGATTTCAATTTGTTTATTGGACTTGAAACAGTGAATTGTTCAAAAGTTTCGAAGTTTAGCTAAATTGTTGAAGATAATTCAGTCTTGTTTGAATCTAGTGAAGTCTAGATAAAAATGGATTCATTTCTTTCGATTGATTACAATTGCGTTGGAAATTTCTGATCGATCATTTTCCCCAGTGTTCACTTTGGCCCGATTGAGTTTTAAATCTGACTTCCATTTGGGAAAGATCGATGTTAGTTATGGTCTTTCTGCTGAATTAGAGATTTCTTGGATTGAGAATTTTGAGTTTATTTGAATGGTGTTGTTCATAGTGAATTGGTCCCAACGTTAGTAACTTATACTGATTAAGGACCGTTTAATGCGGCTTTGATTTCGAAGGCCTTGGGTGACCTGAGGATTTGGGATTCTGAGAGCATGGATGCATTACTTAGAGTATGCTAGACTAATGATGATGAACTAATGAGCTCTGAAGATTACTTAGATAAATCATCAATTCCCTTCATGGTTTCGAGGAATTAGTTGAAGAGATCTATCAATTTAATCAATTAGAGATTTCTTCTTGGTCTTGAGAAATGATCTTGATCTGTGTTGGCAAATCTAATCAAGGAAAGAGAACTCTTTAAGATCTCAAGGATGAGACATCATTAAGTCTTGTAGAAATACAGCTTAATGGCCTATCTTGGGAAACAAAGAAATCTACGATCATAAGAAATGAGTATAGTATTGGAAAGAAAAAATCTTTGGATCTTATAAAGAAGATACGATTACAAGTAATTGAGTTAGACACATGTTTGAGGAAAGACATGATTCTCTAATCGATGAAATATATGGTTAAGGAAAAAATCCAAATTATACTACCTTGCCTCTTTGACAAATTCAAATTTCAATTCATGATAGAATAGAATTAGATTATGTTGCAGGAATTAATAATTTCACAGCAGTGAAATCCCAATGCCTACTTCCAGTAATAATCTGGTTCAATCCATTTTAGATCTAGGATTTTATTTTATTTTATTTTATTTTATTTTTCTTTCTTTATTTACAGATGTAGAAATTTAGATAGTGAAATTCTAGTTAGGTTCTGAAAATCTTATGAAATGAAAATTCAAATAGTGTGGAACTTGAGTAGTTGGGGTAGTTGAACTTTGAATTCTCTCAACGGCATGAACGAGCATCCCGGAATTATAGGTCAACTTTATTACTAGACGACTTATGCACTTACAAAGATTATTATATGACTAAACAATTTTTAACAAAATCATTGACAAACCATTTTATTATGAGCATACAAGTTCTATTTTGGTCAACAAGTTTTTAGTGCCTTTATCAAGAAGAGTAGTCCTTTGGGTAACAAGAGCGTAAATTGACTATATATTAAAAATTGGTCAACTGGGGCCAAGGCCATTGTCAGTGGACTTGTTAGTCTTTGGTAGCCGTCTATACAAAATTTGGTCAACAAGTTTTTGGCACCATTGTTGTTGGTTAGGTAATAGTCATTTGGTAACAGTAGCAGAAATTTGATCTATATACAAAAATTGGTCAACACTGTGGTTTACACGGTTTCTAATCTATAATAAGAATATTAAGTGTGGTTCAGCCTTCAACCATGGGATTGAGTTTAACGTTGACCGTTTTTTCGACTCCGTTTCGACGTATTTTTGAGCCGAGTTTGAGGATTGCTTCATGGCTAAATTTATAGTCGTTAATGACAATCTGAAAGTTAAAAAATAAATAAATAAAACAAAGTTTAAATTTCTGATCGAGTCCAATTTTTATTTCCAAGGTCGAGTATGACCAGATTTATAGCCGAGAATGACTAGTTTGTGTGGACTATTTTGGTGTGTTATTGCTAGAAATTTTATAGCATGCTGAATGTGTTGTAAATATGTTGATATATTGGTGTTATATATATTAGCATGAATGGACGTAAATTATATGCTTTCGAGCACTTATCCATGGTACTTGGCATAGCACTATGAGAATTGTTCCATGTAGTGTATTATACATATAACATGAGCTAAATATGCAAAGCGATATTTTTGGGTATTGTATATGTGCACGGAGCACGCATTGGGTGTGAGTGCATTGTTGGTAACGACACCGCGCTTGGTGTTTGATCAAGGGTTCTGGTGAATGGGACAACGTCCAACAGAATCGCACGGTTGCATGAAATGGAAAATATGTGCCAAGTATCAGCAAGAAGGGATAAATCCCCCCTTGGATGAAAAACCCGCCAATTATGATCAGACATAGTCCCCAACGGTGAAAGGCCATAAAAGCGTCTGGGTTTGTGGAGCCCGCGGTGAGACAACAAAAATCCGCTACCCACAAAAAGACGCATGAATTTTGAATATAAAATGACTATTACACCAGATCATCCAAAAGCTTTTGGTTTAAACAAATGAAATTGGTTTCTCACGATAACTGATGTCATCCAGAATTACTTGCTTACACATAGCTTGTGGCTACATGGCGAAATTTCTGAGGACTCCTGGACATGGGGCATGGTGAGTCACATCTCATTTCATGGCATGTAGGATTCCATTTAGAATTGACATATTCTTCATTGGAATGTTGATGTGTGTATTATGTGTGAACATGGTATTACATGTGCATATAGGTGGAGAGTAGCTCTTGTAGGAGTTATCCTTACTAGGCATTGCTCACTTCGTCAGAGAACCCCTTTCAAAGTGTGTTATGTCCAGCGATTTAATCTCATCCGGACCGCAGTGTGAAGAGTTTCACTGTGGCTTTGATAAACCTTTGTAAAAAAAAAAAAAAAAAAAAAAAAAACTAGATTTTACATGTAATATTTTGTATATAATAGGGTTGTAACTCGAACTCTTATGAACTGTTTTGATAAATTTGTATATTTTCTAAATATATATGCATAAAATGGATCCCGGCGAATGGACGCTGATATGGTGGTATCGAGATAGCGACACCATTGTGTATTCCTCACATTGGACTGTCAACGGAGCGGGTGTCACATCACCGCTATGCTACATCATATTTTTCTAGTCTAAAACTTTGCTTCAGATTCTCCAAATGTAAATTTGTCCCTTACAAACAAATGTTTATCTCTCTCCTAGTTCTATCCATACTATGGCACCTTTTGAATTAATACATGTTGATCTTTGGGGTCCCTATCGACATGAGTGCCTTAGTGGTGTTCGTTTTATGCTCACCATTGTTGATGATTTTAGCAAAGCTACATGGGCACATCTCCTTTCTCATGTTATCCCAATCCTTGATTATCCTTACTCACTTTACCAAGATGGTTTTCAGGTCCATTTCACAAAACATTTAGACTAGGATCGCATTTGATGGCATTGAGTTTACTAACTTGATTTTGTATTCTGCATCAGAAAATTTGTGTTTATACTCCTCAACAAAATGAAGTGGTAGAACGCAAACACAAACACTTTCTCCAACTAGCTAGGGCCCTGTTGTTTCAGTCACACTTACCTAAGCTCTTATGGGACCATACTCTTCTCATGGCCACTTACCTAGTTAACCATATTCCATCATCTCTTTCAAATTGTAAAACTCCCTATGAAATTCTTTGTGGAAAACTTCCTAAATATACTTCTCTTAGGTGCTTTGGTTGCTTATGTTTTGCAACTATAACTCACCATTTGAAGGATAAATTCTCTCCTCGTGCATTTAAATGCATATTTTAGGGTTTTCAGTCAAGCATGAAAGCCTACAAGCTTTATGATCTTCATTCTCACGTTGTTTTTTACTCTCAAGATGTTGTTTTTCATGAGGATGTGTTCCCTTTCTCCTCACAGCCCCTTCTTCCATTTTTCCTATCCCATTCCTCTTCTGACATCCTCTTTTCATCTTCTCCTATAGATGCGCTTCATGTTCCTATATTTCTTCCTTCCCTTCTTGCCCTTCCCATCATTCCTATCCCCATGTCCTTCTCTTACTCCTTCCATTTCTTCTCCTTTCCCTTTGCAACACACCACCCGTTGTCATCATCCTTCTGCCTGGCTCAAATATTTTGTCACCAACTTCTCCCATACTCCCACTTCTTCCCCCGTTTCCCATGTTTTTTCTCCCTCTTATCTTCATTTTCTAGGTCCAGTTTCCTCTCTTCAAGAACCCACCTCTTATGCTCAAGCTTCTCTTTATCCTAAATGTTGTCATGCCATGAAGCAAGAGCTCCAAGCATCTCGAGACTAATTACATTATGGGACCTACCACTCTTCCCATGGCAAGAAACCACATGGGCCATGAGTTTTCAAGATCAACCCATGTTGATGGCGCCTGTTGATCGCCTTTAGGCGCGCGACGTTAAGGTTATGATTAGGTTGAGGGCATTGATTATGTTGAAAGCTTCTCTCCAGTGGCTAAATCGGTGATTGTCCGTCTCTTCCTTGCTATTGCCATTGCACGCTCTTGGCTGATGCATCAGTTAGACATCAATAATGCTTTCCTTCATGGGTTCTTGGATGAGGAAGTTTATATGCTTCCACCTGAGGGCTACATTGCTACAAAATCTGGTGAGGTTTGTCTTCTTCGACGCTCCCTCTATGGCCTTAAGCAGGCTTCAAGGCAATGGAATGTAGAGCTCAACTCTAAGCTCAAGGATTATAGTTTTCACTAGTCTCCTTTTGATCCTTGCTTGTATCTCAAACACACTGATTCTTCATTTTTGGTATTGCTGGTGTATGTTGATGGTGTCCTCCTTACGGGCACTCATGAGGATCATATTTATAGATCAGCGCTTCCGACACCGCTTTCCTCCATTAAAGACCTAGGTCATAATACTTTCTTGGCATCGAAATTGCTCATCATTCTATGGACGATCTTAATCACAGTAGTATATTTTAGACATCCTCTCAGATGCTGGTCTTTTTGGTGCCAAGCCTTTTACTACTCCTTTCTCGAAAGGCAAAAAATTCACTACTGAATATGGTCCTTTGCTTTATGATCCAGCTCATTACTATAGGCTTAATGGTCGACTGATCAATCTCAATTTCACATGCCTCGACATCACCTATAGCGTTCAGCAGTTGAGCCAATTTGTTGGCTCCCCTCGTCAGCCTCATTAGGATGTTGTTGTGCACCTGCTCAAGTATCATAACGGCTCTCCTTCTAAGGACCTTTTTTTTCTTGCTTCCAATCTCTAACGCTGATCAGGCTTCCTACCTTGATTCACGTCGCTCTTTTACTGGGTATTATATCTACCTTGGTTTTGCTCTCATTGCATGGAAAACTAAGAAACAGAACACGATGTCCCGCTCTTCAACTGAGGTTGAATATCAAAGTATGGCTACTAACGTCAGAGCCTAATGGTGTGCTTCCTCCTCCAAGAATTTTGTTGCTCTCTCTCACCTTCCTATTCCTCTCTTGTGTGACAACTAAGAAGCCTCCTATTATTACTCTCATAACTAAAGGTTTCATGAACGCACTAAACACGTGGAGATCAATTGTCATTTCATATGGGAAAAGCTCAAGGCTGGTTTTCTTTCACCTCAACATATCTCTTTGCTTCCTAGCTTGCTAATATATTCACCAAGTCCCTCTCAAGCCCTCTATTTCAGAAAATGTTGTCCAAGCTAGGCTTGGTTTATGCGCATCAACCAGCTCCATCTTGAGAGGGGGATGTGAAGTATATATAAAAAAAAAAAAAAAAAAACACGTTGTAGGTCACATGACGTGATGTGCACAACAGCAACATAAAGATAAAGTAGCTTGCCTCTGTGAAGGCTCTAATATGTATAAAAGCATCACTTCTTGTTTCCAATTGTACAGATGAGTATCTAAATACTCATTTTATTCTCATGTTTTGCTTAGTTTTAGCATTCTTATAAGATAAATAAGGCCATAATGTCTCATTTTTCACTTTTCGATTAGGCCAACCGAAATAAAAAAAGGTCCAAAAATTAGCAAATTCAACATTCAACATCAGCTATTGTATTTCGGTCTGTTCAGCTATGAATGACTCCTACGTTTCAATTTTGTATGATATATATTAGACTTCCTAAGCTTTCCAAAGAATCCTTATTCAATTAATTTAATTTCCATTGATCAAGCAGGCTTTTGAAAGTCGAAGGAATGAGGAAGAGTGCTCAAAATTCAACCAATTGGCACACTTTGGATTCAATCTACCATCAATTCTAAAGTAAGCGCTTCTAGCCATATCCATATTCTACACTCTCTAAGCTTTCCAACAAGACCAAGTTTGTACAAATAATTGTTCGGACGAGAAAGTTATGTCATCGAGAAGTGAAGAGAAGTTGTAGAGGAGCAACCCACGCTGTAGCACGAGTTTTTCACGCTGTAACGTAGGTTTTCACACTTGCAGCGTGGATATGCTTGTAAGGGAGCAGTAGCTTGCCATTTTTTGCCATACTGCAGCATCAGTTCCATCACTCTACAGCTTAGACGTTGAGGCCGAAAGTTGTTGAATCCCATTTTCACGTGCTTTCTTTGGTTTTGGCTTCAAAAAAGGAAATAAGGGCATTTGAGAAGAGGGAGTTTCAGGGAGAGTCGAGAGCTGCTCGTGGAGGCAAAAAGGAGATGATCCTTTGGGTGGAAACACCCAAAGGTAAATCTGTCTTGGGGAGATCGATTCTTTGCTTTGAAGAAGAAGAAGAAAGAGATTTGGTGAGAAGAAATGGGTTTGATCTATTATTTTCTCCTATTTTCTTGTTTTTCTTCATTTTTGTTGGGAAAATCCGGGTTAGTTTTCCCCAAATTAACAAATGTTACACCAAATAAATAATCTCTAAGAAATCAATCGATACAAAATAATGACAAATTTAAAATAGATATAGCGTAAAATAATACCAAATAAAGAACACCATAAATTTACGAGGTTCGACAATAGCCTACGTCCTCGGGCGTCAACATACAACTCCCACTGATGAAAGAGAAAATACAAACTTAAGACCACAAATCAATTTCCTAAGAAATTGTGGTAAAAAGTAAATACCCAAAATAATTGGGTAATACTAACAGATAGCCTTAAGTGGTGGGGAGAGGTGTGATTTATAATAGATGGGGATCCCCCTTTTATAGGAGGGAAGGATGGAGCAAATCCCACATCTAACCGATGTGGGATTGCTTTATTTTTCAAAAGGCAACAAATCTCCACCTTGACAAATAAGCGAATCCCATCTTGAAACTTCTTCAACAAAAGTCGTAACGCTCCAAATGCGCCTAACGATGCAATTAAATCCTTGCAATGTTGATCAAGTATAAACAATGATTGAACTTGGTCGCCACCACCTTAATAACACATATCTGCAGGATTATCATCGGGCCTTGATCTTCTCGAACTAAGACTCCACCTTCTTCAATGATTTCCAGACAAAATGATACTCACATCAATATGCTTCGTCGCGGTACTTGCAACTTGGTTCTTCGCTAAATGAATAGAGCTCGACCGTCACAAAACACTATAACCTCGCTTCGACCAACACCCAAATCATCACAACCCTCAGAGCCATATCATTCCTTTAACTCCGCCTCTGATCGCCATATACTCGGGCCGTTGTAGACAAGGCCACTGCCGACTCGTAGCAGACTTCCAACTAATCGGTGCTTTGCAAGAGTAAACACATAACCGCAGTTGATCTATGCTTATCAAGATCACCAAAGATAATCGAATCGCAAAGATCCAACTACATGTCGACTCAACCATAATATCCTTCTTAAATATCAAACCAACATCTAAGGTTTTCGAATGTACCTTAGAATCCATTTCACCGCTTACAATGTTCTTTCCAGGATTATGCATGTACTTGCTCACAGTCCCAACTGCATGTGAAATGTCGCCTCAGACACAACCAGTAATACATTAAGCTACCCACCCGTGATTCTCAATAAGGAACCTTTGACATATATTCCCTGCCTCTTCATTTTGGTCACCGTGAAGCACTAAGCTTGAAATGAGGAGGCGGTAATTCATGTGTTTATTCCTTCGACATACCAAAGCTACAGTACCTTCTTCAAATAACAGCTCGAAGCTAAACAAAGTGTGCCCTCCGTCTATCTCTCATGGTTTCCATGCTAAGAATCTTCGGCTTCACCTGCATCTTTCATTTCGAACTCCTTGCTCGCTGAGCCTTCAATATGCATATCTCCTCTTAATTCCTTGATACTCATCAATATGTCATCAACATACAAGAGAAGGTATATGAAAAGATCCATCTCAGAAGCCATGGGAATACACACAAAGTGATCAAATCGCTTCGGGTGTAGCTTCCGCCTATCACGAATCGATCAAATTGCTTATACCATCGCTTCGGGCGACGCTCAACCATATAACGACATCTCACTTCAATTTACAAACCCAATTTTCTTTTTCCAAAGAACTTTGAAACCATCCCCGCTGAAGTTATATAGATTTCCTCCTCCAAATCACCATGTAAGAATGTTGTCTTCACGTCCATTTGAACTAGTTCCATATTAAACTGTGCTACCAAGGCTAAAAAAAATACGTATGGAGGAATGTTTCGGCAATGTGAGAAAATACCTCACAGCTAATTCCCTCCTTTTCCTCGAGCATAGCCTTTAGCTACTAGCCTTGGTTTCTTGTAGCGAACTATTCTTGCTTGAAATCCTTCTTTCTCGAGCATAAACCCATTTGTGCCTAATTTCCTTCTTTTCCTTTGGTAATCAGCTACCTGCGTGATTCTTCACAAGGATCATTTCTTCATCCATGCCTGTTTTTCTTTATCCGACTACTATTTGCTTCAAAAGCTTTGAGGTATAATTTTCTTCTACCACTGAAAATGGCTAAGCCACATTATATTCCTTCAAACCGAGGTGCTTCCTACTTCTTCGCCTTCTCGATGGTACTTGTACCTGCTATAAGGTTCTTCGCTTGAAACCTCTTCCTCTCCAACATATGCTTCATGATCCGCTCGCCGGTCTTCAATCGGTTTAGCCAAGTCGCCTCAAACCCACCTGCTTCGAGTACCCTCCACTCGCGCAGCTTTCCTTCCGCTACCGAAAAGTGCTCTCGACACTTTCCATCCGGTTGTTACCTTCTTCGCATGGCGTATTCATCAAAAGCAACATCCCCATAACAAATAATTTTCTTCGAAGATAGACACTGCATCGCATATCCCTGACACCTGTGGTAACTCCCATAAACAATGCCTTTAGTCTCTAGATCCAACTTAGATTCCTTTACATGATACAAGCAAAGTGGGAACCCAAACACACGTAGCATCATAATCATTTATAGGTTTTCCTGCACTCATACCTCCAAGGGTGTTTTGCCATTTAGTAAAATTATGATAGACGGTTAATGATGATTTGCATACATAATAAATTCTCACTTAAAACTGCTTGTCTAAACCAGCATTGACAACATACAATCGAACTTTCAGCAAGGTTCGCATCCATCGCCTTCCACAATCCCATTCGCGGTGTATCTCTAACTGTAAAGTGCCAAGAGATGCCTTCCTTCTTACAGAAATAAGAAAATTGATCATTTCGATATTCTGTACCATTGTCAGATCGGAATACTTTAATCTTCCTCCATGTCCGGTTCTCCACCATTTTCTTCCATACAAGAAATGTTTCAAACACCTCATCTGATTTCAAAGATATACACCCAAACTCTTCTGGAAAAGTCATCAACAAATGTAACAAAGTAATGTTTACCTCCCATGGAAGCCGTCTTGGTTGGTCCCCATACGTCTGTGTGTATAATCCAATATACCTTCAATATTATGGATTGCGGTGCCGAACTTCACCCTCTTTTGCTTTCCCAGAACACATTGCTCGCAAAAATCCAGCTTGCAAGTCTTTGCACCTTTCAATAATCCTCGATAGCCACCCAAGCAGAAAGATTTCTCCAAGATGTCCAAGTCTCATATAGCCATAACCTTAGACATCTCAACCACTTTGTCTCGCTCCGACATCGCTGGGCCCCACTGCTAGGTCGCTTTGATAAAGTAATGTGCTTGTTTCTCCCGATACCTTCATCACCACAAGTGCCCTCGAAACAACTTTCGTAATCCCATTCTCGCAGCACGATAGTATGAAACATTTTGACTCCAAGGTCCCAAAGAAATGAGATTCTTTCAAGCTGAATGTACCACACTGGCCAAGACCCTAGTCACCCCATCATGATTCTTCAACCGATTGAACCGTCCCAGCCTACCTTGCAAGGTTGATTGTCCGCCGACGGACAACACCACCACCAAGTGTCTCGTAGTTGAAGAACCACTCTTTCAACACATGTGGAATGAGCAGGTCAATCACACAACCATTCATCGTAAGACTAGTCATCGAGCGACACACAAGCCAATGAAAACTGACTTATCATCTTCAGCCACACATGCTTCGACATGACCCTTCCTTTCTTTATATGCGCCGACGCCTTCTTCCAATGCCCTTCGTGACAAAATACATTCATCTTTGCAAGTTTACCTTTAACCGAGATCTCTCCCTTCTCCCCGTTTTCGGCTTTGATTACTTAATTCTCACCGCAGGGCTTCACCAAATGAGCTCCCCGTGTTCTAATTTATCCTTTCTGATCCTTCATTAGAATATAGGAGCAACAGTTACTTTAAAGGTTATTGTTTCCTTCTCAATCAACATACTAACACAAGATGTCTTACATTCATCAGAAGTGGAAGCTAAACAATATCAAAGCCTTATCAACATCACTTACTTTCATCTAAATTAATAAATCGCACAATGAATCAAATCTGGTGATGTGATCATTCATATGGTACCGGTTTATACCGAAAGCCGGGTACAACTCGCTCGTATAAAGTCTGTTCTCTCGTGCTCTTCTTCAGAACTTGTCTTCCATCTCCTTCCACAACTTGCTTGCGCATCGCCTATCTCATAAAACAAGATATTTCAAATTCTCCTTGAGAGACACAATCGACCTGCACTACATGCTAAACGATTGATTCTTGTCCACCTTCATCAACATCTTCCCCGGTCTCCGCTTTCAGTGCAGCATCAAGCTCCCGTGGGAAAGAAACATCCTACACCTCACCACCGCCACATGCCAGTCATGGTGCCACTCAATTCTCCACATCAAATTTGGTATTAGTCACCATGATCTTGATGAGATCCTCTGTAGAGGTTGATAGCGCATCGGATTCAGACTCACATTTCTACAACAAGAAATTACACGCAATGTCAATATCTCAATAGAATCTTTCCATGTGGAAGATCAGACAAAGTCATAAACCACAAGAGCATACTCGTAAAACTATAGAGCAAAATGCTAAAAACCTAAAGGAACCTTTTTCTCGATGTGGAAGATCGATAACACCCCAACCACAGAGCATACCACAGAAACCTTGGCCTGACACCAATTGTTGGAAAATCCGGTTAGTTTTCCCAAATTAACAAATATACTATTCAGCTGAAATACCCGCAAAATCACTGGTACAAAATAATGACAATAAAATAGATATAGCGTAGTGGCCACCCAAATAAAGAACCCTAAATTTACGAGGTTAGATAATAGCCTACGCCCCCAAGGCCAACTATCAACCCCACCGATGAAAGAGAAAATACAAACTTAAGACCACAAATCAATTCTAAGAAATTGTGTAAAAGTAAATACCCAAACAATTGGAAATACTAACAAATAGCCTAAGTGGTAGGGGAGAGGTGTGATTTATAATAGACGGGATCCCCTTTATAGAGAGAAGGACGGGAGCAAATCCCACATCTAACCGATGTGGGATTGCTTTATTTTTCAAAAAGCAACAATTTTCTATGGTTGTATTTCTCCCCTCGATGAGCTAATCCCATTTTCTAGGGTTTTGATGCAATCTAAACAATGAACCATGGTGTTTAGTTTTGATTTGTAATCTTTGATGTTTGGATTTATATATATTAAATATTCTATTCAATTTCTCATGCTTGTTGATTATTGATCACCATTAACATGATTTGTGACCTAATTTGAGGTTGAGAAACAATAACTAGGTTAGACCATGAATAAAATGTCATGTTTCTCCATAGAATGGAGATATTTGTGGATTACATGTGGCTTCGTGGGTTTCTAATGTATAATGCAATCCTTGGTTATGATGGTCGTTTGAGGTAGAGATACATTATAACCTTTTCCAAAAGTATATTGTTATTGCTTGAGAAAGAATAACACCGGTTTAGTGGGAATCCGCCATTAATATATAATTTAGCATCATTGGGACCATTTGAATCTCACCATAGAAATTTGTTGGGAGGAAATCAAAACCTAGGCTTTCCTTGTAATTACATTTTCCTTTGCATGTTGTAGGGGATATTTTAGTTTAGAATTTATTTAGTTTAGTTTGTTTTCCTTTCAACTTCACCTTATGTCAATCCAAATAAAGTAAGACTATTTCACTTCGGGTACTTAGTAACCTAATCCTCGTAAGATGATACTCATATTTCCATTTGATTACTTGAGGCGAGACATGCACTTGCGCATATAAGTATACACATTTTATATAGCACATTTTGAGCCTATTAGTAACCGACTTTGATATGAAATATATTTGTTTTAGTCTCTATTCAAAAACCCTAGGATGCCCACAATACCGAGAAAATATATCATAAAACTCCCAATCCTCAAACCCCTAAATCTCTGCACACACATAATAGCCTTTACAAGCCTATATCTCTCATAAATTTTTCCCCTTGTGACCCAGAATATTTATAGGGATATTTATAAAAGCTTTCTTTATTCTATAAAGAAACCTAATCTTACAATAATATAACAACTATGAATTATCCTATAAAATATTCTTTACAAACGGGAATTAATAAAAATTAGGAATTTGAGACATTCTAACAAAACATGACAAAGATTTGATCTAAGAGCTTTATAAGGTCTTCTCACGTTTATAGAATACAATTAAGAAAACTCAAGAGATAAAAAGCCGAGGATTTAGGCACATACCTTGAACTAGGACACTATCCTGAACTTCCCGGCATGTGTTCTGAAATCTCATTCACATCATCATCCACTTTCATGACCTCTTTACCCTTGATTTTCTGAAGATCGAGAGGTTTGTCATGGGTTACTTTAGGGAATACAAAACCTTCTCCTTCATCTTTCCCTCCAAAGCCTTCTGTCCCGCGAGATCTTATCAATTGCTTCTCAAGCCGTGGAAGGTCTCGGACTAAGCAACCAACCGGAAAAGGACTTTTCAGACCATTACAACCGAAAACCTCCACAAGATCTAACTTTTGAAAGGTGAGAATTCCATAGATATCCTTATTCCATATATACTGCAGTTGCGGGAGATCTTGCAAAACCAAGCAATTCAACTGAGCTGCTGTTGCATCTTCCATAATGTGGTCCGCTCCCTCTAGATCAAACACCTCTTCTAATTGACCACAACTGGCTATTTTAAGTATTTGTAGGCTCCGTAACTGCTTAAGCACATTAGGTGGAAAACCACTCTGCAGTTCACCACAATTTTCTACCTTAACTTGTTTGTGTTTACCATACGAATTTTCAATCAACTTCTTGTGCCATATCTTTTTTATGCTATCCAGGCGAGAGATGTCCAAGGACTTCAAGCTGGGGAATGAAACCTGCAGAATTCATCTCATTCTGTTAATAAAATACCTAGATATCTTGAATAGCTGAATATGATTTGGGAAAACATAGAAGGTGGAAGACAGAAAGAAAAAAAATGTACTCATTGATGCTGTGTCTTATGATCAGCAATCACATAGAGCTTAAAAAGCATTAGGAAGGGAATCGAAGTTAGAAAAAGCTAAATTCTACTCTTTTTTTCAATCAAATAATGAAATAAGAGGATCAAATTTTTTGAACCATTTCTTGAACTCTCGCGTTTAATATCACCCACCATTTCATCCCAAAGGAAATGTAATAGTGAAATGTTCGAAATGCATCAAAATGAAAATTGTCATAAGACGATTAAAAAAATGAAAAAGAAAAAAGGAAGTCTTAAGAGACAACTGACATTTTCATTGAAGAGCACTGTAAAAGGGATATCATGGTCTCGCAGACCAACCCTTCTGGGCGTATGGCTTCCTGGATAGAAATTTGCCAGGCTGGGCAAGGATTTGAGTGTAAGAGAGGTTAATTTAGGAAACTCAATCTTATCAATAACCTCTTTAGCTCCTTCTTCCTGTCTGATGATTGCCTCTTGACTCAACTGATTGTCTGTTACAATGGATGTCAAAATATTCTGCAGTTCATTACAATTTTCTACCTTCATTTCCTTTAGTTTGCTAAAGGAGTCAGCAAGCAGTTCGTTTTGCCATATTTGTTTCACATTACAAAGGCCAAAGACATACAACAGCTCCATCTTAGGGAATGCAACCTGCGTGCAGTCCATCCCATCATGTTAATAAAATACATACCTACAAATTCATCAATGTCACTACATGATAGGAAATGGTACATAAAAGTTATAGAGAAAGAACACAAAACTCTGAAGAAAGAATGAAAACATTTGAATTTATTAATTCTTCATCTTCTTAGCAATTTATAATTAGAGCATAAGAAAAAGTTAAGTAAGAATAGCTACGGACATGAAAATGCAAGATTAGTGAGACTAATTCTATGATTTTCATTAAAATGATGCAGCAGAAGGATGAAAATAGGAATCCATGACAAAGCAGGGACTTTAACCAGGCTTCATAGTTGAACCCCAATTAAACACCATTAAGTTGGGATCTTTAAATAATAGAGGTATAGTCTCTTTTACTTTCCATCCCATGCACATCCAGGTGGGTGACTTTCACACAATGGTAAGTAAGAGATTCACAATATTTTACATCAAATATAAAGGTAGTCACAAAAATAATAGCAGTGATGGCCAGAAGTTCCTTTTATGGTATTTCAGCCAGAAATTGAAGCCCAAAAATGATTTTTGTCTAAAAAGTTTTTATATAGTTAATTTTTTTTTTTTTTTTTTTGAGCGAGGATTGAAAGAATTTCAGCACAATTGAAATTTTATCCAAAAAGTATTGAATCTGTGGAAAAATATTTAGTTCTAATCAAAAATTATTTCTTGCTTTTACCTAACCTGACTCATTGTAGGCCCAATTGTAAAAAGTTTCAATTGGAAGTCCGGTAATATTTAAAGTCCTCAATTCCAAATAAGTTAAACAAATCTTTTGTATAAGTTCAATTTTTTTTCTTAAAAAAAAGGTACAAGATGTGAAACAATAACTAAGAGACACGCTAACCTTTTCATTGAAGAGCACCCCAGGAGCTGAATTAGAGTCTCCCATATGAATCTTTTCAAGATTCTGACTTGGATAGAAACTTGTTAGTTTGGGTACTTTTAGAAGTGAAACACGGGTTAGCTGAGGAAAAATGATCTTGTCTGTAACTCCCCTCCCAGTGACAATTTCTTTTATCATAGAACAATGTTCTATGCATAACTCTTGGAGTTGCACAAGAGCCACTGCAAAGGAAGATGAAAACAGAAACATCAAGTTGTCGCACTGCTTCACCTGGACTGATTTCAAGTTCTGGAAGCATGAAACTTGTTGGGGCCTGTTGCTCTTATCCCTATCTTCCAAGAGAATTACTTTCATATCAAAACAATGTTCTATGGATAACTCATGGAGTTGCACCAGATCCAATGCCATGGAAGCTGAAAAAAGATACATCAAAATATCACATTGCTTCACCCTAACAAATTTCAAGTTCTGTAGGGACGAACCTTGTGGGGGCCTATCATCCATGATAATTTTTTTCAACTTAGAGCAATGTTCAATACTTAACTCTTGGAGTTGGCCCAAGGCCAGGGAATATGGAAAAAGATACACCCAACTGTGACACTGTTTCACCCTAAGGGATTTTAAGTTCTCCAAGCATGAAACTTGGGGCCCATTATCAGAACCACTGCCTGCCATGGAAAAAATTCCTTCCATGGTTTGACAATCTTCTATGTATAAGTCCTGGAGTTGCACAAGAGCCGACACCATGGAAGGTGGAAAAAGATAAATCACACTATCACACTTCTTCACCTGTAGCAATTTCAAGTTTTGGAAGCACAAAACTTGTGGAGGGATGTTGTTGCATATATGTCTCAACTTCGGTAGACCAATTAAGCGCATTTCTTCTAGCTTAGAGAGCATCTCAACATGTTTATCACCATGACTGGCCAAGACTAAATACTTCTCTTAGTTGGACACACATTCTCTCACAGCACTCCTTTTAAATTGTTTAAGCACCGTATAAAATTGGGTGAAAAAGACTCCTGATAAGTATGGGCAGTTTTCAACCACTGTGATCTTTAGATTTAAAGAGGGCCCCGAATAAAAAACATGAAGATCCCATATCCTTCAATCTGAGAGAAAGATTCAAGACTCCAACCTAGGGAATGTAACCTGCAAAGAAGCAATAGATCATAAAATCAATTACATAGATAGGGGAACATATATTCCAAACTATACTACCAGATATTTTATTCCGTTCCAATAAACTATAAAATACAAACCAAATAGACAAGTTTAATATATTCCCAAAGCTACCCATCCACTTTCATAACACAAGCCATTTCAATTAGTTATTTTTATTTTACTTAGAGAAATATTTTGGGACTGCTAGACAACTTCCTTTCAATTAAAAACATTAGTTCCTAATATTGTTACAATTAGTCACATATGAAACTTATTTCTTAGCTAATTAATTATAATTCCCTTCTCACGTTCCTTTGAATCGTGAAGAGAAAATTGTGAGCTTCTAACTATTACCTTTATGTGTGTGAGAGTACGTAAATGAAGCACCTGTAAGTCAACACCATCTACCAACGTGGTTTTAGGCTGTTTTATTGAGAATCTCATGTATTACCTCCAATGAACCAGAAAAAGGAAAGCCACATAAGTAGACCAATTCAGCAATGCTACTCATATTCTCGGTTGCGAACTTTAAAATTTTTTATATTAAAAATTTCTATATTAATTTTGGCATTCTTTCCATTGTCATTGAAGCAAACTGTGGCTATTATAGGTTCGCTCTTCCTACAACACTTAACTCAAGACCTTAAATTCATTACCAGAGGGCATCGAAAATAAAATTACAGTTAAGATTACAATTTTTTTTTTTTGGTTGGGTTTATACAATTAAGATTGATCCAAATGGTTAGGTGGACCGCCTTAAAGCTCGTTTAGTTGCCAAGGGGTATGCTAAGATATATGACTCTGATTACTATGATACCTTTTCTCCAATCGCCAAAATTGCTTCAATTTGTCTTCTTCTTTCTATGGCCACTATGAGCACTTGCCCCCTGTATCAATTAGACATCAAGAATGTCTTTCTTCATGTTGACCTTGCAGATGAGGCATATATGAAGCAACCACTTGGTTTTGTTTTTTCGGGGGGAGGGGGTCTGGTTTGGTATGCAAGCTACACCGTTCCTTATATGGATTGAAATAGTCTCCTCGAGCTTGGTTTGACTAATTTAGTTCCGTGGTTCAGGAGTTTGGCATGATTCGGAGTACAGCATGTCAAAATACTAGATAACAGAAAAATACGAAGAGTGATTTTTTGGAAAAGTTCCCTTTGATTCCATCAGTCTGCCATACATATAGTCTCCCAAATTATCTAGTCTTTAGCATCTATACATGGTAAATCCAAATATTCCTAATCTTAGAAGTATCTATACATGGTAACTAACATATTCCTAGTTTTTAGCATCTATACATGGCATTCAGTCTTTAGCATCTATACATGTAACTACAATATATTCCTAATATTTAGCATCTATACATGGTAAGATAATATACACAGCCTAATAATAGAGTCCCAAATTGAATAAACTCTAAAATTGTATATGGTAACATCCCCTCAAATTGACGCCGTAAGTCACACAACAATTTGCCAACAAGAAATTGATGTCACTGGCTAGAGTTAGAGCTTTGGTGAAGACATCACCACTTTAGAGATCGTGAAGAGAGAAGGAGAGGAAGAGATATCACCCCACTTTCCAAAAATGTCCCGAATAGAATGACAATCAACTTCAATGTGTCGCGCTCATGGAAACTGGATTGGTGGCAATCAATAGCACTAGTGTTATCTGCATGAAGAGGAGAGAAGTAGTCCGAGAGGGAACCCAAGCTCCTCAAGGAGACCACATAGCCACACAATTTCAGAACAAGCAAAGAGACATGGCACTATTACTCACCTCAAGAGATTTAGAAACACGATCTTGTTTCTTACATCTCCAAGAAATTAATGCATCACCTAAAAACATACACCAACCTGTAGTAGATCAACGTGTATCCGAACACCCAACCCAATCGGCATCACTATAGGCAACAAGTTGAAGAGAGGTGTTGGTAGGAAAAAACAACCCACGAGAAGGTGATCTCTAAGATAACGCATCGACGCGCGAACCGCAAGAAAATGCGATGCCGAGGCGAAGACATAAATCGACCGACCCGATGAAGATAGGAGATATCAGTCGAGTAATGGTCATAGATAAGACACACCCAACCTGCGAACCTCCCTTCATCTTTCATGTATTTGACATTTACCTATAGGAGTATCAACAAAGAAGTAGTCCAAACCACCAAAGTGATAAGATCAATATACTACGTCGGGTTCACGAAAAAGCGTCGTGGGATCGAGTAATGAACTTCCAATCCTAAGAAGTATGTGAGCTGTCCAAGATCTTTCATGGAAAGTTGCATGTAATAGTCAAGTGAAGCTTAGTAATCAAACCACGTCAAGTGCCGCACGATAATATCATCCACATAAACCAAGAGAATAACTATACCCGACGATGTGCAAGGAAGAGAGTAAGAATCATATTGATTTGTGTAAATCGGGCGAAAGAAGTTTATCATAACTTCTCAAACCAAGCGCGGGGTGCTTGCTTGAGCCCATACAGAACTACCGAGCTACGCAACATCATGAGGAGAACAAGTAGTCATAGCCGAGAGGAAAGCCCATGTAAATCTCCCCTCGAGATCACCTGAAGAAAGACATTCTTCACATCCATTTGATGTAGTCGCCAAGGACTTGAAGCAAAAGAATACCTAAGATGGTTCGAACCGTGGTCATTTTGAAGGTCAGGGGCAAAGCTGCCCCTCATAATCAACCCCTTATTCCCCGCTTTGTTACCCAAAGCTACAAGGCGAGCCAGACCGATCCAAAGAGCCACTGTAACGGAAAGTTTTGGCGTAAAAAACCTATTTACTCCCAATAGGTTTGACTGTGAGGAGACAAGGAACACATCCCAAGTGTGGATTCTCTCAAGTATGAAGTTCCGCTTGCATTGCAATTACAACACTCATGTTCCTAAGGGCCTAAGCCAGGAATAAGAGGGAATGGAAATAGTGGATAAAGTAGCGACAAGAGACAAGGAGAGAAGAAACCATACCAATTAGGGGTCGAGAAGGACGAGACCAACGGCAGTGTGGAAGCAGGAGCGTAATCAGGCGCTGTCAAGATCTGGCGAGCGCCAGCGAAGTGGAACTGCACTCCGCGTCAACTACGTCTCTCATACACAAAAGTAGGTTTGAACTATTCTACAATTGGTGGAGATTCAGAAAAAATAGGCAGAAGAGATACAGATGCGGATGACAGTTGAACATGAGATGGAAAGAAATATTGATTTTCAAAGAAGATCACATTCGGAAACCCAGATACGAAGCATGGGATCAGAATAAACATAACCCTTGTGAGGGATAGCATAACCAAGAAAAACACACTTAACAGACTAAGCAGTAAGTTTATGTCGTTCATGAGGAGGGAGATGCACAAAACAAACACAACCAAATGTACGAAGATCGAATATAAAGGAGAATGACCAAACAACTTAGAGAAAGGAGAAACATGGATTCGGTCAGAGGAGAGGGTAAGCGATTGATCAAATGAACTCCGCAGAGAAAGAGCTCACACCAAACCGGAGGAGAATGTGGACATGATTAAAGCAAAAGAGTTCTTACGACATCAAGAAGGTGGCGCATTTTTCCTCTCAAGAACACTCCATTTGTTGTGGTGTCAAGGACAAGAACGCCGAGAGATGATCCTTTGCTTTGAAGAAAAACTCAACCTATTAGACATAGTATTCATCGCTGTAATCGCAGCGCAAGACCTTGATGCTGGCAGAGAATTGAGTCTCAAGGAGTGCAAGAAAGCGCTGAAAAACTGAAAAAACTTCACCCTTAGCCCGGAGGAAGTAAACCCAAGTAAAGCGACTAAAGTCATCAATGAAAGTAACAAAGTACTTGTAATGCGCATGAGAAACAACAGGTGTAATCCCCCAAACATCACTATGAATAAGCTCAAAACATCAGGAAAGACGAGACGTACGATTTATAAGGTAGAACTTTACTTTGCCAAGTTCGCATGATGTACAATCACCTAAAAGAAAGATCAACAGAAGAACATGCTTTATTTCCCAATAATCCTGCACTAAAACAAAGTACAAAGGACATCGTAGTTCGATGGTTTGGGGACAAGCCTTATGCCACATCTTATCACAGAATCCAACAACATTACATGCAAAATGAAAGTAAAGAAAACTAGGGAATAAAAAGTAAAGGAGAAACATGAAGAGGGAAAGAGTCAGTCCCACTTTAGGCCCCCGCGACTATCCGCCTCGACACTTGATCCCGCGCAACACAAACTGTAATCCGGAGAAATGGACATTACAAATTGTTATCAACCAATTGACCAAATGTAAATAAGGATTTGTGAGTGAGAGGTCGAGACATAAAAACATTAGTTAAGGAAGGAGGAAAGATCACCAACAACACCGACAAGGTGAGCCATCAGCGCAGGCACTTTTAGATTTCCATCATAATTTCCCCGATATTGAAAGAGGAACAACAAGATAGTCATATGGTTGTGAGGCTCCAGAGTCAAAATACCATGGCTTAGAAGAAACTTATGATTACCTAAGAGCCCAAAGCAAGAAACGAAAGGATCATCCGGTTGTACCATTTCAGAGTGAGTGTGGTCGTGGGTTTGCTAAGATGTGATGTGAAGAGGAACAACAAAGGAAGGGAAGAAAGTAATGCAGCAGGTCCGAGGCAAAAAGAAGGAGGCATGATAAGCAAGACTCTCGTCTTTCAGGCTTAATAGACAAGCAGATGATATGACCTCGTTTCTTGCGAAATAACTTCGACAATCCCGAGTAATATGGCCAAAATCTTTACAACTAAAGCACTGAACATCACACATGTCTCTACCCGTATGTCTCCCCTCAGGCGCATAAGCCATTAAACAAAGTACTAACAAGAGTCTCGACAAGATCTATGGCAACCCGAGTAACGACACGCTGCTCATCACGAAGAAGTTCACTAAACAAGCATCCAGAGATGGGACAGGATGACGGTTCATCATATTAGAACGTGCAATTTCAAAGTCGGGTCGTAACTTCATCAAGAATTGATCTCGCTTGCTGGTGGCATGCACTTCTCGAATAGCAAAGAGAGCTGCAGTGGAAACATTAGCATAAACAATGTCGCAATAGTCAGCCCAAAGAGTTTGAAAACCGTAAAATATTCTCAATGTAGAGGATCAGCCAGGTGAAATTAGCCATTCCATACTCCAAATGAAATCGCTTAGCAAAGTTGTCTTTGATTGTAAACCGTGGCAAGATAAGTCCACATAGCAAAGAAGTAGCTTATAAGGCCTCAAATTGAGAAATAAGTGTGAGACTCAACCGAGCAAAGGAGCTAAGTCATAACCCGAGCATCATGAATTTCCCACTTAGACAAAGCCTCGACACCTGAGCGGGAACACCGATCAATATGACCTAATTCTTTTCCTTGACAACAATTTAAATTGGAACTCCCAAGCTGAATAATTTTTACCAGTAAACCGAATAGGGAATGCTTCCAACTTATCTCGATGACATGATGGACCAAACGCCGAAAATTATAAATTGCCAAAAGCCACAACCGAAAAAGGCACTGGAAATAAGAGCAAGAACCGAACACCCGCAGACGACGCCGAGAACAAGAGAACACCACCAAGATGGAACCCAGAGTGCGCCGAACAAGAGAAACCCACAAAGCCAAGAGAAAAAATTATAAGGAATGCATCGTAAATCAAAGAACCCGGGTCTGATACTATGTCAAAATACTAGATAATGTAAAAATGGCGATAGATTTTTGGAAAAGTTCCTTGATTCCATTAGTCTCAGCCATACATATAGTCTCCCAAAATTATCTAGTCTTTGTTAATTCATACACGGTAACCAACATATTCTAATCTTTAAAGCATCTATACATGGTGATTCCTAGTCTTTAGCATCTATACATGGTAACTAAATATAGGGGTTCCTACATTAGCATCTATGCATGCAAGAGAACATACAATGACACAGTCCCAAATTGCACAACCCTAAAATTTGTATATGGTAACAATGTTACACCACTCCTCGGCTTCTCACATCACATATTTTCTCAAGGCAAGGCATTTATTCTATTAGTTATGTGGATAACATTGTTATTACAGCAGAACTATGGTATTCGAAACTAAACAATCCTCCTCTTCACCACTTTCGCATAAAAGACTTGAGAAAACTCAAGTACTTTCTAAGCATTGAGGTAACTCAATCTAATTCCAATGTAGTTATGTCTTAGAGAAAGTATGCCTTAGATATATTGAAGGAAATTGGTATGCTAGATTGTAAGCCTATTGATGCAAGGTCACTGCGGACCGACGTAACTCGCAACAGGATACTCTCTCGAATCGTTCTACAATCAGGTTTGAAGGGGAAAAGTGAAGACGTCACAATCAATTATGGAATGATTGATTGATAAGTCGATTGAATGAAGATGCCACAATCAACTATGGCAGGGTTGATTGATAAGTCAATGGGATGAAAACACCACAATCAACTATGGAAAGGTTGATTGATAAGTTGGGGATAGTGAAGACACCACAATCAACTATAGAAGGGCTGATTGATAAGTCAATGGAATGAAGACGTTATAATCAACTATGGAAGGGTGGATTGATAAGTCGATAAGATGAACGCCACAGAAAAATCCGATAAATTCATAAGTTCTTTGGAGAACCAAAGAGGAGAAGACTCTCACAATTTTTTTAATTCATATTATTCTATCTTATTATGTTGTAAACATTCCTTTTTATAGGCTACAAACTAGAAATAAAATATCTACTACAATCTTTAACCTAAACCACACCTAAAACTAGAAAAGGAAATAAATCTAAATAAAATAAACTAAGGAAAATAAATAAACTAAAAGGAAAGTAAATAACTTGGCTTGCAAGCCATACAATTTAATCTAGAAACATCTCAAACACGTCTAGATTCTTCTAGAACTCAAATTGACATATTGAGTGCATCCTTAATCTTCTTTCCTTTTGCTCTCAAAACCGGCCTTTTTGGAACTATAACTGTACTTTGTAGTCAGGCTTTGACTTTGCATCATCTCGAGACACCCCATGGATTCATAAATAAACGCCAAGCTTGTACTAGAACATGGGAAACCCAACGAGATCATGGAGATATCGCGACAACTTGCCTTAAAATCCAAATCCACTTCATCACCACCCAACCAGATATTTCCTTTTCTATGGGTGTAGTTAGTCAGTTCCTACAATCACCATGTGATGGCGACTGGGATGTGACTCAAGCATCCCTCTTATTATACTCAAAGGAAACACCGCCAAGGGGGTGTTATACGAGAACAAAGGTCATATCCAAATTGTTGGGTACTGTGATGTAGATTAGGCAAGCTCACCCATACGACGTTTGCATCGTGTTCATCGAGGTAACCTAATATTTTAGAAGAGTAAGAAATAGGATGTAGTAGTTAGATCTAGTGTTGAAGCTGAGTATTGAGCTCTGCCTTTGGCAACATGCAAACTCATTTGGCTAAAACATCTTCTATTGGATTTCTAAGGCGACAAAGCAAAGAGTAAGCAGCTGAAAAAACAAAAACTTTTCACCCTTTCACCCATTCAGGGATCCATGTGCTATGATTAGATTCGCGAAGGATAGAAATTTTCTTTGCATTGAAAGATTTCTTTCCTTTCTAGCCCCTCGGTAGTGCGTGAAACCTTTCTTGTTGGACCGAAAGGTGTAGCAGGAGCGTTGGCACCCTTTACAGCTACACACACAAACAAGCCTCTTGGAAACCTTGAGAGAAGCGGGTGTGCTAGCACGCACGTTGACTCTCCAAAACTCTAGTCGCCTCTTAAACGTGAATCAATGCGCACAAGGGGGTCCCTTAGGTTTAAATATCAATTTTAAGCTCAAGGCATGGTTTCCGGCCTATTCTAAGTGGGTGCCCCTATAGGTCTACATAAAGTTAGTAGTGGGCTACAAGCCTCTTTTGAACCCACAAATCATAAGCGACATCTGGCAAGACATTATGACCACCCAAATTATGTGGATGTCCATAGTCTAACATTACCTAATCCATAGTAAACGTCGTAGTCCTTTTGTCACTCGATATCCTGATTGAACACAAGGCATGGACTAAGTCACCCTTATAAAGTTCAATAATGAAATTTCTCAACCTCCATGTAACTTGATAATGCAAATGACATTAATAACTCTTATTAATTCATTTAAGCATGATCATGCATTTTCTAGCCTCACAAGTCGAAGGACCCATGCATGGATATCTCTCTAAAAAGGGGACAATTGCATTCTATATTACCACCCTATTATAGATGATGTTGAACTGTATCAAAACATAAAGCCCTCGCAGGGACCCAAGTGGTGGTATTTAGGCCTAAGGACAAAAAGTTAAGACATCACTACGATGGAAAATTACTATGACTTGGCAAGTCATGGGCATTCTATAGTGGGTTGGTTCAAGACAATGTCTACCAAACACGCACTAATGAGTTGACTTAATATCATATATCCATGATCAATAGAACATCATCATCAGTCACACTCCATACTAGTCTTAATTCATTATTGCCCCATCAATAATGAGCGACCAGTGACAATTTAGAATAGTATTCCATGTCAAGCCTAGGGTTTTACTATCAAGTCACGCACTTGATGACCATGAGTTGAATCAACTATTCATGGAATGAATAACCAAATTAGAAACATAAGATGATAAGGAAAGTGCCTCTTTATTATTGAAATATGAAAGTAATAACAATTACACTATTACCTTAGGACACATCACTAACATCTTCTCCAGGAAATAAGTTTTGGGAAGGATGAACAAATGAAGTTCCTTTATGGTAATCAAGCATCCCTACACATTGCATCCAACTCAATCTTTCATGAGAGGACCAAGCACATTGAAATGAATTGTCACCTCATCATAGAGAAGATCACATCAGGATGTGTGACTACTAGTTTTGTCAACTCAAATGACCAACTAGCAGACATTGTCACGAAGTCTCTCAACTCGGTGCATATAACCTATATACTCCAGCTTAAGGGAGAGTGTTGAAAATCATAGCATATTCTATGGATTATTACATAAAATATTTTATAGATTATTCATTTCCTTTATTCGTTTCCTTCTTTATTTTTATCTTGTTTCCTTTTCCATTTTATAATTTCTATTCTTTTATGTATAAATATTGTGAGTATATAGTTTAGGTTAGCAATTCAAGACAAAATTCTCTAAGTGTTCCATAGCCTTGGGTGTTCAAATCTCTCATGGACTATTTTAGAGCTTGGAATTGCCTTTCACAGAAGAGGAAGTCGGGGTAGCTCTCTGTGAGTTGAATGGCGAGAAAGCTCTAGGTCCATATGGGTTTACTACTGCTTTTTGGAAATTCAGTTAGAATACAGTAAAGAGCGAAGTCATTGCAGTCTTCAAGGACTTTTTTGACACGGGCAAGTTTGTAAAAAGCCTAAACTCTACTTTCAAAGTTATGATTCCAAAAAAGGAAGGAGCGGAAGACCTAAAGGATTTTAGACCCATTAGCTTGGTGGGTAGTCATTGTGTTGATCACAAAAGTAAGTAGCAAATAGATTGGAAGCATGGCGAGTCTAAGAGCAAATAAAGACCAAAAATGCTTTTGTGGAAGGTAGACAAATCCTAGATGTTTCTTTTAATAGCCAATGGCGGATTGACCTGAAGGGTAAAGGGAAGGAAAGGGCATCCTATGTAAACTAGACATAGAAAAGGCTTATGATCGCATAAACCTGAAGCTCCTTATTTCAAATTCTAAATGAGAGGTCAGTAAATTGATTGAGAGGGTAAAATGGTGTATATCTACTGCTTCTTTCTCGGTGCTTATAAATGGTAGCCCGGTAGGCTTCTTCAACAGCACGAGAGGTTTAAGGCAACAGGACCTCCTATCCCCTTATTTATTTGTCCTAGGTATGGAAGTTTTCTCTCTCCTAATTGACAAGGCTATTTCTGGTGGGCTTCTCACAAGTTATACCCTAAAATGAAGGAATGGTGAAGCATTGATTGTATCCCACCTGTTGTTTGCAGACGACACCTTAGTTTTTTGCAGTGATTCTGAGGACCAAATGGTTTATTTGAGTTGGATCCTATTGTATTTGGAAGCGCTCTTTGGGCTCAAAATTAATCTTGATAAGAGTGCTATCCTCCCAGTGGGTGATGTGGAAAACATTGAGCAACTAGCTTGTGAGCTAGGTTGTAAAGCTAGAACACTACCCTTAACTTACCTAGGTCTTTCGCTTGGCACTCGGCAAAATTCGGTGAGGATATGGGAAGGAATAGAAGAAAGATTCAGAAGGAGACTTACAGCTTGGAAGAGACAGTACATCTCTAAAGGAGGAAGGCTCATGCTTATCGGGAGCACTTATCCAACTTTGCCCATCTACCCCATTATGGCTGCCTAAGGGTGTCAAGGGCAGTTGGAGAAAATCTAAAGGATTTCCTGCGAGGGGTGGCTTGAAACCAGAAAATTTGTCCGTAAACTGGAAGAACTCAAGTAACTGTAAAGGCAAAGGTGATTCGAAAGACGTGAACCTTAACTTTTTAAATAGGGTATTGTTGGGAAAGTGGATTTGAGGTTCAGCAGGGAGGAGAGTTTTCAACCCGAGTTAGCATCAAGCACAAAGTATGGTACAGAGGGTAGGGCTGTACACTATCCCTTAGAGGAAGAGGATTACTTTGAAAGCTATTTCTAAAGAAACAGACCAATTGAAGCAGAACTGTGAGCTAGTCCTTGGGCATGGCAAAATGATCAGATTTTGGGAAGACACTTGGTGTGGGGTTTACGTAGTTACGGCAAAATTAGAAATTTTCTGTGAAAATGACAAAAAAATAATACAATAATAATAATAATAATAATAATAATAAATTGTCATAATGGTTCAGGAAAGCCTGAAAAATTCTCTAGATCTCAGATGATGAAACGGACTTCACCGTTAGATTCGTCTCGCGAAATCTAGTTACCTAGAAAATTTTCGTTGATTTCCGAGACAGTCGTATTTTTCACGATTTTCGAGGTAACGGGCGTCTAGTGACTCCCAGGGACGAGATTTTTACGAAAATCTCAGAAGTTATGAAATAAATCAAGTTAAGTTTATTTAAAATAAATTGAGCTTGAACCGGAACCGAAAATAAATTGTTTCGAGGTAGGAACGGATCCGAGCAAGGATCTCGTGACACATGGCGCTTTAAGAGTCACTCATCAACTTAAATCAAGATAGACAAAATGAGGGAAAAAAGGGGTAAAGCTCATTTTGGGCTTGTATCCGGCAGTGAGAGAGGAGAAGAGAGGGTGTAGAGAGAGAAGTTTCAACTTCTCCCTACGATCTACTTTAAGATCTGTATCGCCTTCCACGAGCCAAGGTTTAAAGTCGGAGTAGTCAGCGAGGGCTACGCGTGGATACCAGAAACTCCAAGTTTCGCCAAGGTTTCGCGCGGAAGGTTTGGGAAGCCGAAAGCTTCGGGTTCAGGAAGTGTTCGCAGAACTTCCTCGGGTTGTTGCTCATGCTTCAAGAGGTAGGGACTCTTCCTACTTTGGTTTATTTTCCATTCTATAGGTTGTTTGGTTGAGTTTTAATGCCCTAAGGGCATGTTTGGCCCTTTTTGCCCTAAGCGGCTGTTTGCTAAAATAATGGGTTATGGGAATAGTGCCCTGTTTTGACCTTATATGATGTCCAGTTTTTGGGGTTGGTTTTTGGTTAGAAAAAGGGAGAATTTGGACTAGTATCCTTCAAGGAACTTGTATCCCTATCTGAGAACTTTATGTTAGGCTTTTGAATCACCCAAATTGGACATCTATAACCCAAGTTATGGTCCGTTTTCCGGATCGCTACATGTCGCCTGCTTTAGCCGTGTGAACTTTACCGTCCAAATTTTTGGGACTGATTTTCGACGGAAAAGTGAGAATTCGACTAAGATCCCCAAGGAAATTGTAGCTCTATCTGAGAACTTGCTGTTAGGCTTTGAACTGAATCACCAAATAGGACCCCATAACCTGCAAGCAGGTCATTTCGGGACTTCATAGCTTAAGCCGTTTAAATGATTTGTGTCCATATTTTCGCCACACCGGGTATATGATCAGTATATCATTGCTTGAATCGAGATATACTTGGTTGAAATCTGTGTGGAAGCCAAATTGTGTGTTCAATGGTCTGTCTGTGATGTTTGTATGAACAAGGCCATCAGATGGCTTGGTTGTAGGCTATTATGGACATACAGTCACAATTAGTTTATAGTATAAATGTGTCATCATGATTGCTTATGACTTCTGTAGACGTCAATATATGTGTGTATAATATTTTGACATGTATTGTATGGTTTATTTGGAAATTGTATGTTAATTGATATGATTGTACAAATGATGAATGGGTATTATGCATGGTTTAAAATGTCCATATAGCACTCATCATATATATGGCATGGTATAGGCATGGAATGACATAATTGCATTTCATATGTACGGACATCGATTAAGGGTGCGCAGGCATGGTCATAATTATTCATCATCCTTGAGACTGGGTAGTGAGTTTCAAGACTTTGGATCACATTCAACTAGTCTACTGTGTACATTTATAGCTTCGACAAAAGCGCTTTATCGAGGATTGTCCAATACTTTTGAATAAAAAGGTTTATCGGAGACTGTCTAATGCTTTTGATTAAAGCGATTTATCGGAGACTGTCCAATTAAAGCGGTTTATCGGAGACTATCAAATGTTTTTTAATCAAGCTGTTTATCAAAGACTGTCCAATACTTTTGATTAAATCGGTTTATCGGAGACTATTCAAAGCTTTTGAATAAAGCTATTTATTGGAGACTGTCCAATGCTTTTGAATAAAGTTGTTTATCGGAGATTCTTCAATGGCTTTGAATAAAGCGGTTTATCGGAGGATGTCCAATGAGTTTTTAAAAAAAACCAAAAAACTTTTGTTTTGGATAAAGGGTCATTGGGTGAAACACCAATGACAAGTTTTGCTAATCTGGCATAAGCATGTGTGAGGAGCTCATGAGGACTCGTGGTTAAAGGCATGGTATATACCATTCATGGTGATGTAGGCATTCCAGTAAACCGCATTTTACTTGAATGTTTGATTGTGTGTGAACATGGCATTGCATATGCACTTAGGTGGGGAGAGCCCTATGTGAGCTTACCTCACTGGCATTGCTCACCCTGTCGTGGACCCCTTTTCGCACTGTGATATGCGTGTGTGGATCGACGCTCACTCGAGGCCAGCTTATGAAGAAAGCCGGGGGTTATGCTAGTAATTAATTCTTGTAAAAGAAACTGGAACAAACCCAGTTCTAGCTTGTATTTGTGTAAAAAAATTGTTAAAAATACTTTGAACAACCTGTTCTAATTGTAATATTTGTAAGAGTGTTGTAATTAAACTCTGAGGACTATGGTAATTAGTCCCGTATACTCAGAGGTGGGATGAGGCCCCGGTTAGCTTCACTTTCACTCATAATTGACCTGAGGTCATTGTATTATATTGGGCCATGTTGCTGTGTTTTTTGTACAAAGGTATTTGCAGAGCTCGCATAAAGGAGACTATGTCCACTCGTTAAATCATGAGTCCCGAAAAGGGGACACGGTGGTGGTGCTCCGTTACCCGACATCCACAAGTCTTCCACGTAGTTAGCGGCTTGTCAATCTGACCCGGTTTCGGGGGCATTACATTTGGCGCTATGAAACCTTCCCCGCCTTACAATAATGCTACTTCAAAAGGGCCATGATCACAGAAGGAATTGGGCAGTTTTCCGAGATCAAGGGGCATGAGACCCAAAGTTTGGAAAGGCCTTCAATGATTGGGAGCCGAGGTACCGACTTTATAGGCCAAATCAACAAATGGGATTTATCATCCTCGTGTACAAAGATAAACTTATTCGGGAAGCGGCAATGTCTCGTATGCCTACTAAGAAAAGACTATTTCAATTGTATGGAAGAAGTCCCCTGTATCCTCATCAAAATTTTTGAACCCTTACGTCCCCTCAAAGATCAATTTTTGTGCTTAGGAGGCTTGGTGGGGCAAAGTCCTTACTTCTTCACAGCTGAAGAAAAGAGGTTTCCACTTAGCTAGCAAGTGCCATTTCTGTGGGAAAAAGGAAGAATAGCTAGAACATATTCTGATCCATTGTCTACCAATTTGGGGCAGTGGACTGATCTTCTTTCTGCTTTTGGTGCAAGTTGGTTCCTCCTTTTTTGGTCAAAGATCTCCTTCAAAGCTGGCTGCACTTTCATAGGAAAGCCTAAATCTCTCGTGAGGGCAACCCTTTAATTTCTATTATGGGCCATTTGAAAGAATGAAATATAGTTTTTTATGATGTCACTTTCTCAAACCCTCATACTAAAACACTAATTATCTACTTTTTACTTGCTTTTGTTCAATTTCTCTATGGCTATTCTTAGGAGCTAGCTTTTTAGCTATCAGGTTGGTCAGTTTTTCTAGCTCTTCTCTTTCTATTGGCCTCTTGGGCCTCTTTTGTATACTCCTTGTATACGTTTTTTATTCAATGATAATTCTCTTTACCTATTAAAAAAAAAAATTTCTTTGATGGACTATTTTCTTTGAAGCTCAAGAATTGAAGAATTGCTAAGGGACAAAGCTGACTATTATGTTGATGATTCTCCTCAACCACAAAAATGTTTTTCTACTGCTTATTCATTACTTTTGTTTCACCTTATTTTGCAAGGAGGAATTATTTCTGAGAAACATTTGTTTTATTATCAGATTTTTGGATTGATCCTGGATCGATCCAACTTACCCAATTTCTGAGATCATTTATCAGCCTTTAGATCTAAAACTTCACCCCTTTAAATAGAATCTAATTTTTTTTTCTTTTAGGGTAGAGAGAGAAACACTCCAGCTGCCACATCTACTTCTCTAATTAGCTCTCTCTCATTTTGGGATGTTTGGTTTGAAAGAAAATTCGCTCTTTCCCTCAAGAGCTTTGAAGAAAATCTGTTCTTGTTTGAGAAGATCAGTTTTCCCCTTTGAGTAAGAGAGAAACACCAAATCATCATCCTTGCTCCTTCAAGCTTATTTTATCAAAATGGGCGTTTGTTTTGGGTGAAATATTTTTATATTTTAAACAAAAAATTTTAGCCTTAATTTTATTCTTTAAGTTAGTTAAACTTCTATATATTTTTAAAAGTTAATTTTATGAAATGATGATAATGAGTTATATATATTATTTGAATTGAAATTTCAACTGCAGTTCTAGATTTAACTTCTTTTTTTTATAGGCAAAAGGAGCAATTCAATAAAAGAAGCCAAAAGAAACAACCCAAGAGTATACAGGGAGTATAAGGCCTTGCATGGAAGCCCATAGACCTAGATTGAACTTTTTTTTTTGACATTGATTTAACTTTTTTCTAACCTTAAAATAAATAAATGAATAAAAAATGAAAAGATGTGTAAGTAAAATATATATAAAAGGGGGAAGATTTTTACTAATTTTATACAACAAAAATTGGATCAAAATTACAAACTAAATTAATTAAAACATGGTTATTTTACATCACCCCTCTTTCATTGAACACTGAGGTACTTGTCTACTTTCAGTACAACTTTCTTTAGTCAAATGTTGTTCATCTTACAGATAAAACTTCTTGAACTATTCAACCACATTTTAATTGGAAGTTTTAATACTTTAACTTAATAATTCTAGCTATCACAAATATTAGTCTCTACTATTATTATTATTATTATTATTTTGTTAAATTGTTATTATTATTATTATTATTATTGTGGTTCACAATATCTCTACATAACTTATTTCATGGTTCTTCATAATTTGTTTTTTTATACTCCACATGCAATAAAAATTCAATTAACAAGACCGATCTTATAACAGGTACCATCAAATGAATCCAATTCACACGTGCCTTAAACTTTAAGGATAAACACGACCATCCTAAATTGAGCTCCATGATATCTCAAAAATTACAAAAATCAAGAACTTTTCTATACCATGTGTCATGATTCTCAAGTTTTGCGATGTGTTGCACTTTATTTGTGTAATATTACTAGCAAAACTATCATGTTAACAAAATCACGTACACACAAACATCAATATTCAATTCTTCAAAAAAAACAAAACATTATGAATATTCAACAATCCACTAGTACTTAAAATAAAAGAAAAATATAACAACAGAACTTTTAGAAAACATCTCAAATGTAGTCACTCTTTAAAATAAAGCCCTAAAACATATAAGGGGTTAAATATATAATGAATATAACCAAACTCTTAACATCGTGAGTGAAACCTGTAAAATTTATTCAAACTTCACAATCCTACATAACATAACCTACTTTGCTCTAAATTTCCACTTATTACCTGGATTTATAATAAAATGACTAATTTAATCATGGATGCATGCACTTATTTTATTTTAAACATTCTAAAGAAAATTATAGCTATTCAAACATTTGCGGCAAATCAACAAAACTTGATTTCTCAAAATGATAAAATCAAGGTAGTGTTTGAATGTTTCAAATCATAAATGGCATTCTTAATAATATCATAGATCGCAACAGGCATGGCTAAAGTGACATGACCTTTTAGCTCAAAGTTTTGGAAAACTTAGAAAAAATCAAAGAAGTTTGAACTCTTACCTTATCACAAAGGAAGATGGGGTTTCAGATTGATTGTAAGTTTAGAAATAACATTTCAGACTCTCACAACTATCCACCTCTAGTGTTTTCAGCATCGGCCCTCCAAAGTATCAGTCCCAGATGGAAACGTGCAAGTTTTTACTGGAGTCAGGAATTCTACTCAGGAAAAAGAACATAGTCACTGACTTTGCTATATCTTCATGTGCAACAATTTTCCCATTCATGAGAATCCATATCCAGTTCTTTAAGTTGCATAAGGCTTCTCACCACATAACCTGGAAAAGGAATTTCAAGACTTGGACAATAAGAAACTTGCACAGACTTTAAGTTTTGATAGGTAAGAAGTCCTTTAAAAGCCATATTCCATATGCACTTCAGATTTTTTAGATTATCTAAACACAATTGCTGCAACTGAAGGACAGGAATTTCATGACTTTCCTTACTATCCATGGATTTCAGATCGAAAACCTCTTCCAGTGCATTACAGCGCACTATCTTCAGATTTTGTAGTGTCCGTAGCCTCTTCACCACATTGGAAGAAATAACATTCAGCAGTTTTGACGGTATCCAACAGATAAACTTTTAGTTTTCCAAGAACCTGCAATATCACCACGATACCATATCTTTTCCACATTATCCAAGTTGGAGATGTCCAAGGTCACCAAGCTAGGAAATGCAACCTGCAGATATGATTCTGTCGCATTAGTGATATAACTGTATACTCTGAATAAATAGATATAGTAGGATATAACATGTCTGGAAAATATGACAAAAAACAAAGAAAAAAGAAAAAAAGACACATTTGGATTCACAAATACTTTCTACTTCCAAAATCAAACGTACCTTACAGAATTTTCAAATTCATGTTTTAAGTTATTAAAGTGCAAGGATCAAATTTGAACCCCTCTTTTCTTTATCTCTACTTTCAAATTTGATAAATCTTAAACAGTTCGTATATATGGTCATAATAACTAGAAATTCTATTAATGTTTATATCAGGCTACATAGTTTAATATACCAATTTTGTTCCATTCATTATGGTTTATGATCCAAATCATGTTGTACTCTCAGTTGAAGACTCAAAGATACAATGTGATCAACTAGGATGACACAGTTACGCATAGAGGGATTCAGATGTAGTATGTGGCTCATATTTATGGAGAAAAATGGGCAAATACCAGGTAAAATTAAGACATACAGTATAGGGTATATACGGGTATTTTTATAATTTTATCATACCCAGAGTTCTTATAAATACTCTCCTATGAAACCCTATTTGATGATGGTAAAAGTTTCAGCCACCGATTTTGGTTTCGTAGATGTAGGTACACTACCTAATCACATAAATCTGTGTGTTTCTCTTCTTCCTTTTTCTTCTCTAATTTTATCACTACTTGCTGCACGAATCATAACATCAGAAAATCCAAATTATATTTAACTAAAGCATGGTGTGGACCAGGATTTTACATTAAGAAGACATATTTTCAAATTTGTTTCAGAAACTGATTTAAAAATCTCTAGTAATCATGCATTGAGGAGAGTGCTTAAGAACAAAGAAAAGTACTCTAAGGGCCCTCAAGCGCTCCGTTACATAATTCTCTAGAATTTAGGACATTCGATTTTCCAATTTTTGAAAGCTTTATCTTTCAGAAAATTCTCGAATCAGCCCACCAAGTTCATTGGCATATGAATATCTTGCCTCAAAAAGTTTTTGGTTTTGATGTAAATATTTGGAAATTTCTAATTTGTCTTTCTGATCCCAAAACTCTCAAAGAAGATTGTTTTGATAGGATGAGAATGAAATCATCCTCCTAGACACTAAGATAAGATCCACTAGGAGCACATATGATGTTGCGTCATTGATGTGAAGTGTAGCATGGATGCTGGAGAGTATGACTTAGGAATAGCTCCCATCAGGTAAAACTGTATTTTATACTTTAAAATAGCAGATTGATGTATTAGATCTGCAAGAATTGACAACTGTCTTAGAATATCATTGATCACTTAGTAGGCCATTAAAACAAATAAATAAGAAACTTTGCATGTTTAAGAACTTCAAAATCTTATTCGGTAACTTAATTTAGTTTCATTCATGGTAACAACTAAGGTTTCCATGGTTTGCCCTTATCCCTTTTTTTTATGGATAAAAGCAGATATACTCATCAAAAGAGGCGCCCAGGGGGCAGCCTGGGTATAGGGGGTATACAAGAGGGTCCCCCAAGGGGAGCAAAAGAAAAAAAAGAAGGAAAGTGTGACAACTACACCCACCAGCCCACAGGTTTGTCCTTATCCCTTGATAAGAGGTATCAAGTGCTTGAGTGTTTTAGGGCTAGCACCGCTAAGGACTAGAAGTGCTTATGCACTCATACCAATTCAACGCTTGCAGCACTGATCTAGCTTCAAGTGTCACAGCCAAAGCTTTCACTCAGATAGAGGTTTTAAATAGAGCCCTTCCCCTGCCACCACCACGACCACTAATTTTTCAATAATTTTAGGTCATTCCTTTTTGGTTTCATGTCTTTTCACATTCCATTTAGTTTCAATATGTCTAGCTACAAAGCATCCTTGAGAGTCGCCTTTAATGCCTTTATCTCCTATGTCAACTGTAAGAACCCCTTTGTAATCAATTTGATCTGTTTGACCTCCATGTTGAGTGCTTCCATTTTTAAGAACATGTTAGGCGATACTGTACTCAATTCTTTTGACCATAGGGTGACTCGAGAGTGTGGTTGTTGTAATTTCATAGGATAATCAAGTACCCAAGATCTATTGGGAGGAAAAACCCCGAGATCAACCTTAGTAAAATATCAACTAAAATAGAGAAATAAACTAGGAAAAATAAATGACAAGGATTTATGTGGAAAACTCCTTTACCGGATAAAAACCACAGGCTAACCAAGACAAAATCCACTATGTAATAAATTTGTACAATTACATAGATTTTCACTGTTCACCCCACAAGAAAACTGAGAACAATACAAGAGAAAATATAAACCAAGAATAACCAAGTGTTTACCACTATTCAAAGATAGCTACACTATAAATCCCATATTAAACCCGAGAAAGAACCTCTTGCTCTTTTTCACAATCTTCCCTTCTACCTTACTTCCCTCTCACATTCTCGGGTGATTAAATACTGAAAAAGGAACTGCCTATTAATAAGCAGAATACCAAGTGTTGAGCCCTCGTTTCTAAATACCATATGCAAATATTTCGGCACTGCTTTGACGCCATAAATATCTGACATTAGAAGAGAAGGGGCGGCTGCCTCTTTTCTTGATCAAAGAGCAATCCCCCCTTTTCAACTTTCTTTTTTTCTTCAATTAATGAGGTGGGGCCCTCATGAGGAGGACTTCTCCTCATCAATCTCCACCGTCCAGGCTCCATGGGGACATCGCAAATCTTGGTACATCTAAACGTATAACTTTCTTCTGAAAGTGAGAATCTTTTGAAACTTTAGCAAGATTTTAGACATTGTCTAATAAATACCACATTCTCTAAACTGAGAACCATACTCCACCATAACAAGTATACAAAACACTTAAAACGTTTACAAGTTCCAAGACTTTCTTTGTCGGCACATGCCGATCGTCTAGCTGACTATAATGCAACTCCACCATTTAGCTTTCCCAGGAGTTCTTGACCATCAGCATCTTCCTGCACACCTTGCACAAATTGCAAAACCAATGCCTGTGCGATGTGGACGCTAACACTAACATGTCCTCTTTTCCATGGCAACTAGTGGACATGCCATAAGGATGCACATGTCCTCCTTAGAGGAGAATTTCATCAGCTATTACAATGTTAGTTTGGGAGTTAGAGCCATTTTAAGATTCGCTCCACCTTTTGGACACTTTTTCTTGGCGTTACCTAGATTGTCCACACCCAACAAACTACTTTTCAGAGGTCTTCTTTGCCCTTCATGACCACACCATTGCATTTTCAACTGTTGAAGCATTTTTCTCACTGCCAAGCCTTCTTTCTTTAGACATGAGTTTGGTGGTGACTTCTGAATAAATCACCGTATCTATCCATAGGAAAGGAATAGACCAGATAAGACGTAGTGCCTTATCCTCATCAGAGATCACAACTCCAATAGCCTCTAAATCTGAAATGATGCCATTAAGAATACTTAGGTGGTCCGAGATCCTCGTATCCTCCTCCATGCACAGTGTATGAAGCTATCATAGGAATTCTGCCAATTTGAAAGACCCTTTGTGATACATACACTCAGCTTTCCCAAAGTCCCTTAAAGATTAAAATCTAGACATGTTTGCTAAAATATTCTTCGCCAAACACATCCTTATGGTACTAGCAGCTTTCAAATCTAGCTCCTCCCAATCTTCATCACTTACAGCAGACTTAGAAACCTCAGATCTTGCTAAGTCTTCACCGGAGGCAATGGTAGACTTGCCCATGCACATGTACAACCCCGAACTAAATCAATAATTCCATGACTTACACTTGCCACCCCCCATTTTCAACTTTCTTTCTTTTCTTCAATTAATGAGGTGGGACCCTCATGAGGAGGACGACTCCTTCTCAAAGTCAACTTCAAAATTGGATTCTAAGGGAGCATGATTTCCTATCTGGAGGTCCACATGTTTCTTGAATCGTCTCCACAACTCATGGTGACAATTTTTGTTTGAAGGATTTAAGGGGATTTTCCGATATTTAGCCCAAATAAAAATTCCTCAAATGCATAAGGTTGAAAAATATTTCTAAATTTAGTGAACTTTTTGCAATGTGGAAAGTGTCTCTTGAAGAAATATTTTCTAAAATATTGAAAACCTTAAATTTTAACTGAAATGGTCTTTTGAAGAAACACTTTCTAAAGTTTCATAAATTAGGAATTTAAACTGAAAGTGTTTCTTGAAGAGATACTTCTAAGGTTTCATAAATTTTGAATTTAGATTGAAAGTGCCTTTGGAAGAGACAATTTTAGTAATTTTGAAATTTTTGAATTTAGACTTAAAGTGTCTTGTGAAGAGACACTTTTACTTTTTTGAATCTTCATCCTACATGTAGAGCATATGTGGAAAAAACTATACTAAAATTGGAATTATTTTTCAAACTATACTTTTGTTAGATTTATTTTAATTTTTGTATTATTTTTCAAAACTCTTAGTTAAGTTTGTACATGTGTACGTAAGGCATTTGGTGCAAACATAAGGTGTACTAGATCTTATAAATGATCTTTCTGAATTTATGGATTAGAGTTATTAGACTAATTCATTAATTTGTACCTGAGTGTCTTAGTTAAGTATTTAAGCTTTCGGCTCAAGTCATAAGCCCACTAAGGAACCCACTCATAGGAAGAGCCCTCTAAAGGAGTTTTTTAGTAGAAGCCCTCTAGAGGTTTTAGGATATAGTTTTGGCACTTATTGATCATTGTCCTTTAGAGAAGAAGAAAGCCGTAGCCATCTCCAAGAGAGGAATATAAGCCCACCCTTTTCTGGTATCAAAAGCCAAAAAGGGAGAGATTGGATGGAAGATTATCGAGGAGATGAGATCTAAAGAGTCAAGGGATGAATAACATGCACCTTACAAAGTCTAACGCCATGAGATAGAGTAATCTAGGCTCCTAGCACCTTATAAAATCTAATGACTCTCGTTTAAGAAAAGTTAATATGTCATTAGAAACAACAGAAGTGAAAATAATGAGACAGGACTGCAAATAATTCTTTCCTTTTCTATTCTAACCTAATATTTGTAGAATCAATGAATAAAAAATTTCATTGAAAATGGGGGCAAATTTAAAGTCCTCTGATTCCAAATAAGAAACAAGAATCTTTGTATTAATTAAATCTTATTCACTTAAAAATTTTGATTCCTAATAAAGTGCTAAAAGGAACAAAGTATAAGATGTGAAAGAATATGCGAACATTCTACCTTGTCATTGAAAGAAGCATCCCAGGAGTCAGAGTTATTAGATAGAAACTTGTAGGTTAGGCAAGATAGAAGTGAAAGCTAGGTTGTTTGAGAGATTTGTATCCTGCCTTATCTTCTTTGATGATCTCTTTTATCTTAGAACAATTCTCCACCCGTAAGTCTTTCAGTTTCACAAGACCCAATGCCATGGAAGCTGAAAAAAGATACCTCAAGCTGTCACACTGCTTCAGCTGTACGACTCCCAAGTTCTGGAAGCACGAAATTTGCTGAAAGTCGTTGTTGCAGAATATATGCCTCAACTGAGGAAGATCAATTAACTTCAGTTCTTTCAACTTTGAGAGCATCCTAGCATCCTCATGATAAAGTCCTTCAATATAAAAGACTTCTTTGAGTTGATCACATTTTTCCACATTTAGTTTTTCTAAATTCTGCAAACTGGCAATCAAATTGTTCGGAACAACATTCAGTAGGAATGGGCACTTCTCCACTTCCAGGATTTGTAGATTGAAGAAGGATCCACTCTGAAGTTGGCGATTCCATATTCCGTCCTTGGAAAGTCAGAGAGTTTCAAGATCTCAAGTTTGATGATACGCAAAGATCCATAAAGTGAATTAATTGAAGTAGTGATGAAGCCAATGTTCTTATGTTAACTTGTACCTTTGTTACCATTTCAATTGTTTTTTACATCAAGTGCCTTCATAACCTTTCTTTGTACTGTATTTTTCCAATTAACTCTTTAACTCATTTTTTAATCACTTCAAACATATTATTTTTAGGTCATAGAGTTTAATTTATTTTTTTTTATAACATTAGGGCCTAAAATTATATGATTTAGCAGGTTACATAAACTAATTATATAGCTGTGATTCCTTTACCAAAAGAAATCACATGTTATTGCAAACATTTAATCAATTAAAGTGGAACCACAAAATCATTCACCAAAATAGCATCAACACTCTAAACTTAAGGCCTATTTGAGAAAGATTTGAAGATGACTAGAAGCATTCTCTAGTACTTATAAGCATTCTCTAGTACTTACAAGCATTATCTTCGTAAAAATGAGATTTTAACAAAATGTTCAAAATCTAATAAATGACTTAAAGTTACTCTTGAATTAAGTTAATCATTTTGATTTAATACTTGAAGTTAAAAATGAATTTCTGTTGTAATATGAAGTTATTTTCCAACTATGCCCGTTCTATTTAACAACTTAAATTAAGGTATTAAGTCATATTGAGTTATTAAGTTAACCTTCCAAATACCCTATAAGGTCTCGTATCCTTTGAGTTTCTTTAAAAGACTTTATGTTAGAAGTCCTTTTACAAAGTTAACCAATTAAATTAGATTAACAATTGTTGAATACTATTTTAAGAAAGAGACTAAACAAAACAAAACTATTATAACATATATCTAGTTTACATATAGAGTTGTAACCTATCAAGAAACTTGTCTTATAGAGTTGTAATCTATTAAGAAGGTTAAATTGACTTTTACATATATATATATTCACAATGGATCAATGAAAATCACAAGGAATTATTTCCTCCAATTCTATTGTCTTTCTTTCGACATCGTATCAAAGCCAAGGAAGGTTCAGGGTAGGGTTTCCCAGTGTTTCCAACACTAAGGCCACCCACCTTCGTCCTGAGAGAGCAGAAGCCTTCCACACGCCGTCGACATCTCACGTAGGAAGAATTTTTAGATGACCACCTCCTCTCCGTCGGTATTGACCATCGGTCTTAATCCGCTATCTACGCCTTCGAAGAGCCTGACATCAACGGGTTCTACGTGCCTCCTGCCTTATTTGGTTCTATCTCAGTAATGACCACCGTACTGGCGTGGGTGGCTCTCCTATGCTTGGATTTCATCTCTGTTTTTCTTGGCCGTGACAAACACATTCCATACCCGCTGACATTTGGAGCCCTACCATGGGTTTTTCAAAGACTTTTATGTCCGACACCCTTCTTCTCTAGGGTTTTTTGCTTGTCTTCCTTGATTTCTTCGAAGTCCAAAGGTGTTTTGTGGATTGTAGGGCCAAGTTCTTTCCAGTCAGTGTTTTTCATGGAAAGGTAGTCGTTTTCTTTGTTAGATCCCTGATATTTTTTGGATTTTCAGAGGCTTGTTCGAGTTAGATCTACTTCTATGATTAACAAGAAACCCTTAGGAGGAGTTGTGTGCCATTATTGCTATATTCCAGGACATGTACGTCGGAACTGTAAGAAGTTGCAGAATTAAAATCAAAGATTTCAATCTGTTCCTTACCAGAAATCACTTAAGTCTGCATCTACTCCTATCTCTACACTCGCTGAGTTTGGTAAAACCAACACATATTTTCTTTCATCTTCCTCCACATGGGTCACTGACTCTAGAGTCACCGACCACGTGACAGGTAATACCAATTTATTTAATACGTTTCAGTCTCACCCTGCTACCTCTACTGTTACCCTTGCAGATGGGTCAACATCTTGTGTCCTTGGATTAGGGACAATTCATTCGACTCCTCTAATCACTTTGACCTCTGTTATGAGTTTACCACAATTCTCTTTTAAATTAATTTTTGTGAGTAAACTCACTCGTACACTTAATTGCAGTATCTCATTTTTTTCCTGATTATTGTCTGATTCGGGATCTTTCAACAAAGCGGGTTATCGGTAGAGGACGCGAATATGGGGGTCTCTACATCCTTGAAACCGAGGTGCCAACGCCTATTGCTTATTCTAGAGTTGTTACTCCATTCGAATTACATTGCCACATGGGTCATCCTTCTCTCTCCTTGTTGAAGAAGCTATATCCTCTAATTTCTAGCCTATACTCATTGAATTGTGAGTCATGTCAATATGCTAAGCTCCATCGCATGCATTAAAGTCCTAAGGTCAATAGACAAGCTTCCGCTCCTTTTGAGTTAGTTCATTCTAATGTTTGGGGTCCTTTGAAAAGATGAATGACAGAGGAAATTGGCTGAATGAATATCATTGATATTGAAGCGTGTAATTATACAAGGAGATTTGTATTCATCTCCTACAAGTCAGCAATTAGCTACTACATTCTAGGTTGTCCAGCTATAAATCAAGGATTACAAAAGGAAGACTAATATATACAGACCATCTATTCTTATAATGGAAGTTTTAGGAATATTGACTTTCCAACACTTCCCCTTAAGTTGGAGAGTGGATATTCTGCACTCCCAACATGCGAATCATAGGAGAAAAAAACTCCTTTCCCAATGGTTTGGACAAAACGTCTGCAAATTGGTGCTCTAAGCTCACATGTCTTGTAAGAACGGAACCATCTTGGATCTTTTCCCTAATATAGTGACAATCCATCTCCAATGTGTCTGAAATGCGTTTCGTGGAAAATTGGGTTGAAACTACTGTTCATGCCAGCCGCCGCCTTGTTGTCACAATCTTGGTGTCACGAGGTTCACGATGCAAAACACCCAAATCTCTTAAAAGGTACTGAAGCCACGTCAACTCACAACAAGCTCCTATCATTGCACGATATTACCTTAGTGAGAGAGAGTGACTGTTTTTGTCCTTTGATCTCAAGAAATTAGTGAAGGTCAAGGAATACCTGATAGCTATAGTGGACCTTCTAGTAAGTAGACAACTGCCCCGATCAAATCCACGGTAGGCTCGTTAAAATCATCATTCGAAGAAAAACGACCTTGACAGTGCATTCTTGAGATAACACACAACTCACGAGTGATGCTTCCATATGAGCCTTTCTCGATTGATGCATAAAAGCAGGCTCTTACATAGTGCATAAATTGTCTCTGGCCTTGACACATTTAGATATATTAACCTTCTGACCAATCTCCTATAACGACCTTGATCCTTGAGCAAATCGCTCTTATCAGACAATTTCAATCCTCGTTCCACATGTGTATCAATTGGGGTTGCGCCCAACAGTCTTGCATCCTCAATAATCTCTAATGCATACTTACGTTGGGAAATAAAAATCCCATTTTTAGAAGAAGAAATCTCAATGCCAAGAAAGTATTTTAAATCACCCAGATCTTTGAGATGAAAATAACTATGCATAAATTTTTTAGTTGCAACAATGCTGCAGGATCGTTCCGATGTCGAGAATATCGCCGACATATATCGAAGAGAGGCGTCAAAGGACTTGCCTTGTTTTCCTGGTGAGCAAGCGTCGACTTCGAGATTAATTTCATAGCAGGTGAAGCCGAATAGCTTCTCGAGAACTTAGCGAACCCTTTGGTGAGATAACATTTCAAACCGTAGAGTGATTTATGAAGGCGACATACCAAGTTTTCCTCCCCTTGTCGCCGAAGCCCTGGCGGCAAAGACATATACATTTCCTCATGTAAATCGCCGTGAAGGAAGGCGTTGTTGACATCCATGTGATGAAGGGACCAGCCACGGGCTACGACTAATGCAAGCATGCAATGCACTAATATGATCTTGACAGTGGGGGAAAAGGTATCCTGATAATCAACACCTTAATTGGTGAAACCGCCGCTGCAATCATGCTGTAACGTTCCGATGGGCCATCTGAACGGTGTTTAATTTTATACACCCATCGGCAGCCAATCGGTGTCTTGCCAACCGGAAGTGGAGTGAGAGACCAAGTGCCATTAGCTTGGAGAGCTTGCAATTCATAACGCATTGCCTCCTGCTAATCAGGATGAGCAGTGGCTTTCGAATAAGACCTAGGTTCTGTGACAGCCCTGAGTTTAGCAACAAAAGATCTATAGGCAGGCTTATATCTATGATAAGAAACATAATTGGCCAATGGATAACGTGTACCTTTGGGCGAACCTGGAATCAAGGAAAACAATTGGTCGGAGCAAACATGGGAGCAGACATAATCGTTGAGCTTGACCGGCAGGGTGATATGGCTTGCTGGAGTGACGAAGCAGAGGAGCTGGTTTCGGTGAGTATGTTTCTAGTGAAGAGAGGGGCGTCTTGGCTGGAGGACCGGACAAGATGGGTGGGAACGACGGCGCCAGAGAAGGCGACGTTGGATGTGCAGAAGGTGATGGTGGAGGATTTGGATCGATTTGAGAAGAAGGATCGTTTGGTAAGGAGAAAGGTTTTGGGCGTCGGGTATAGGTACGAAGAATGAAGGGTGGGCGCTAGTCTTGGAGCAGTGGAGAGACGAGGAGCGAGTTCGAAGGTTGAAGGAGGGAAGATGGGTGTGGTTTCTATGGTGGGATGCGATGGGTTTGGATGGTCGGGAAAAAGAGGGGAGTGTGTGGGAGAATTAGAGTCAGAAAAAGAGTCAAGGGAGGAAGGGATGTCGTAGGCCACCAAGGGAATGGGGTAAGAATTTTGGGTTAATGAAGGGAGGGTAGAGTTGGACTTGAGGGAGGCATAAGGGAAAATATCTTCATGAAATTTGACATCTCGGCTAGATCAAATAGTTTGTAGGCTTTCTAACTGGCGGGATAACCAATGAAGATGGATGGCATGGCACGGTAGTCAAATTTGTGAGAGGTGTGAACATTGGTGGCATAGGCTAAACATCCGAAAACATGAAGATGAGAGTAAGAAGGTGGTTTTGAGTAAAGCAATTCAAATGGATTTTTGAAAGATAGTATTGGTGAAGGTAACCGATTGATGATGTATACGGCTATGAGAGCACACTCCCCCCAAAATTGAGTGGGAAGTTGAGCATGAAATTTATTTCGAGCTACTTGCTTAAGATATGGCGATGTTGCGTTCTGGCCCATTTTGTTGGCGTATAGCGCCAAGAGGTTGAAAGATGACACCGTTATCTTGAAAAAAAGAATGAAGTGGGATAAATTCGCCACCATTGTCACTTCAAAAAGTTTTAATGAGAGATTCAAATTGCGTGAAAACATAGCTGAAGAAGCGTTGTAGAAGTGATTATGCTTCATTTTTGTGTAATTAAAAATATCCATGAAGCCGATGTATAATCATCGACAATAGTGAGAAAGTAATAGGAACCAGAAAGAGAAGGGTGTCAATAACGACCCCAAATGTAACAATGAATAATCTCAAAAGGTTTTGTGGAAGAAATAACACCGATCTGAAGGTAAAAACTTTGCTTGAGAGAAGGACATAGGCAAGCATTATTGGATTGAGCCCCATGAAGATTTCAAAATTCTTGGTAATGAAACTCGAAGCGAGGAGAAGGTGATAAATGGCCTGGCGACTATGCGAAGATCGGTGGAAAGAGTTGAGATTTGAGGCCCGGTTGGTTTGTGGATGAGGGAATGGTTGGTGAAGATTTTCCTCTGTTGCTGGAATTGCCACCAAATGGCATAGTCCGTCCATTGTTTAGCCAAACCAATCGTCCTCCTTATTGCGGATCTACTGAAATACGATAAAGGGTAAGCGTCAACACGACGATAAACCTCTTGATGGCGAACTAAGCGATATCCGTCGACTTTGAATGTAAGGCCCCGAATAACCCATCATGTAGATAATAGATGGAATTTAAGAGGCAAAGACCCTTCGCCAACAATATTCGCCTTTTCTCGCTGAGCGTAATCTGAAGCGATAATGGGCAATTTTTATTTTATCACGATAACTTAGATGATGAAGTAATATGATCCATCGCACTAGCTATCAATAATCCCGGTGCGGGGCGACTTTGGACAAACTGGCTTTATTCTTTGCATTTCCCTTCGGAATTAGAGCCTTCATCTCAGTTATTAAGAAGTGACAAAAGTTGCTTGAGTTGGGCTTCTGATAATGCAACTGTAGGTCTCCTTCATCCGCCTTCGAAACTTGGTTTGCCGCAGAAAAACCTTTATATTGATTTGAATTTAAGCCTGAGTTCATTCTTGCTTTAGGATGACCTGGTGGGTATCGATACAGTGAAAGCACTTTTGGACCAGTGACATATCATGTCTGACAACGGGGCTTCCTCTTCCAAGAACCCATGCGGCGTAGATTTTGATAAAAGCTTCATCTGTCTTGCCTTTGAGAAGATTGATTCGCGAAAATTTTGAGAACTAGAGGGCAATCAGTGGTTATCCTTCACATGTTTGATCGATCAATTCCATCCTTCCGGGCCACTAGGGAGACTTGTAGTTCTTCACGCCACCCCGACCATAGCAGCACTAACTGCCAGTTCATTCTTGCGTGTTAGTGGAAGTGAGGAGCGTTGTTTTCTTCTTGAGAGGCAGGAGGAATTAATGCTTGGCGGAAGGAGAGGGAGGATTCATCAAGAGAATTTGCCCACGAATAGCACTATAAGATTCATTCAATCCCATCATAAATTGCATCAATTTTTGTTGATCTTGTTGTGGCCCATGTGCAACAATGTTGTAGGAAGCTAGTTCATCCCATAGACCTTTCAATTTTGTGTAATAGGCAGATACAGAGAGTTGCTATTGTCAGAAGATAAGCAATATCTCGCTAAATTTCAAAGATGCGAGATGCATTGCTTTGAGAGAATCGCTCACGAAGATCTTCCCAAACTTCATGAGCAGTAGAATAATAGATTACATTGTCCTGATTTAAGTTTAGATATTAGTGATCCAAGAGTGGACCATGATTCTGTGCTGACAAGTGGCATAACCTTCGGGATCAGGTTTCTTACGAGCAGGCCTTAATCGACCAGTAGGCCAGTGATTTGTTCTTGGAATTCAGCTGGAACTCATAGCTTTCAGTAGAATAATTTGTCTCCCATTCAAAGATTTGGAAATCAAAATCAAACTTGGGTGGTCTGAATGGTGGGTAAAATAGGGATTGGAGAGATATGCCTTTGAGAAATACTGGCCAGGAATCTCATCGTTAGCCCATGATGATGAAGAGATGCACATGAGAGATTAGAGTCGTGTGGGCGGGATCTTAGTCGAACACGATACCATGAATGAATCACGGAGAATTAGTTTGAATGAATATCATTGAAGTAAATGAAGCGTGTAATTATCTGAGAATTTGTATTATTCACCCATGAGCGGCAAATCAGCTACAAATTCTAGGCTATCAAGCTATAAATGGAGTTCTGAAAGGAAGACTAATATATACAGATCATCTATTCTTATAATGGAAGTTTTAGGAATATTGACTTTCCAACATCCTTGTCCAGTTTTGACCCTGATTGGGTTTAAATATTTTGTTACCTTTGTGGATGATTTCTCTTGTGTCACTTGGCTTTATCTAATGAAAAGTCGTTTTGAGCTTTTTTTTCTCATTTTAGTGCCTTTTGTGCTAAAATTCATACACAATTTCATGTCTCTGTTCAAACATTGAGTGATAATGGCAAAGAATATTTATCAGAACCTTTTCAATCCTTTATGTTACAAAATGGGATTCTCCATTAGACCTTGTGTGTTGATACACCCTCTCAAAATGGGGTAGCTGAGAGAAATAATAGATATCTTCTTGAGAAATTTGTAGAAACTCTTTTTCAAATGAATGTCCCTAAACATTTTTAGACCTTGTGATGCTCCCTGGTGTTTTTTACTAATGCGATGCCCTAATTGGTTCTTAATTAGGCTACACCTAACCTCTAGTCGTTTCCAAATAAATCATTGTTCTCTATTGATCCCAAGGTATTTGGATGCACATGCTTTGTATTCGGGATGTCAGTCCTAAAGTCTCTAAACTTGATCACAGTCACTAAAGTGTATTTTGTGGGATATTCGTGTTCAAAAGGGTATAGGAGTTGTGTCTGCTCTTTGACATTACTTTGTATCTGCACGATGTTGCATTATTTGAGGCTACCCCATTTTCCCTTCCGTCACTATTACGAGTTCAGGGGAGGTTGATGATTTACTGGTTTATTATATTTCCTTACCAGTTCCTACTCCAGCTCTCATTCCTATTAAACCTCCCATTACTCAGGTATACTCTCGACGCCAAAACCCCAGTCTCAAGTCTACGCTCATTTTAGCCGACACATTGAATCCACATATTGCTCTTTGTAAAGGTAAACATCAGTGTTTTCACCCAATTTCCTCATTTTGTTCTTATAACCATTTGTCATCACATTTCTATTCTTTTATTGCATCTTGGATTCTATATCTCTTCCTAAAATTGTATGAGGCTTTATCTTACCTTGAGATTTGGCGTAGTCTTTATAGTGAAAGAAATGCGGGCTTTAGATGACAATGGTACTTGGAACTTAATTACGATTACTCTTGGGAAAAAGCCCTTGTTGCTTGGCTGGAGTGTTTGCAGTTAAAGTTAATCTTGATGGTTCAATTGCTCGATTGAAAGCATGACTTGTGACTAAGGGGTACACTCAAACCAATGGCGTGGACTATTCTAACACTTTTTCCCTGTTACTAAGATGACATCAATTCTGCTTTTCATTCCCCTAGCTGCCACTTATCATTGGGATATCCACCAGCTTTATATTAAGAACGTCTTTCTTCATGGCGACCTTTAGGAGGTGTGTATAGAGCAACCTCCAGGGTTTTGTTCTTTCCAAAGGGAGGATATAGGGAAGGTTTTTGTTTTGGAGAATCTTTGTATGGTTTTAAACACAAAGTCCACGTCGCGTGATTTATTAAGTCGATAGCCGGTTAAGGAATTTGGCATGCGAAGAGTAAATTTGACCCTCTTGTTTTTCTCGGGGCCTGGGTTAAAAGTCGTTATGTTGGTAGTATATGTGGATGATATTATTATCCTTTGGGAGTGACTCTAAGGTATCTCATCTCTAAATTCGCTCTTGAGGCCAATTCCATACAAAGGACTTAGGGATGCTAAGACTCACTCTTAGGCGTGAGTTATGCGAAGCATACATGAAATCTTCCTATCTCAAAAGAAATATGTTTTTGATCTATTGTCTAAGACTATAAAGTTGGGGGTAAAACCATGCAATTCTCTTATGGTTCTAAGCGTACACTTTACTAGAGAAGGCGAAACATTTGAGGATCCTGAGAGATATAGAAGACAAGTTGGGAAGCAGAATTACCTTACAGTAACTCGTCCTGATATTGCCCACTCAGTCAATGTTGTAAGTCAGTACATGCCCGCTCCAACGGTCGACTATTGGGTAGTTGTAGAACATATTCTATGTTATTTGAAAGGAGCATCGAGACGAGGAATTCTATATAGTAATCATGGGCATAACAAAATTGAGTATTTCATAGATGATGATTGGGCAAGGTCAAAGGAAGATAGGAGATCCACCTCAAGTTACTGTGTCTTTGTTGGTGGAAACCTAGTATCATAAAAAAGTAAGATGCAAGGGATTGTTTGGATTCAGTCGCGAGTCTAAATATAGAGCAATGACACGGTGCGATTGTGTGAGGATCATGTGACCATGTTTCTTGATGGAAGTCGGGATTGAGACACTAGTCCCAGCAAAACTCTAGTGTGACAACAAGCTGCCCTTCATATTGCTTATAATCCGATATTCCATGAACGAACCAAGTATATTGAGATAGATTGTCATTTCGTTTGTGAAAAAAATACAACTTGACTTGATTTCTACAGGATATGTGAAGACTAAAGAACTATTGGGTGATATCTTCACAAAAACTCTAAATGGGGAGCGGGTTAGTTATCTATGTAACAAGTTGGGCGCAGTTAATATCTATGCTCGACTTTAGGGTGTTATAGCATATCTAGTTTACATAGAGTTGTAACCTATTAAGAAATTTGTCTTGTAGAGTTGTAATCTATTAGGAAGGTTAGATTGGCTTTTGTATATATATATTTACAATGGATCAATGAAAATCACAAGGTATTATTTCCTCCGATTCTATTGTCTTTCTTTCGACACACTTACACTTCTTTTCTTTTCTTTTCTTTTCTTTTTCTTTTTTGATAGGCAATATATATATATATGAATGTAAAACAGTTATTCTATCTGCTCTAATGGCCTATGGCATTATGCTGACCATAAGTTGCTCTATTCTTAAAACCTTTTCAAATTTTCATGACATTCTTTTGCTTCTTATCCAAACAACAATTTCATTGCATTGAAATTCATAATAGTCATATTAATCGTTAACCATAAATATCATTATGTTGTTCATGTTTCCCTGCTTGTCAAATCATATTGCCCTGGTAAATAGAATAGTTAGTAATTCAACCATGCAATTCATTGATCCATTCTTTGAAATTCTCTAGAAACAAAATTAATCAATATAAAATTGACATATATGAGGTGTTCTTAGACATAATTCCTAGTGTTAGGACTATGTGAAGTTCGAACCTCAATGTGGTAACTCCGAACTTCCCTGTGGAACTCTGTGTGTGTAGAGCAGATATAAGATATATGCATTAAAAGTAAAGCACAAACAATATGTTTGCAGCGGTTTTGGCAATTTGTTACATTCATGGGACCATGCCGGAGATCACGAGAATTTCCATTGATCGGTTAAGGTTTAATTGCTCTTATGTAGTGCGAGACTCCCTCTGCTTTTGCCCGGATGCGAGAATTTCCATTGATGCGATTCAGGGTTCGCGATTACTCTCTTATATGATGCGGACTCCCTCTGCCCACGACACTTCTTTAACCTACTCACTCCTAGTCGGATTCAAAATGAACTCCATCCATTTCCCTCTGAATAGCATCGCACATACCATGCCCACATTACATTGATAAGATGAAGTATCTTAAAAACATATCATCTTTCACCCTAGATGAAAGGCTTTTAAAGTGCGATACCTCAACTGAGTATCTACACTTCACACTCTTCAACACGTCCAGACTTTGCGTGTTCTTCTTCAAGCTCTGCTCCTCAAATACATGATGAGCAACTTCCAAAACCTTGAATTTATAGCCCTTGCAATTCAGTCTTGGAAGTCTTGATAAAGCTGGATCGTTATCTTAATATGAATCCATGCATCACCTTCCTTTTCTTGACCTTATCTTCAAGCTATCCTAATGAAAGTAGGAGACTTGGCGCCCAAGTTTCCTCTTTAGATTGGAGACCTAATTTGGTTCCAACTCTAGTTTGGCCCGGCTTGGATAGTCGAATCCTCTAAATGCAATCTTTATCCACTTGTTAGAGGAGTCCTAGGCCAATCTGTAGCTTACTCTCCAAGTACCTTGGCCTCCAAGAGTCCAAAACTAATTGGCGTCAATTCTGACCTTAGTCCTAACTCTCTGAGACTGGCACGTCCCTGCATTGTGGAACTGCCTTAGTCAAGACTTCTTTTAGATTCTTCAAAAGACTTCCTGATTCAACAATCAAATCTTCATCAAACTTGTTCTTCGAAGTAGCCATCTTCTTATAGAACACTGGAGACGAAGATATTGACAATCCCAGACCCAACAAAAACAAAATCCGTAATCAAATGATGGAATGATCAAATGAAGGTAATTTTTAATAGAGGAATTTTTGGATGTGGCTCATAAATTATAGATATGTCTCACTTTAATACAATCCATAAAAGAGCTACAAGAATAAGAGACATGGAAAAGTTGAAAGGTATTTTGGCTCTTACTTTGGAACAAGTGATGATTGAATTATATCATCAATTTAGAAGCTAGCATCTCTAACTTATCATATTATCATTTTTTGTCAATTTTCTAAGGATACGACAATTTTGCCATGATATGATAATAATACCCAAAAAAATATGAATTCTAGCGAGTTCAGGATTAATTGCTTAACCCCTCTAATCTGTTTAATCCTTGAATTTATTATGTTAAAACGACTCATTTATGACCCAAGCCCTTTATAACTCATTTATTTAATAGTTTCAAAATAATAATAACCCAATGATGAGTTTGTGATCCATTAATAGTTTAACCTACATATATAATTTTATATATTTAAAATTTCTGTCAATGGAGTTTGTAATCCATAACTTTCCATTTTAAATTAATTTTTATGCCTTTGGATAATGGTGTCAACATAAATTCCGTCACAATTGAATTCCTTACTGCCAAATAAGAGAAAGAAATATTTTCTAATGATTAAGCGCCTATTCGATACCTATTTTTGAAAACTGTTTTCCATTATCAAAAACAAGAAGAACAAGGAAAACAAGAAAAACACGTTTGTTTCCTAGTTTTTTTTGTTCAAAAAAACACAAAGAATATAGAAAACAAATTCGGGAGCAGAGCGGTTTGAGCGAGATTATGTTTTACGATACCAGCAAGAAGAACAAGGAAAACAAAGAAAAACACGTTTGTTTCCTTAGTTTTTGTTCAAAAAACTTTACAAAGAATAGAAAACAAATTCGGGGAGCAAGAAACGATTTGAGGCCAAAGATTATGTTTTGTGTTTTGAAATTGTTCTCAAGAACATTTTCCAAAAACAGGAACCAAACAGGTCCTAATTCTTTAATTTTTTTCTCTTGAGGCATTTGATTTCCCAAAAAAGCATTTAAGGACAAAGAAAACTATTAAGTAGATTGATAATGAAATAAAATAACGGAGATAAACAAACCTTGTCACAAAAGAGCAAACAAGCAAGGACATCACTGTCTCCTGTATGAATTTCATGAGGAGCTCCCACGTAGAAACTTGTTAGATTGTGCAACTCTAGAAGTGATAGCTGTGTTGTGCCAGAAAATATGATCTTGTTTTCAACCACATCTTCTGGTCCGATGATCTCTTTTATCATCGAACAAAATTCCACGCATAAATCTTTGAGTTGCACAAGACCCAAAGCCAGCCCAGAAGAGAAAATATGTGTCAATCTGCCACACTGCTTAACATGTAGCAGTTTCAAGTTCTCAAAGCATGAGATTTTCTGATAGTCCTCATTGCATATGTGCGTCAAATTAGGAAGATCAATTAACTTCAGTTCTTCTAACCTTGAAAGCATCCCGATGTTTTCATAAGCAGCATGACCCAGTCCTCCAAGATCAAACACTTTTTGTAGTTGACCACAATTTTCCACATCTAGTTTTTTTAAATTCTGAAAACTTGCAATCACATTGTTTGGAACAACACTGAGTAGGGATGAACACTTCTCCACTTCCATGATGTGTAGATTGCAAAAGGAGCCGACAGGAAGTTGATTATCCCATATCTCCTTCAACTTGGGAAGTCTAGAGAGTTTCAAGAACTCCATATTAGGAAATGATACCTGCAGAGACCCCATAAATTGCATCAATGACAAATCCCCATGAGATGCTGTGTTCAGATGTTAATTGACTTGTATTGTTACAACATTTCAGTTGTTTTTACACCAAATACCTTACAAAACCCTTTATTTATTTATTATTATGTCCTAATAAAGTCTTTTGAATCATTTATTTACCCCTGACCATATTAGTCTTAAATCATAAAGCTTACTTTAATAATTTTCTGTTTTTAATTTTAATAATATTTGCTCTTTAATAATTTTGTATACCCTTTACTAATTTCCTGTATATCGTGGGAAACCTAGTTTCTATCCTTTTTTTTAATAATATTTGCTCTGTTTTTAATCAAAAAAATAATAATAATAATTTTCTGTTACTAATTTTAATGCCTAATGTAATTGATTGTCATGATCTGCATAAACCTATTTTATTATAAAATAGCCTTTAGATTTCGTAAATATGTAGCTAAAGGTGGAAGGTTTCAGAGAGTTCCCTAAAAGATGGTGGGAAGGTTATAAATGTTCTTGCAGTCACATCCTAGATCGCAAACTAGAAGCTTTGAACCAAGATTAGAACAAAGAGATGAAAGGAAATGTGTCCACTGATAAAATGGTAGCTCTCAACCTGATTGGACGGTGGGATGTGAAAGAAATGGAATCAGGCTTTTAGAGGGAAAGTGAGGCCAGTAGACAGAGTAGAGGGGCTGTGGAAGTCACAAAGTAGGTAATGTTGGAAGAGATTTCTTGAAGAAAAATTAGAGTATTAATATGACTGAGAAGAAGCTGTTAAAAATTAACAAAGTGGCAACTGCTTGAAGATAAGAGTTTTCTAGGTTCCAATTAAAGTGAGTAGGAGAAAGCTTTCTAAGTAAGCGGAGATAAAGGAGGAGGTAGTCAGTGCTTTTTATATTTTAAATGAGCCTGAGAGGTTGGTTTTCTCCTATTCGGGAGTGAGAGATTCTAGGTCCCTTAAGAATCCTCTATTTTAGAACGAATTGTCATTGTTTTTTTTTTCTAATCAGAAACAGTGATCTCATTGCTTTGAAATTTCATTATATTCATGTAAATCACAATAGACTATTACCTAAATTAAAAAAAAACAAAAAATCGTAATAAAAGTATCATGACCTACTGTTGTCTATGTTTCCCACTTTCTTGTCAACAAATTACCACAGATGCATAGAACAATGACTAATACAACTATGCAATGCAATTCAAGCATCCCATTCTTTTAAACATTCAAAGGTTCTTCTATTATGATGAAACATCACAAAATAATATAAAATAAAATAATAACTAATTCATATAGATATTATAATGTAATCAGCTAATGTGAACCTCAATCATAGATGAAATGCAAAAGAAATAGAAAGTGAAAATAGATAGACAGAATATTTAAAAATCAATAAACTAACACATATTACTCTGCATAATTGTGTTTATTATTCTATCTTACCGATCTTGATTAGCCTCTTACCTTTTATTTATATATTAAAATTTATTATCTCTCTGCTCATGATTAAAATTTTCATATGATAAACAAATCTGTTTCTATCTTTATTTGTTTAGTACATTTCAGGAACCAAAAGTATCCTTGGGTTTTTTTCACTGTCAAATAAGATAAAGGAAATGAAGTACTACAAACGTACGTTCCCTATTTCTATGCATTTGTAAATTCTTTTCTTTAAGCTTTGTTCTAAATCAAGGCCCAAGGTAAACTGTCATGAAGATGAAAAGAGGGGACCTAAGAGACAACTGGGATTCTAGATAAATTTACTATTAATTAAATAAATAATTGTTCAAATATTTTAGATTGGAAAATAATTCTAATTATAAACAATGGGGTGGAAATTATCTTACAATGAAATTGTGTCTTCAAAACACGACTTTACAATTTTACATTAAAATCATATACTTCCAAAATACGACTTTCTGATTTTAATTGAAATTGTGTCTTAAAACTCAAGACTTCACATTTTACCTTTGAAATCATGATTTCGAGCAGCTCGTAATTTTAATTAAATCGTGTCTTGAAAACGCTGACTTCCACCGATTATAAAATTTACTTAAATTATGTCTTCAAAACACAATTTCATATTTTATACTAAAGTCGCATCTTCAAAACCTGGCTACAATTTTATAATTTCTGGCTGAAATTGTATGCATAAAGCGTGTTTACACATTTTAACGCATTAGTAGTGTTTTCAAAACACGATTTCACATTTTCACACTAAAATTATGTTTTGAACCAAAGTCTATGTGACATAGTTGGTAATAAGTGTCATAAATTTGGAAATATTTATTTTTGCGCTATATTTTAAAAAAAAAAAAATTTTAATTATGGTGTTATTTAAAACCGAAGATGACAGCCTTTTCACTAAAAGAGCACTCCAGCAGAGATATCATGGTCATGACCAAACTACGAAAGTATGTGGCGTCCTGGATAGAAACTTGCTAGGCTAGGCAAAAATTCAAGTGAAAGAGTCCTCAATTCAGGAAAGTTGATCTTATCAATAATCTCTTCAGCTCCTTCCTGCCTGTTGATTTCATTTATTCCTTCATGCTTGGCGTAAAGCGAGAAAAGCTTTTCCAAGCTCTCACAGTTATGCACCTTGGGAAATTTAAGGTTTTTACGCACAATTTTTTCCCATCAGCATCGTTGCATATATGCTCCAGGTTCTGTAAATCAACTGAACCCAATTTCTCAGCCGACCGTCTGTTACATCTTTTTGAACACTTATCACTTCCAGATCAAAACCTCTTTAAATTGACCACAGCTGTCAATTGTAAGAGACTCTAGACTTGGTAACCAATTCTTGGATGTCAAAACATTCTGCAGTTCATTACAATTTTCAACCTTCACTTCCTTCAGTTTGCTAAAGGAATCTGCAAGCAGTTGGTTGTGCCATATTTTTTTCACATTATCCAGCCCAGTGATATATAAGAACTCCAATTTAGGAAATGCAACCTGCAGAACACATCCTATCATATTAATAAAAATCATAAAGTACCTACACAATTTGTTAATATGGCAGAGGAAATAGGACAAAGGGTAAGTATGAAAGAATATACAAACCTCGAAGAAAACCAATGAAAAAACATTTGCATTCCATTAGTAAACTGTCTTCTTAGCAATTAATTAAATATTTTTCCTGAAAATTTTGGCTGATTACTAATATAGGGTTAAATAGACAAAAAGAAAAAAAAAAGAAATAAATGCAGAATATGTGGAAGATTAATAACCAAGAGACATGCTAACCTCTTCATTGAAGAGCACCCCCAGATTCTGTTTCTTAAGAAACAGAAACTCCCGTAGGTTAGGCAAAGACAGAAGTAGAAAGTTAGGTTATCTGAGGAAAATGATCATCAATCATCAGTCTTCTGTAATGACAATTTCTTCAATCACAGAGCAATTTTCTATGCACAAGTGTTTGAGTTGGACAAGACACAATGCCTGGGAAGCTGAAAAAAGATACATCAAGCTGTCACACTGCTTCACCTTCACGGACTTCAAGTTCTGGAAGGGCAAAACCACTCGAGGCTGATTATGAAAGTCTCTGTCTTCTACAGTAACAATGTATTTCATAGTGGGACAATCTTCTACACATAAGTCTTGAAGTTGCACAATACCCAAAGCCATGGAAGGTGGAAAAAGATACATCAAGCTGTCACACTGTTTCACCTGTACGAATTTCAAGTTCTGGAAGGGCAAAATCAGACTCGGCTGATTATGAAAGTCTCTGTCTTCTGCAGTAACAATGTGTTTCATATTTGGACAATGTTCTATGTATAAGCCTTGAAGTTGCTCAAGACCCAATGCCATGGAAGGTGGGAAAAGATACATTAGGCTGTCACACTGCTTGACCCGTACAGATTTCAAGTTCTGGAAGGGCGAAACCAGTCGAAGCTGATTATGGAAGTCTCTGTCTTCTGCAGTAATAATGTCTTTCATATTGGAACAATTTTCTATGCACAAGTCTTGAAGTTGCACTAGACCCAATGCCATGGAAGGCGGAAAAAGATACATCAAGCTATCGCACTCCTTCACCTGTAGCAATTTCAAGTTTTGGAAGAACAAAACTTGTGGAGGGCTGTTGTAGCATATATGTCTCAACTTAGGTAGACCAATTAAATGCACTTCTTCTAGATTGGAGAGCATCCCACCATGATCAAGTCCCCTAAGATCAAATACTTCTTCTAGTAGGTCACATTCTTTCACAGTTAGCTTTTTTAAATTGTTTAAGCACGGAATAAAATTTGGTGAAAAAAGACTAGATAAGAATGGACAGTTTTCAACTATCAGGATCTTTAGAAAAGAGAGGGCCCCGAATAAAACTTGAAGATCCTGTATCTCCGGCAACTTGAGAGAGAGATTCAAGGACTCCAACCGAGAGATAAGTATACAGACAATAGATAGTACTAATGAAACCCATAAAATAAATTAGGAAAAAATTAGTTTAAAAATCTTGAACTATGCTTTAACTTTGCGTTTAAATGTCCTGAACTTGACAAATTTGCTTTTAAAATATAGGAACTTTTTCATAGAATTTGTTAAATATATCAAAACAGATTCAAACGTCTACTTTATCCAACACTTGACACAACCAAACAAACTTGGAGATATAAAAAAATCATAAAATTGTTATATTTAAAAGCAAATTTTTTAGAATTTAAAAGCAAAAGTCAAAAAGTTCAGGATTTTAATAAAATTTCCCCAATAAATAAACCAAATAAAGAAGTTCAAACATAAGCTATTGTTAAAGAATCCACTATCCACCTTCTTCATACATATGCTAATGGTACAGAATCCACTAATACCTATATATTTTTACTTTAACCCTAAAAATACACCAACCACTTTCACAACCCAACCTTTTCAGTTAATTTCTTTTCTTACTTGCAGAACGTTTTAAACCATTTACTGCCACCTAGGTTGTGAGCTTTACAAACAATTGAAAATTAATTTAAAGGAAAAAAAAAAAAGCCTAGCTCCTACCATGATATTATTAAATTCACAACTTCTTTCATAGCTCATAATAATTTAATTCCATACGCCTTCAAATCTTGTATATACAGGATATGCATAAATTAACTTTCTATGATTGGCTTCCTGTACTTTGCTGGTAACCACAGCAAGATTTGATTCTCAAGCTTTCCCAAATTTGGAATATTATTCTTGTTATGTTCGCACTAAGGGTATCATGACTTATCTTCTTCAATATCTCACCTATTAACTCAAATGAACCAGAAAAAACAAAAGTAAACAGGCTAATTTAGCCATGCTACTCATATATTCAGTAATGCAAAGTAAAAAGTTCTCTATTAAAAATTATCTGCAGTACTGCTTAAAAAGAAAAAAAAAAAAAAAATTTTCATTACAATAAGGATCCACCGACATAGTAAGACATTTATTTTGACTTAGATTGAAGCGAACTTTGGGTATTATAGATTGTTATGACTTGTCCTTCTATCTATACGCCTTTAAATTCTAAGAAGCCTTCAAGGAAAGACCTTTAGGTCATATTTGGCTGATAAAATACAACATGGGATCAGCCATAAAAGAGGATATCATATTCTATGGGATAGGATAAATTGTGTCATATATCATCTACCATCCTTTTTTCTATCCCATAATCTTTTCTTCTTTTTTTTATCCCAGTCTACATGAGATATGTAAGTCTCATTTTATTATCCCAGTCTACATGAGATATGCTAACAAATCTCATTTTCAGAAACGAGATATACTCAGTTTTTACTGGAAATTTGCAAGATTTTTTGTATGAACGAAACTGAGTACTACTGGACTTTTTAGAAATGATTTTTTTTATCATGAACCAGGTGCTGGCCAAGAAGCAGGCTTTGAAGACAATGTTTAAGTAGTGTGTGATCTATTGCTGAGTTTACTGTTTCATTAACATCGCTCATGGAGCACAGAATGGCTAATGAAGTGACCACTGGAGAAAAAGATTTTTTTTTCAGGCTTAAGCATTTTGGCCAGCCTTAATTTTGTTTTGGAATGCCGAAAGTATGCCTTTTTATTCCCGCTTTTAAGGCTACTAGGCCAAACTGGCTGCCTTTGACTTTATTCTTTGACAGTATTGTGCTGGGATGATCCTTCCATTCTCCAGATATTATAGATTGTCACCATGCGGACCTCTGTAGCAGTGAGATGTTTCCATCAGCACGGATGTGCTGTTTACCTGCCTCTGCATTTCCTCTCTTCCCTTGCATCGCTGACTTCTCTTGTTAAAAAACTGGCTGCACGGGAGTGCTGGATAAGCAGCTACATTTGCAAATTTTTTCACCATTCAAATTGATTCACATAATTACCGTCTTTAAATTGCTATCGATGACTTTACATAAATTCTCAAGAAACAGTCACTATCAAACTTAGATTAGAACGTTTTCATAGTCCTTATTTAGTTATCATTTTTATTCTCTCATAAAAAATTGATAACAATTGAACTTGTTATTTGTAATCTTTCTTAAATTAAAAAAAATGTGATATATAAATAATTTTTTCTTAATTTGACAACCATTGTTTACCTTTATTTTTATTTTTTTGATAGATAAACCAAAAAAAAAAAGGAGCTACAAAGTATAGAGGAAGTATATAGGTAGCCAAAGAAGAAAAAAAAGGGGGAAAACCTCACCAGCCCCTCAATTAGAAACCAACCACTCCAAAAAACCTATAAGTGAAGATTTCTTCTTACCATGCGCTCAACCAGTTTACCTTTATTCTTGTTCTGTATTATAAAAACTATACCAATTTCACTTATTCCCCCAGATTTTAAATAAATTGACTATTAACCATACACAATTCATGCACTATTTTTCTTTCTAACATTATTATTATTTTTAAAATAGCTATTTAAAACATTTTACTCTAAATCGTTAAGACTTGACTACTCAAAATGATAAATCAAAATGATAAAATCAGTATGTATCAACTTATTCTTCAAATCATAAATGATAAGCATTCATAATAATATCTGAAACCACAATCATGCATAGCTCAGGTGCTAAGAAGGCAGGAACGAACATAAAATGATAGAGAACTTCAGGAATATGATGAGACTCGAGACACAATCAAAGAATTTGGCTCTGACCTTATCACAAAGGAAGATGGGTTGTTCAACTCGATTATCAAGTTTAGAAGTCAACATCTTCAGACTTTCACAACATTCCACCTCCAGTGTCTTCAACCTTTGCCAATCCAAAGTATCCAAACCCAAATAGAAACATTCAAGTTCGTTTAGGCAGGAATTTGTCAGAGAGGTTACTGCAGGGAATAAGAACATGGTCACTGCTTCTGCTACATCTTCGTGTGCAACAATTTCCTTCACTCCACGAGAGTTCTTATCTATATCTTTAACTTGTAGAAGGCTTCTCACCACAAAACCTGGAAAAGGAGTTTTAAGACTTGAACAATGAGAAACTTTTACGGACTTTAATTTCACAATGGATAGAAGTCAGCAGGAGCCTTATTCCATACATACTTGGATTCTTTAGACTAACCAAACACAATTCCGCAACTGAGTACAAAAATATCATGAATTTCGCCCACTATCTATGGCTTCCAGATCAAAAATCACTTCTAGTGAATTACAGTTCACTATCTTCAGAATTTGTAGACTTTGCAGCCCGCTCAGGACATCTGAAGGAATAAGGTTCAGCAGTTTTTGACAGGAACGTATAGACACTCTTTCTAGTTCTCTAAAGGAATTTGCAATAGACTCGTGATTGTGCCAAATCTTTTCCACAGCATCCAGATTGGAGATATCTAAGTCTTTCAAGCTTGGAAATCTGAATGAGATTTTTAAGAAACATTAATAGGATATAGCATGTAAGGCAAATATGACCAAAAACAGAGATAGAATAAAAAATGCAAGAAAAAGAAAACATTCGCATCCACAAATGCTGCATATTTCCAAAAATGAAAGGAGCTTTCAGAATTACCAAATTCGGATTCTCAATTATTCAAGTGAAAAGATCAAAACCTGAACCCTATAGCTTATACCTCTCTTCTTTCAAATTTGATAATCTCACCACTGACTCACATATTTTGCAATCATAATTAGAGTTTCTATTGATGCATTGGGTTTAGTTGATAAATTTGTGCCATTTCTTCCTCATTATGTTACTTTCTGTGAAGAATTCATGTCTACTACACCTATTTATACAAGAAAGAATAGATTAGAAAAGGAAATAAATAAAAATGAAAAAGGTAAAGAATAACTGAGAATACTCTACAGAATAAATTTAACAGTGATTAATTTCCTAAAGATATTATTCGTAAATCCATATAACAAATTTATATGAAAATACAGAGTAAACATGCTATTTAAAAACCACAATCTATTATTTAATAACAAAGTTTTATTTTTAAAAATATAGGAAAAATAACAATTTAAATCCTAAATTTTCACCACATTTCCATTGATATCTGAACTAAAAAAGTTTTAAAAATATATGTACATTCATTTTAAGAACACTTCAAGTATCGAGCGGCCGGAGTGAAAATAAATTCGTATGAATAAAATAATAAATTTGAATTTTAGGTTTTTAGAAAAAATGAATTTTAAATTTTAAATTAAAAATAATAAAGTGTCAAGCTTTTAAAATGTTTGAATTAAAATTTACAAAATCTGAATTTATATTCTAAATTAAAAAATTTAATTATTTCATTAAGTAAAAATTAAATTTTAAGTTTCTCTTATTACATCGAACTATTAGTTTTTCAAATGCAAATTTGATTTAATGAATTCAAAAATAATATTTAAAAATCAATAATCTAAAAATTCTTAATTTAATATTCTTTTTACTAAAAATTTTGGTTCAAAATTGTCATTAAAGTTAATAACTCAAATTTTCTAAAAAAACAAATTCAATTCTTTTTAAATCACAATTAAAATTCACAAAATCAAATTAATTATTTAAATCACGATGCCGATGCCGATGTCATCGATGGAGACCTAGCTAAGGTTGTCCACAATGGATTACAAGTTGAGCTTGCGGTTGAGCCTGAGCCTGAGCCAAAGCCAACTCTTGAATTTAAGTGTAGGTGGATGAATGCGCTGTGCAAGTCACATGCTTGAAATCCAGATTGTCTCCTCTATGTCGAGATAATTGAATCTTGTGGACTCTTGATCGGGTAATGGTATATGTAAAAAGTATGGTTCTATATTAATTTAATTCATATTCACATAAAAGTTATTGTATCAGAGTGTAAAGTAAGCAGGTCTTGCCACATAGCGACCATACGTCGGAGTTGGTAGACCCGACTTCCACATATCGCCCAGTTGATGTTCGGGAGATCCTAGCGATGGTATCACGCGTATATGTTTCAAGATTGTTAGTGGCATCGTCGGAAGCTGAGTCTTGCAACGGTTGCTTTTCTGGGGAGATGCCTTCATCTTAATCTTATGGCAGCGAGTGTTTACATACGGTGGGCGCACATGGGCCCGATACGGAGAAGTTAGGTGGCGTATCGTAGCCGTACATTGCCTTATGAGATATGCGAGCGAGCAAAATCATCACCACACTCCCTATGGTGGGTATTATGGACTTCCATGATCCATATATGCAATGGTATCGTTGTATTACTTTACATTCATGACCTGCACAGCTCAGTAGGGATGATATGAGGATGCGTCTTTAATAAATTTTTTCGAGGTTTGATAGTTAAAGTCTTGTGTTTCTAAAGTGTTTTCAATTTGAATCAATAGATTGTGTATTTATAATTGTTGAATTTGGTTCATTAGATCTACATGTCGCGAATTTGATGGCCCAGTCGTTAAGTATGTTTTCTGGGTTTGGTGTGCGACTTACGTCGTATTCTTCAGATCGATGTTACACCGTCGGAGAAGGCATCACATCCATCGCATCACGATATGATTGGGCTTCTGGCATCGCTGGACATCCATTATAAGCACTCGATGTCATCCACTCCAATGCGTATGTAGCCCATTTCAGTAGAGGGAGAGAAAGAGTTGATCGTGGTCGTGGTCAAGATGAGTCGTGTTTTACACAGTCGACATTACTTTATGATACCCCCTCGTACTAAATTACAGGATTTTTATGCCCACAGGACTTACATCACCTTTCATACCCCCAGACACTTACACATCTTTACCATATCCGGTGTCGTCAAAGCTAGCCTCCATAGCAGTAGATATCACCTTATCATCCCATCTTTTATCATCCCCTACATTGCCTCCCATCGGTGAGACCATCGTTGACTTTGTATTAGAGTTGGGTGTACTTCCAGTTAGGCGGCATTGCGCTTCACGTATACGTCGAATGCCAAATCCGTGTTCAAGCAAACTCATCCTTTCTTTTTTTTTGAGATTGCACGGAATACTATAGATCAACTAGTTGTGTAATACAGAAACGTCGTCACAGAGAAATATAAAAGCTAATCTTGTGGGGCTCGTTGATATATGTTCATATTTTTATATATTGATATTTGTATACAATTTTTTATATATTTATATGATTTAGTTTTATGCATAGAAGATCATAATCGGAAACTCATGCAAAATTCTTTGAATATTCAGCTATTGAATATTTTAAAATGATAATATCTATGATTAAGAATCTGTTTTGTGAAATAAGAAAAAAAAGCTCCAAATATTTTCAAATAAAATATTTGTGCTGATTTACAAATAATTTACTATGATAATATAACAAATATATTCAAATCCATTAATTAATGTAATTTATCAAATAGTAAATATTTTAAATAAGTTTCAATGTTAAAAAGCAAATAATAATAATTTTGGCGTAATTCCAATGTATTAAAACATCAAATCTGTCGTCATCAACAATTCTTGATTTTAAAAATGCAGCGAGATGTCATTTATCGTAGACGACGATTGAAATTTTAAAATGCGGTCGGCGTAGCGACGACGTTTGTCGTGTGATGTCATGTTTAGACGCCTTGCTGAATGATAGTTTGGTTTTGAAAATATTTTTTAATTTTTTTTTAAATAAGTATATTTTAGTCCCGAAACTCTATTATAACTTATATTATATCATTTGCAAACTGTACATACCTACCTACATGCTACATTATTGACAAACCATACTAATAGTATCATAATATTTACACAATAGTCATTTCAAAAAAAAAAAAATACTCAATAGTATGAATGTTTATATTTCTATATTATTTGATTTGTTTCATCTAAAATTTTGATATTCCCTTAATTTTGATCAATATTTTCCTTAATATTCAATAAAAGAGAATTACTAAAACATTTTATCTTTATAAACAAGTAAATAAACAAAATAGAGATTCATTTCGCCATCATTTTCCATCTAAATCTTGATCAAGTTTTCCTTTACTATCTTTTTCTTATAAAACATTACTAGTATCTTAAGATTTTAAAATTCAAATAAGACGACATTTTCTAAATCACCGAGGTATCTTCTAGTAAAATGATATACTAAAATCTCTTCTTATCTTCATGTTCTCTCTTCTTAACACCTGAGTTGGAATTTTGAAGGCATATGTAGGTTAGTTTAATGCTTGTTTATGCATTGATTTTATTTATTAAAAAAAGTGATGCAAAAAAGTAAAATCTATGAAATTAGCTATTAATTAAGCTTGAACGCTACGGTAGTTCAAAACTGGCATATTGATGCTCGAGTTGCCTTGAGAACACATTGCTTCGGATGTTGTTTCCAACTCATAGCTGATGTAGCCAAAGTTCACTAGCTTTGGTAGAGAATCAAGTTCCAAGGATCTTAATTTAGGGAATAGTAACTGCAAGTAGATCCCAACATGGCCATTTTCCATTATTTGTTGCATCTCATTGCATTGTTTTATTTTCATTTTTTCAAGTTGGGGAAGGTCTATACCCATGGAAAGTAAGAAGAAATTTCAATCCATGACTCTGACCAATGTTTTTAGGTTATCAAAGGACCTTACTGGAATTGGGCCACGCATACTTTCAATCTCCATAACACTACTTCTTCGGTTGTCCTCAACAATTTGCGAATTCCATCCCTAGAAAGCAAGCTTCCGTCACCACCTTTGAGATGTAACGTTCTTGATTTTTCATATTTTTCTGGCAATCGATCGAAACTGCCTACAAATATTGCATAACTTGTTAAGTTGTGACCAAAGATATCTGCTTTTGGTACCAACTCGGCGTTTGGTATTTTTCGCCGATCGTCTTTGCGAAGCGATCTGAGTGTATTAATTCTGATGAAACAAGCGTTCTTAATACCATCGACTTCTTGATTTTATTCGGAAAAACTAGATTTCATGAACAAACATTCTGACCGAGACAAACGATGGGATATCCAGCGGAATTACTTTAAGCTTCATGATAGTTCGATCCAACGCATTAGATTGGTCAATTGCATCATTCTCTGGCGTTAACTGGATGTCAGACACCATGCTAAAGAACTTATCAGTTTAACTTTTCAGCTCTCAATTATAGCCATGTCTCTGACTTTTCTTGAGACATAATGTTGAAGATTTAAGAAGTTGGCGTTGAAGGTAGTGTTGGGAAATGCATTCCAGACAAGGCTACAACTTTGAGTTGGTTTATCCCTTCAAAGAACGTGTTTGGCATAGTATTCAAGGAAGCACCACTATTGCTTTGCAACATAAAAATTAGAAGTTTCGGACATACCAACCTTGGAGGAAGCTCGTGACTTTGAAATATAAAAGGCAGATTTGGATTCATCTTCAATCTACATCAATCTTGGTCAAATGGAACATCTTCTACAACCAAATCGATGGGATCTATTGGATGCAATAATTCATAACACCACGAACAAGATCATGCATCCTGAGCTTGCACTCTTATGATTACCATCCATGAAAAGCAACCTTGAGCTCCTACTCCACGGACTATCATCTTCAGCACCATCAAGTAACAAGCGTGAGGATTTGAGGGTTTTCACCAATGTAACTAGTTTATTTATAGCTCCCTCCAATGAATAGATGCGGTCAAAGAAATTCAAACCCATTGCATATCTTAACATTTGATCATTCGAGGAAATATATCACCACAATAGCTCAAATATGCACAAAGTAAGAACAAGGATTTGTTCTATGCCTTTCAAAAGCAATTATAGCTCCACTCCGGACATGGTATACATTTTCCTCCATTCCTCTCTGATATTGGATTTGGTGCACAACTCCTCGAGTTCATCAGGCATATATTACAACGACATTTTCATCTTTTAATGCTTTGCGATGCGTTACCAATTGTGGGTGACCCCACATTAATCAAGTACCTTAATTGCTATGGGTGCAATTGGTCTCCCTCCCACATAATCCTTTGCTATCTTCTTGGTAACACCAAGCTTCTTCTCCTTGTAAATATTGAATTTGGCTTATTTTGTATACCCATGTCTTTCCATAATAGGTTTCGTCTCTAGAAACCAACACTAGTTTGCATATTGTCTGATCATGCTTTGAAGAAGGAATTCCAAGCCTCCAAATTAATTTCCTTCCAAATGTCATCGAGATAATAGAATCTTCTCTTCTTACATTTCCTTAGCCTCTTTCTCAAAGTTGATTCTCTTTACTGCCAGTCTGCCTTAGTTCATTGCTCTTGTGGATTCATCCTTCCCCTTAAATTGGTAGCCCAACATTTCCGCAACTTTTTGTTGAATTTTGGCAATCCCTTTTTCGTCTTTTTTCGAGTCTCGAGTCCAGGATACATCTATAAAGATATATGTGGTGAACAGATTGTGTTGAATAGCTTGTTGAGCTACTTGTTTGACCAGCATGGTTTTGCCGAGACCGCCCATCCCACATACCCCAATCATCTTCGTCTTATCATCTCTCAAGGCATCCATAATTTGGTTCAAAGTGGAGTCTCTTGACTGAAAACATTCATATCCTTCAAACGTTGCACGCCGTGGAAGGACACTGTATGAGATTCCATAAGAGAAATTGTGGGCTGTTTGGATCTCAACAATAACCTGCGCCTTCTTGTATGCTTCTCTGCCAAGCTGATAACGTGAGATGAGATTAGGACACCACCCATTCAAACAGCTCATGTTTTGATCATCCCTTGTCAATGCCAATGCCTCTGCCTCCCCTGTGATCTGATCAACCACATTCAGCCACCCTCGAACAGCTGGTCTGATTTCATCCCCTTTTCTCGTGGCTTCATCAACAGTTATTTGTTGATCATTCCTTGCCGCCCTCAGCGTCTGAACTTCGTTGCGAAGTTTTTCAACATGGTTGTGGTAGCAAAAGAGATAACCGAGATGGCGTCCAATAGGGGCAACCAAGTACTCTGAAACTTTCCCAGCAACAGCAATAACGATCTCTGCCATTTCGTCTCTGTTACTTGGATTTGGATTTGGGAAAACAATTGGGAGGTAGGAAAAGTCAGCAACAATTGAAGGCAAGCAACGACAAGAAACTAAAAGAAAGAGCGCAAGAACTGAAATGAAAATAGAAGAGAATTTGTTCCAAGCAGCGGGATGGTAGGAATTAACGGTGAGTATAGGAAAACCTTGGAAAGGAGAGGAAACAGCTGATGAGGTGAAAATAAGTGGGAAATAAGGAATGGATGAAATATAGCAAGAGGTAGGGAGTGCAGAGATGGAGAAAGGCTTATAATTTGATGCTGTGTGACCAAAACCAGAACAGATGCAGTTTTTTTTTTTTTTTGGAATTTGGTTTTGTAAGAAGTAGAAGGGAAATGAGAAACAACAGAGGAGAAAGCATAATTTGATGTAGTGTGACCAAAAACGAGAACTGGTGGGATTTTTTTGGAATTGGTTTGTTGAGAAAAACAAAGCAGGAGCAGGATTCTTATCCTGCAGAATTTGAGTTGAGTCAGGATAAGGGTTCAAAAACTTGGCCGAGTATCCGTCTCAAAGGTGGCCGCGCCGAGTCCGATGTTTTGGCTGAGATTCCGAGTTAACTCGGTCTTTTTACTGAAAAAAAAAAAGCCGATTCAGTATATTCTTACTCAATTTCTACCTATTACAACAACAAAAAATCACAACAAATCAACTTTTTTAAGAGAAATCTGAGATTCCACTTCAAAATAACTAAAAATCAAAACTTTTTCACCTTCTTACCGAGATGAACCAGATTTTTAATCCTAGACTTTCTGGAAGACCGGCAGTGGAACGATCTGTGGTGCAGTGGAGTTGGGTGTATTTCTTGGTCCTCCGAATCAACGTCCAATTTCTCAATATAATATCGGGGAAATTTTTTGAAGTGACATGAGTAACCGACAGGCAATGGTAGACCTGACGGCACGGGGCGGGGGGAGGGAGGGGATGGAAGCGAGCTTAGAGTTGTCAGCTTCGATGTATGGAGAAAAGAGCCAACCAGCAGCAACACCACCTGTAAACAGGTCAATCAAAGAAAGCAGTGCTGGGTAGTTGGTCGGGGATTTACGACTGGAAGTGGAGGTTTCCTTTCATGTTTGTTTGTTATATAGCTAGGCTTTGAATTTTTGTAGCTTGCTGACCGGTAATAGCAGGTCGTTCCACCACCTCTTCTCTCTCTGTCTGGAAACAGTATGATTTCACATCTTTAGATGCTCTTTTGCCCATATTTCGTGCCACTACCACTCTTGTCTAATTACCTACTACTCTATTCTTACATTTTTGAATTTCAATTGCTTTGCTACTGTTAAAGACGGTGTTTTCAAATTTAAGTTCAAGTACAGTTTTAAACTATACTTAATACCGTATTTGATAAATACAGTTTTAATTTTTCTTAAAATCATAATTGTTGAATATGATTTTAAGATTAATTTTAAATCATAATTAATAAATATAGTTTTAAAAAATAAAAAAATTATTTTATGAATATTTTAAATATATATATTTTAAAAAAATCATTATTATTTTATTCAAACTCTAAAGTAGTTATTCATTATTATAATTATTAAAAAAATATATAAGGGGACAACAAGCAGGCCATAGCTTATAAAAAATGAGGATGGGGCTGCTTTTTCCATTAATCAAATCTTAATAACCAGGCTTTCGTTTATGCATTCTTTAATCCCAATGAAATGTCTCGTATTACATAATATGATAATTTAAAACTCGAGGGTCACATTATTATGAAAAAGAAAAAAAGTGCAGATCAAAAGAAACCAATTATTTATTCTATAATTTATTTCCATTGATTTATATGTCAATAATATTAGATTAGATTAATTTATTAAATTATAAAATAAGTATAATTTCATTACAATTTTAATTATATAATTGAGCAATATTAATTATAGACAATTTATGAGATGATTTAATATTAATTAGTATGGGCTCGTAGTTCCTATCTTCTCTTTTGTGCTTGTAGTAGCCAGGTTGGACGATTATCGATTGTCACTTTATCTTTTATATATATATAAGTAAATAAAGCATTAAAATTTAATAAGTTTAGTAGAAACCCATTTCTTTGAGAGAAATGAAATATTCATCTTGACACATATTATTATTCTTTTGATCTTTACCACATTCTGATTTAACAGAAGATAAATAGCATTAAGATTCATTTCAAATATGTTTTATCTGTTTTATAATTGATATCTTTATTTGTTCGATAAAGTTTGTATTTTGTAATAGATTAATTAGGTTTTTTATTGTTAATCAATGGTTTAGAGCTTAATAAATCTTTATCGTAAAATAGTGATGGATATCAGAGCTCCTTTAGTGTGATAGAGAGAAATTTATCGAGTTTGTTTTACATATTTTATGTGTTTTGTTCATTTTTATTATTGATTTTGAAATGAAAATTGGTAGTATTTTGATTTTGAAACTATGGCAATCATACCACGAACGAAAAAAAAAAAGATGTTTTGTTGTTTTATTCCATTAAGGTGCAATCCTATTCATGAGAGACAAAAAAAGGATATCTTTTTTATTTGTTTATTTTATTGTCAGGAATTGCAATATAAAATAAATTTTGGATTTCAATCATGAAATTTTGGAATCATGGAATCCAAGTTCATCCCAGTCTATGCAATTTATTTTAATTATGGAATTTTGTTTTATTGACATAGACCTTTGTGTGATTCATCGGATTTCAATCATGTTTTCTTTTATTATTTATTTATTTGATCGCTAATGCCAAACTGTAGAAATTGGATCGATAATTCTAAATCTGTTTATTATATTGCTGTTAACTTGGAAGAAGATGCATTTTCTTTAATGGGTTTTTATTTTTGGAAAACCATACGAAGATAGATTTATTTTAATAATTATTCTTTTGTTAAGTAATTGTTTAGAGGTTTCTGGGAAAGAAATATATTGAAATAAATTATTTATTTATTAATCTTTTTTTTTAATTTATTCATGGGGATATTTTTTGAAGCCGTATTTTATGTTTTGCCCGGCACACTCTGTGTCAAAGGTTTGAAATATCGGTTTCGATGGATATATCGATCTTGAATTTCTTGATATATTGGAGATATATCGAGTAGATATTTTTCGTAAATATCGTAAAAAGTTTGTATAAAATTCATTAAAATCTTCAAAGGTTTAAAATATTTTTTATTTTACAAAGGCACATTAAAGTGATCAAATAATACTTATCTTTTGAAAATTATCATCGAATAAGAAAATAACTTGAAAAATTATCATTGAATGAAAATAATTATAATGAAATTTTAAAATATATTATTGAAATTTAGCCATTAAAATAATTTATTATTATAATTAGGTTTTATTTTCAAAAAAAATAAGATAATGTTATCTTTAAAAATTATCAGCAAAAAGAAATAATTATAATAATAAAATTTTAAATATATATTATTATTAGAATTTATCCATTAAAAATAAATTATTGTTATTATTATTATATTTATTAATTTATAATTAAAAATATATTAATACTTAATCTTATCAATTAATATTTTATAAAATATTATAATTTTACTAATGTTATTTTTGAGAGCTTTAAAGATGAATATGAAAACAATAAAAATGATGCAATGCGATAAGATTTATTGGTAATATATTATTTGAATGGTATATAATATCAAGCTAATGTACCTTGGTGGAAATGGGCTTGTTTCTTCACAGTTTTTAGTCTCGAGTTTGAATCCCGTAACCAAAATTTCAAAATTCACCATTAAATCTTCGAAACTCATCGGAAAAATTGTCCATATATCTCGACATTTAAAATCGTGACTATCCCATTAAGTATAAATTCTGTTTTGGGAACAAAATTTAATTTTTAACCCAATTTTGCAATATTTTTATTATTTTATTTTCACAATATTGTTTTAGCAATTTATGTTTATGTTATTTATGATTATTTATAGCATCATATTGGGAATAAAATTATTAGTATTATTGCACTTTGGTGAAAATTGAGAAATATTAAATGTTTGTGGACTTGCCTCATGAGTCAGTATGTTGGATATTTTTTGATTGTTATTTATGGCTATATTTAAAGTATTGAAAAATTCAATTTTACTAAGATTCGTATGGATAGTGAGTTGTCACATCGATGAACGATTATTTTGTAAGGATCTTGGTTTGAGGTGAAGAGATTTAAGGGTGTCATGAACCGCCTGATTTTCTTCTGTATCGGTGGGAATTAAACATTGTGGTTGTGATGGCTAGTGAACTACTCTTCTCGTGTGTCTCACAGTGTTTATTTGTATAGACTCTAACATTTGTGAGAGCACTTTGTGGGTCTCGTTTGGTAAGCCAGTATCAACGTTGTATGTCTTAGTTTACATGTATTTTTTTGACATTGCCCTCTTGTTTGTCTTGAGTTTTGAGTTTTCATAGTTATACGTCGAAACTTAATGAATTGAGTCTGGTAATGGGGTTAAAACTCTAATGATGAATTTAATAGGTATGAAGCCCAGACATAATGCTGAAAGTTAGGAAGGTCCTCTAAAGCACTATTGAGAGTTATGCAAATGAGAGAAAATGTTTGTGAGGACTTGGAGTATTATAATTTGTAATGATCATGAATAATCATATGGAGGAATCTATTTATACAAGCATTCCTAAGATTGTAAGATGCAAAAGAGGTCTTGAATATTATTAGTAAGAAATATCTGAAGTTTTTAAAGAATGAGAAAAATGAGCTATCTAATAATCATTAGGTGAATGTTTGTTTTGAATCCAATATCATTGATATGTCATATGATACTTGGTGGTTAGATAGTGGTGCTACCATTAACGTTTGCAATTCAATGCAAGCGATGATAATCATAAGAAGTCCAACTAATTTAGAGCAGTACGTGTACATGGGAGACGATATAATAGTCTAAGTTGACTTTTTGAGAGTTATTAAATTACAACTTAGTCTGATAAATTTTTTGGAATTATAGGATTCTTAGGCGTACATACCTCGATGTTGTTTGGGAAATCGGTGTATCTATTTTGGATAGACTTTTGATATAGTTTTAATTTTGGAGCTGAAAAGTTAAATTGTATCGAGATTCACTATTGATTGTGGCAGTACTTTGTAGAGTCTTTACATATTAGAGTTGTCTTCTTTGTATGCTTATGTTTATACTACCCTTAATGTTAATACGCTAGTAGCTCAAGCTTTAAGATTGAATAAAAGTCTCTTATATTCTTTGTGTAGCGTTTAAGTTACATTTCCAAACATAGAATGGTGAGATTAATTAAGGATGAGATTCTTCTAGATCTTGATTTATCATATTTTGATACCTATGTAGATTGCATCAAAGGCAAAATGACCGTCAAGATTATGAATGCTAAGGCTAACAGATGCACTTGGAGTTGCTTGAAGGGTTATTCATCTAAATGTTGTGGTACGTTCACCACATCACATATGGGTGAGCATCATATCCAAACAAGGGAAAGATCAGTGGTTAGTGATGAGGTGATGGGTATTATGGTGGATATGATGGGGGCCGAATTGCAGCACGAATCATTTGCAAAGTACCTTCGGGGCGTGATGCTCGGTATATGATGCATGGTACTCCTGACATAATGGGATTGAGGATAGGAGGAATCGCACACTTCTTGATATGGTGCGTGCTGTGCTTATTAATTAAATCATTACTAAGTTCTTATGGGGTGAAGATTTGAAAGCTAGCGACTTATATTTTGAACCAAGTGCCTAGCCAGAAGCTCATTCCTAAGACTCCATATGAGCATAAAGCTAAAATTGGTTTTTGAAATGATATTTTACATTTTATAATATTTTCAAATGGCCTTAAATATCATACAAAATGATAACATCCCGAACCACAAAATGTGGAAGAGTATCGAATAATAAATTGTGTAAAATAGAAAGAATTTGTGCATCTTGAATTACAGCTCATTAATAAAATAAAGTTTCTGGACATGTAGTCAAAAGTTTAGAAGTAAAACTTGTTGGTACAAATGAGTATTTATGCAGTGCTTACCTAACGATCTAAAGAAGTTGTAGATGTTAGTATAAGTTGCTATCAATTCTTATATATGTATATATATAACATATATATATAATAACACCATATATATATATATATATATATATATATATATATATATATATGAAAATCCACGAGAAAAGTTTAAATTGCTTGAAGCAAATAGTACAAAATCTGCGTAACATGTAATCAATCAAATTACATTAATGATATTCATGAGAATTTAGAAGCAATCCCTTATTACATGCATTCTGATTGCCTTAAGTGAATGTTTATTAAAGAAAGTGTGTGAACAACCCTATATGCACAAGTGCATTTTTACTCAAAATCACAAACAAATTTGAGATTATTATTATATGCCATTGATGATTTTAAAGCTTGCTTGTTAGGAGCTTCTAAAGAGTTCATAGAAACTACAAAATCTTTGAAGAAGAAATTTGAAATGAAAGTTTTGAAAATGAAATTTTGTCTTGGCTTGGATCAATCAGAAGAAAAAAGAAAGAAGAAAGAAAGAAAAAAAACTTGAAAACACAGAAGACTTCAACTAGGTATCAGTTCATCAATTAACATATATAAGAAAACTCCCTAAAGTTTTAATATGGATAAGAAATGTCCATTAAGCTCCCCAATGATTGTCCAACCACTTGATATGAAAAAAGACTCATTTCATCCTTGTGAAAATGATGAAAATTTACTTGGTCCTGAAGTACCATATCTTAATCCTATCGGTGTATTTATGTATCTTGCTAATTGTATTGTTTAGATATTATTTTTTATGTCAATTTATTAGCCAGATACAATTCTACTCCAGCTCGAAGACATTGTAACATGAAGATGTACTCGTTATCTCAGGTGGAACTACTAATATAAATTACATTTTACTCAAATGGAGTCAAGTCACAATTACTTTCGGATATACGGTTGGGTTATCTTTGAATCAAATCTGGTGATCGCGAACTAGCAAATATCTTCAGTGATAATCTAGCAGATTTGTTTATAAAATCATTGCCGACCTCAACATTCAAGAAGTTCTTATACAAGATTTGAATGTGTCAATAAAAGGACATTGACATGAGGGGGAGTATAAATGGATGTTAGTTCTTCTTGACTTTTAAAGCTTAAGTGGTTTTGTCTATTAGGTTTTTCTTGTGAGAGTTTTTTAACAAAAGCAGGTCTAACAAATTTCATAAATTAATGACCATTAATTCAAGGAAGTATTATAGGAAATGTGTTAATGACAATAAATTCTAAAAGAATGTTAGTATCACATTTGTAAGAAATAATACTAATTACTTGTAAGCAATTGAAATTACATGTAGATTTGGGTTCCCAAACACTTATAAATAGTATTATCCTATTTGTATTTAATAAATAAAATGTAATGAAAATAAAACTCAATTATTTCATTATCTCTCCAGATTTCTTTCTCTAAATTTCTCTTCGTATTTTCTTTTATTTACAATAGATTCAATCATTTCGCCACAATTCATTTCTTAATTTAAAAATAATTCTTCAAATCATATTTTTCTATTTAAATTTGGAAATAAAAATATAATGTTTTTATTTCTAAATTTAAAAAATTAAAATGCAAAATTATCACCCAACTCACGAAGCTTTTAAGTTCTTATTTGCTAAACTAAAAATATAGAATTCTATCTTCTAAAAAAAAATTAAAATGAAACTTAAATTAGTTTCCTTTTGTTAATTACATATTTCGATTTTTATTTTATATTACCAAAATTAAAAATATAATTAAAAAATCATTTATAATTTTGGTTTAGAAAACTATAGAAATAAATGGGTATCAATGAGAGAAATACCTTTCTATTAATTCTGTTTAAATTTAATAATTGTTATTAATTTTATTAGCATTCAAGAAATTAATTTTATATGACTTTAACATAATAATTTAAAATTTTAGCTGAAAAATAATGGTTATATATGCTAGAAATTGATGCATTTTCACACAGGTGAGGTCATTATTACCTTATTAAAAAACATAAAGGTTTAAGGAAAAATACAAGATTTAAAGTGCCAATATATAAATATAGATGAGTAGCTCATCATGTAATGTCCAAATCTTGGTTCTTTATAACCCTAAGTCATCCTAATTATAGAAAATTCAATTAACCACAAGACGTCACTTAGGAGATTCACGACCTTAGGAGTTTTTTTTTAAAAACATTAAAACTCAACCAGCATATATATACATTTTTCTTGTTTATAAACATGCCCAAAAAACGATTTTAGAGATGTAGTATATACGTTGACATATCTGATTCAAAGTCTCTGGAATACATATACTTGTCATAATGAGAGGAGAGGAGGAGGAGAGTACTTGGTAGGCCTATCACTCATGACGTGCGTGGCTTGACAAAACACAAGCATGCTTCTTGACTTAGTGAACCTAAAAAAAATGTTGACTTTTATTGAGATCTTTACTCAATGAGGATATAAAGCATGATACTATTAGTCACACACATTCCACATCATCATCATAAAGCCCCATTCACTTTATGAAACCAAGCACTTAACTCCTACATATTTATTCATATCATCAAGTAGAGCACTTAATCATTACGTAGCAATGACATCTGCATTCATGAGTTGTACTTATGTATTTATGAATCCACAATGCTTGCATGTATCCGTTCTTATCGGTTATGAGCCTAAACATCAAGTATCGCCGGAACTTGTAAACGATAGCATGGCCTTAAGCTTGTGTTCTTGGCCCGGCTTGTATCGCATGTTGACCCATTGGGTCCTTGTTACTGTATTTGCGTTACTTGGACATGTCGGTCATAACCTTATCCTCTTATCTTAAATGCGTCGTGGATCTTCGTATAACAATGTCTTGTCTACATATGCGGTCATGGTTATCAAGACAAAATATCTCGGTAATTACGGATATATCGGTGCACTTAGTTTCTGATCTCATCGGAAATATCGGTAAATATAGAGGATATTTTGACAAGAAAATATCGGTAAAGCGAAAATTAATAAAATACTTTGAAATTCATGAAAATACTTTGTTGAACACTTTATAAAAAAAGACATAAATAAGCAAATATACACTTGTGAAAATAATATTCATTATAATTTATCAGAAATTATTTACAATAGTAATTTAAACCAAAATGAAGACCGATGTGGCTCCATTACATTATTTGATGAAGGGTCCATCTTGATGAAGATAATATTCATAATAAAGATCTTCAAAGAGGAAATATTGAGATAAAGAAAAAATAATTTGAGAGTTAAATGGAGCTTGGATGTGTATGGATGAGTTTGTAAGCAGATTGTATGATTTCGTTGTTTATAAAAATTTTTGGAGTCAAAATAGTGATTACCGATATTTACCGATATTTACCGATATTTTACCGATATTTACCGATATTTACCGATATTTTACCGATATTTTACCGATATTTTACCGATATTTACCGATATTTTACCGATATTTTTTCAAAAATTCCTGCACAAGCGCGCGTGCTCCACAGTCTCGATTTTTCGGTGGAAAAATCGGTTTTTTCCGATTTTTCGGCGAAAAATCGGCGATTTTACCGATTTTTCCCCGATTTTTCCTCTGATCGATTTTTCCACTGATTTTTCTTCTCGGTGCCGGCCGAAAACCGATTTTTCGGCGAAATATCGGCCGAAAAAACCGATTTTTTGTTCCTTAAGTTTATCACATAGCTTATCAACATGTTCTTGCACATAATCATTTTCATAATTCATAATATAGTTCATCAACACGTGCTTGCACGCGACATTTTCATGATCATGCGTATATAAATCATAAACATTGAATAAGCTTCATTACAAAAAAACAAGTCATTCACATCAAATGACAAACAAGAACACATGGTACCAAACATTCATATCCACTCACAAAAAATGAGCATTAATACATCCTCATGTAGCCTTAAATCTTTCCTGGTAGTCTAAAACATATATTAATCATACATAAGTCATATATCGTATAAGCTTTCCAAGACTAAAAATATATGAGAACATATAGCATGAGGTCGGCTAACCCCTTTGTTTCACAGTAGGGACCTTTCTTGAAGCTCTTTTAGCTATAACTCTCAACATATACATCAAAAAGACAGATTCATTTTTTTAGAAACTAGACTCATTTCTCTTTAACATATCTGTAAAAATCAGCTTCATATTCCATATATAGAATTTATACAGATTTTCAAACTTTAAGCATTATCAGGTCCCTGTTACAGAACAACTTTTAAACAAACCCCACCATAACTCAAGATTGAGACTTGATCAAGCCTAATATTTTTCAACTGAACTAGACATATAAAATTATAACATATCAAAAATTAGGAGACCCAAAAATACCAAATACAAGGAGAAACATGCTTTCAAATTTCACATATAGTAAACTGCCAGAATCAGGACAACATAGGCAATCAGTGTTCAACAGATCATAACTCGAGGATGAACGACACAACCAATTACCGAGCCCTTTTAAGCCTAGAAGAGACATAGCCCAACAACTTTCATGTTTAAAACTTGTTTAAAAACAGAGCAAGGCGAAAATAGGGTGCCAAACGGATGCGTGAGTTTCACAAAAGTGAACTGAATTGAAAATGATGGAGATTTCTTTCGAAAGCGGGTTTTTTTCCTCTCCTCTATCACACTTGACCGGACAACATAAAAGGAGAAGCTAAATGTTCTAGAAACTCTAAAGCTTTATCTATGATATTTGTGGAATTTCAAATGGTCCTTCAATTTGCTTGACTTAACAACTCACAACTTTCCAATTTTGTCACTTTAGCATGTCGTAATGACAGTATCATTACTGTATCTGGTATATAGCATGCAGATAAATGCATGAATAGTTATGCCTTTGGGATGGGTTATTACACATCATGCTTAGGTCGTGTAGTAGAATGTTCAATGTTTAAATAGACAATGACATAAGGAGGAGAGGGGTCCCGGATTCGAGTCCTAATAAATACAATTTACTACATTGTAATTAAAGTATTTATTTGTCAAAAAATAAATAAAAATATAGATGAGTGGGATTTTTGGAATTTTACATTTCAAATTCAATTTTTAAATGAAAATTATGTTTAACTTTACCATGTCATGTCTGACAACTTTAAAAGTTGGATAAATGAAGAAGGGAAGGAGGAGGAGGAGGGGAGGGGGGGAAGAAGGAGAGAGAGAGAGAGAAGAAAGAAAGGAGAAGGATAAATAATGTGAACATAAGTATACCTCACATATAATTAATTTGCAGCATATTCATGGAAATGATGACTAAACACAGAGATATATTTATTTTAGAAAATCAACAATATTCATTAAAGAAAATCTAATTTTTCATTCATAAACCTATTTTGGCGTTTTTTTTTTCTTCTTTTTTGTTTTTAAGTGAAGAACGAAGATAGATTAAGAAAGTTGATAAGAAATAAATAAATAACCCAAAACAAAAGAGAGGGAGAGCATGTGCATGCTTAGGTTTGTGTTCGTTTTTAGCATTATCTATAATGACAAATGCTGTCACTTATAACGGTGTTCATTGTTTAAGTGTTTAAGATAACTTATTTTCATGAAAGAAGCCATACACAACAATATTAATTTGTCAGACAGTATCACTCACCGAACTTGAGATTAACTCAATCACATGCAAAAATTTATCTCTATAAATAAAAAATGAGTTGGATCATTATGTTAATTTTGCTTTAAGATTTTACTCTATGTACTTTATATCAAGAATGAGTTGTATCGATCATTGACAAACTTGCTTTAAAGATAACACCCCATAAATTATTGTTAATATTTTTAGAATCTCTTTCACCTTTCATTTAAAGGTCTTTTATGCAGAGGAAGGTTCATAACAAATGACCCAGTTGAATTTGTGTCCGGCGTTATGAACTTCAAAAATTATAAATGAAGAATGAGTTGTATCATTGATTTTACACCTTTTCCTTCAGATTCTATTGACATCAGACATAGCTTTTACAATTTTGCAAGTTTTACTTCTTCAAAGTAATATGTGTAGTATTTGATGTTCATGCTCTCAAACAAGTATATAGCATTGCACATTCATGTTTTGGATTTCTATAATTATGATGACTTTGTTGCATAGTTGTTAACATGTGCTAAATTCAAATAGCGATATATGGATCAACAGAGATTAAAGAATGTATTAAATTATTTAATAATATTTAAAAAATAATGTTATCATTATTTAAATATTAATATTTTATCAAACCTCATTAGTTGCAGTAATGGTTTTTCTGGATTAAGTTAATTAGAGTTCTCCCAGATATTCTCTCAGCAGTTTCTGTAGATTATTTAAAATAATGTATGAGAATGTTAATTAAATTAGTATTCACATGTCCATCATGCCTAGCTCATATGGTAGAACATTCAACGTTTCAAAAGATATGGTATAAGAAGGGGAGGGGTTAAGGTTTAGTCAGTGAGAGTAATAGTTCTTATATTATAATTAAAGTCTTTAGTTGTAAAAAAAAAAAATCACTTTGTTTTATAATAAAAAAACAACAAGAAAAGAAGGTAAAATCAATCATAAAGACTCCCGCTAATCTTAACGTTCCAATATTTGTGAAATCATGTATGCTCACCAAGAACCATATTTTAGGCTTTTTAAAAAAAAAAAAAATCCATATTTTTGGTAAATATGAAAAATATCTTATTAGTTTGTCACATGTGATGGCTTATTGAAAATGATCTTAATTTGATCACATGTAAGAATGCGACTTTCAAAGTATTAAGAATGAGTTGTATGATTAATTTAATTTTCATTCAGAATTCCACCCCAAGGATTATAAACTAAGAATGAGTGTATAATCATTTTTAATTTTTATTTCCTTCTGGCTTCCATTATTGATGGAGTTATTTATTTTTATATAATTTTAAAAGAAGGGTATTGTGGAGAGGGGAGGGAGTAGGTGGTGCAATCTTTTTTTTTTGAGGGTAAGATGATTGCAATCTTTAGCTTTTGTAATTGTGACATTAAAAATATGGCTGACATTAAGAAAGACACACATACTGGATTTGGGATCGAGTTTATGGGAAGAATAGGGACGTAGCCAAGGAAAGCATAAACAATCGAAGACCAGTTTGGATGGGTGCGGGCTGTTGTCTTTTCAAATGAGGAACGAGAAATTAACTCTAGGCATTCAATTGATTAAATAAACAGTTGTAGCAAAGGCATACAACTAGAAGGTTAGAGAGATGGAGGCCTGATGCAGGAGAGTGAGACCCGTTTCGACAATGTGAACCCATTATGTTCAGGGTGTGAGGAGGGGTAGTGAGATGGGTTATACCATGGGTTGCTAGGAAGGACCGAAGAGCTAGAAATTCACCCCCATTATCTGTGTAAGTTTTGTTAGTGTAGTTTGAAATAGTTTCAACAAGGTTTTAGAAATATTGAATGAACATTCGATTCTGGCGTGGGTAAAAACCATACTTTGTGTGTAATGGTCAACAAAAATAACGTAATAGTTAAAACCATCAGAAGAGGCAACGGGTGAGGTCCAAACATAAAAAAATATCAAAGTGGAGTGGAGGAAATGTGATTTAGAAAAGGTATTTATGGGTTTTTATTAATAATGCAGGTACAAGAGGAAACGAACACAAATGTTGGGAAAAAGAAATACATAAGACACTAAGAATTTGCGAGAAGAATGGGCAAAACCGAATGTGTAAGACAACTATACACATAGAGATAGCGGAAAGGGAATGCATTGGGAGGATCGAACTAGAGAGCGGCGAAGGACGGACCTCGGCTAATGACATTGTCTCTCGTTGCCGTGCAGACAAAGTGACCCATATTGACGATCTTTTTGAAGAAAGAGTTAAAGAACAGGACATTAATAGGATTATCGGCATAAAGGGTCGAGACCAAAATAAGGTTTTTAGACATGGTAGGTACATGTATCACATTAGAAAAAAGTAAAGGTGTAGAGAGAGGTAGGAGAAGAAATTTAATGTTGGCGGTGATAAGCTTTGAGCCATCACCGTGAATGCGCTATTAGGCGCGATGTACGATTCATGAAGAGCAGAAAGCGGCTAAGATCTAAAGTCGTGGTAGCGAGGAAAAACCAGTCAGCAGCCCAATCAAAGAAGGACCGAAAGGGGAGTAATGGACTGTAGTGTGGGCAGAGGGCATAGTGAAGGTCGGGCGTGGAGCACGGGAAGGGGCGAGTGGGAGATACGGCGTCAAGGTGGATGGGCTCTTCATTGCCGGTAGAGTGCCCCGATTACTTCCTGGGGTGACATCGCCAGCGTAGCTACTTTGCCGAGCCAGATCAATGGGGCACCAGTGTAGCGGAGACACGGGAGGAGGCTTGGGCCAGGAGTGCAGAAACGATGCCAAATTTGGATCGGTGGAGGATTCACTGCATTCGGGGGGGGGAGGGGGTAGGCATTAGATGGGATCCATTCTTCTTGAGACAGGTTATGATTTAGTACCCACCATGGGGTGTCTTCATGACAAATGGAAGAAGGGTCGACTAAGGTGACCAAGGTGATATGGCTAGAGTGGAGTGGGCGATGTTACAGGAACCAAAAAGTTCTGATTGGGCCTCAATGGTATTGGAAGAATACTTAAACAACTCCTGACATTAACGGAGTTTCGGAACTGTAAAACCACAGTATTTATTAGAATTACTGAACCTTTGACATTAAAACGATTAAATTTATGGCGGTTCGATCTGATTCAAGTTGTCGGACAGCAGAGAAGGCATGGCAGCAGTGGTAGAAGATTTATGGGGAGGGAGAAACGTGTGTTTTCCTGTACCTTGAGGAAGATGGGGCTAACGAGGAAAGTAGAATCATTAGTGACAGGCTTGATGGCAGCTAGGGTTTTCTTTATTAAGCTTGTTAACCAACACACCTTATTATGAAAGGAACCTATTATTGAAGTTAAAGGTGTATATAGACACCAATGCAAGGGCAAAATAGTAAAAACATAAAGCTAATAAAGGGAATCCTAAATATACTCTAATATTCCTAACTTCCATTGTTAGTTCCATGGTATGTTTCAGGCGGTCATCAGTGACATTTTTTTGTAAATGCAGCTCCTCTGCTAGTAAAGCCAATCTCCCCTTCCTCATTTCTTTTTCCTTGTCTAGATCATGATTGCCACAATCCACACATAATGGTAATAGAAGGAAAACAAAATGAGCTTCAACGAAATAGACAGCTTAAACCTCGGAATCTAATAAAATTTGTATAGAAAATGAAAGAAAAACCAGCCCCTCGTTTAGTAAAGGCAGGTGAAAGCCATTAAGGTTGTGTTAGGTTCCTAGAAAGTACTAATGAAAGAAAAAAAATGCTATGAAAAATGATTTTTTTGTTTGATTGCCTAATGAACAATATCAAAGAAAAATAAAATTACTTAAAAACTCTCATTTTTTTAAATTATTTAATATTTACATTGGTGAGTTAAAATAAATAAAATTTGTTTGAAGTATTAAGGTTTAAAGTTTAAACTCTATTTCTATTTTCCTTCTTTTTTTTTTCTTTCTTTCTTTCTACTTTTTCTCTCTATTTTATTTCCCTTCCCTTTTCTCTCAAATATTCTAGAAACCAAACATTATTCATCAAATAATATTTGCCTCACGATAATTGAAATAACAAGGATTCTGAGGCCTGACACACCATGATAAAAAGGGATATTAGTCAACAAGAACATATTCATTACATAATGACTACATTATTAAACCAAAAAACAAAAAAAAAGATCAAAAGTTATACCTGCATGCAAATGTGCAAGTTCATACTGTGAGTAACATAGTGCTTTTAGACCATTCTTTCTGATGAATGCTGGGCCAGATTTGACATGTCCACGATACGCCGGCGAGCCCGCTTTACCATATTAAAACTGGAGGACACTACCTAGATGGGGGAATCCGAAAGCCCATCTAAGAAAGTCAGGGTGGCTTCACAGAGCCCGGCCGGGCGACCCGTGCAGAGTTTAAGATCCCGGTTGGAGCGTCTTTTCGCGAATGGAAGTTCATTATGGAAAAATGATCAGCGAAAAGCTACATAAAGGATATTGCTCGGTAGTTTAAGGTGTCAAAATCCCCTTATTTCGAAAATAATGATTAATCCTTGATAAGGAAGAATTAATCCTTGATATGGAAGAGGAGACTTTATCCCCAAGACTAAGAGATTTTCTTTCTTAAAATCAATGAGATAACGATCATCGGAGCGGTAGGCCATAGTCAGCGAATCACCATTTACCAAGTTTGCATTGCCTGCATAAATATACCAGGTCAGACGATCGAGTAACAAAAATTGGTGTATAAATGCGTAGAGCGAAGCAATGAGAAAGTCTCATTTACAGGCTGAGGAGCTTGGCTTTGTGGCCTCACCAGCCCTTCATTGCACGGAACTGCATTGGGTTATTTATCTAATTCTCACGAGAAGCGATCATGATGTCATCGATCGATGTATGGTCCGATCATTAGAAGATCGATTCCTCCATTGGCGTTTGGACATGGAAGAAATAGAAGGAAGCAATCAAGACGGATGAAAGATTTGAAGCTCTATGCGAGCGCTTGGCATGAGGAATGACGATTCACGGGCCCACGTAATGAAAAGTCGAGATCTTGGACAAGGCCATTACAGATGCGAGGCTTCGCTGCTCATCGATCGTGCAGATAAGGGAAGAGGCCCATTGTTCCCAATGATGTTGATACCCTAGTGGACGATGAGCTATCCTCAGGTAGCTTCCTATCCCTCTCTCACTGTCAAAGAAATGCTCGGGAGAGCACAAAGACCAAATCGCGTAAGAGGCCTTTGCCTCACCGTGCCTTTAGTAATGTTGTTAGTGGTGCATCGTAGGAATGAGGAGAGGCGAGGCGAGAGCGAGAAGCGGCGGATTAAGCCCACAGGAACCGGTGTTTCCGTGAAGCGCGTACCCACGAATTCCCTTATACGCCCATGCCTTTGGTATAGGACCAACATTCTACATGCCACTAACAACCTTAATTCGGAACCGGTGACATGCTCTTTTTGCCCCTAAGGTAACACATTCTTGATTATGAGCCATCTTACGGGTTTGTCATACCGACTTTTGCCACGTTCGATGGTTCTTCTAACCCTTACGATCATATGTAACATTATAATCAAGCGATGACACTAAATGTCGGCAACGACTGACTATTATGCAAAGTATTCCCGGCTAGCTTGCGGGGGCCTGCGTTGGCCTGGTTTCACAAGCTTACCACATTATTCTATAAATTCATTCAATGAACTATGGGTCGCATTCATATCGAAATATCTTTGTTCGGTGCGGCAAAAGCGGAACATCAGCTCCTTATAGACAATTCTCAAGCAGGAAGAAGAGTCTATTCGAGACTTCACAATGAGGTTCGGGCAAGCCGTCCAGCAGATAGAGTCGTACAGCATGGATGCAGTCCTCCAAAACCTTAGAAGAAGTTAAGGCCATCTACTCCTTTCTTCCAGTCAGCATCTTTAGACACGCGACAACGATGGAAGGTATGCAGGTGGGCTAATTGAGTACTGATGATGGAGGGACAATGCTCCGGTCACGGCAACAATTGTCATGATTACCAGACAATGGCCAGAAGGAAATAAGTGATGCAGGAAAGTGATGCGAATCCGAGGATAATTCATGGGAGATACAAAAGCAATCAGTGATTAGTCACAAAAGAAGAGAGAGCTCCCGCAATTCACTCCCCTAAACGTCTCTTATGAAAGGTTGTTGCCTATCATTTGCAATCTGCCAGAGTTTAAATGGCCAACACCGATCCAAAAGGATCCTTCATAAAGGAACAAATCCTTACGGTGCGATTATCATAGAGATCATGGACATGAGATCGACAAGTGCCGAAGCCTGAAGTTTATGGTGGAAAAGTTTATCAAAGTAGGATACCTCAGGAGGGGGACAGAGTTACTGGCAGATTCTTGCGGTAGCCCAGTGGCGAGAATCTAGACCGGCCGTGTAATTATATATTAAGGCGGACGAGTTTGATGACCGATGTCGGTCGAAGTGCCAGCCGAAGAAGCTCACAGAGAGCTACCACGGGTCAAGGCCGGATAAATGTTGTCAGCGCGGAGGAGCGAGGATATGAAGAAACGAGCCAATAGACGTACCTTATCCTTTCCTCACATTAGGAAATGAAACCAGGGGTTATTATTACTGCTTATGATGCTTGGTACTCACTCTTAGTATTAACAATTTTGATTTGCGGGAGTGCTGATAGATCTTGAGTTACAGCGGACTTGTGCAAACTACCCACATACAGCAAATGAATCTTTCTTTCGGCCACACTAAACTCGTGGGATTGGATCCTTTACGAACTTCAGCAGTTGCAACCACCGTAACAAGGATATGCAAATGCTACCTGAAGATTGGGCTTATGACTCAGTGAGTTATTACCAATCGTTGAAGATTTAAGGCGCCTGAGAAATGCCATAATGCGAAGGCCCGAGCTTGGGTGCACTCGATGAAAGCTATCCCCTGTTTACTACGGATGGTCGGCTATTTGGCCAAATGAGCAAGTTGACCTTTGCGCGATCGCTGGTGTTCGTGCGGCAGTGTGTCAACCTCTATGCATGAAACGAGGAAAAGGAAGAAGGACAACTGAAATCCTCCTCGAAGATCAAACCCCACGTAGCAATCACGGTTCTTGGCGGATTAAAATGGAAGAAGGATTCTTTGGCTGTGGATCCCCTAGAAAATGTAACGTTGGACAGGCCAGAAAAGTTCACTTACATCAGCTCTCTCATGTCCAATGAGGAAAGGGAGCAATTACGATTCGTGTTGTTGAATAATATAGATGTATTCACCTGGAGCTACTCAGATATGGTTGGGATTAATCCGACGGTGGCCTCTCACAAACTAAATACTATCCCGTGACTAGGCGATAAAGCAGAAGAGTGGGCGTTTCCACTCGGAACGCCATTAGATCGATCAAGCGGAGTGAGTGACTTCTTGAGGCATGTTTAATCAAGGAAGTGAAATTTGAATGGTTGCTTGACATGATGGTCTTAGAAGAAATGGGGTAAGTGGCGGTATGTAGATTACAGACCTGCGACAAAGCGTGCACAAAGACGGCTTCCCCTTGCCACGTATAAGACCAGGTGTTGATACCCGCGACCTTCGCGAGGAATGTGTTGCTTACGGATTAGCTTTCTGCAGGTATCATCAAATTCCCATGCACTCACTTGACGCTAAGAAAACGACCTTCATTACACTGTAAGGGCTATACTGCTATGATGTGATGCCTTTCGGCTTAAATAATGTTGGGGCAACTTATCAAAGATTAGTGACTAAGATATTCTAGGAAACCTGATGGGCTATGCTCGACGACATGTCACGAAATCAAAAGAGCATGTACCGGCATCTGCAAGGGCCTTTGAGTTATTAAGCAGGTATGGCATGGAAACTCAACTCTATATGAAATGCGTTCGAGATCGATTCGGAACTGATTTTTGGCTTTATGGTGACCCAAAGAGGGATAGAAGCCAATCTCATTCAACTCAACACTATAATGGACTCTCAGGCTCCTAGCTCACAGGAAAAGTGCAACTTGATTAAGCCCAGTTGTTGGCGGCTCTTGGGCGGTTCTATATCAGCCACCAGGCAGTTCAAAACCATTTTCATTACCATAAGGGGAATCAAAAGTGCCAGTTGGAACGAGGAATGAGACCAAGCATTCACGACCATTAAACAATATCTTACCGAACTGCCAATTCTGGTAGCCTCGGGGCAGGCGATACACTCTACCTTTACTTAGCGGTCTTAAAGGCCTTAGTAAGTGCAGCTTTGTTCAAAGAAGACGAAAACCAAGAGTAGAGACCAATATTCTTTGTTAGCAAATCTCTATCTAAAGCGAAAACACGATGTCCTCTCGTCATGAGCAGCGAGGCACCACTAGCCCTCATGTGGCGACTGACTCGCCCTATGGGCCACAATCTATGCGTCGTGCTTGATCTCTACGCGAGCACCATACACAAGCGACTGTAGGAAGGATGGCCCAGGTAAATGATTGAACTAAGTGAATTCGGTATTCAATATAAATCTTGCTTGGCATTGAAGGGGTAGGTATTAGTGATTTTTTAAATGAAAACCACGGTTGGATGCGAACGAGGTAATGTGTGTGGAGTGTGGATCCTCGATATGGGCGGCACTTCTCTCACCAAGCAGGCTGAGTCGACTTACTGAACCTTAAAGTGGCCCGGGAAATGATAGAACATGTCATACGACTAGACTTCCTCCGCGTGCAATAATGGGGCGAATGCAAGAAGCAATCTGGTCGGGGTTGACCTGCATAAAGTTTATCCTTAGAAAACTCATCATCTGCGACTTTCAACTAGTGGTGGGGCCAATTGAGCGGGGAATATGAAACATGAGGCCAGGGTGCATGGTCGATCTGTAAATCCCGAATTGCTGACTAGGAAGTTTGCGGCTTTGAACCTCGAGGCATATCTCAGGGACTCAGATAAGTGGGCGCTCAGCGTGAATTCTGCATCCATCCGATAAGAGAAACGGTGTTCCTTCATCTACTACCGATATTTGTATTTGTCATTACAATTGACCATGTAGGTCAGATAGACGAAGAATCCTTTTCTTGGCTAACCCCTATAATGCTTTATCTAAGTTAGGGAGAGCTGCAGGATAACAAGATTGGAACCCACGAGGTTGAGTCCCAGTGACTGGATTTTCCCTTGTAGACGGGCAATTATATAAAGTCTCTGAGCGGGCCTTATCTTAAATGTCTTACCCACCAGCGAGGCCTTGACATGTATTAGAAATCCATGAGGAGATATCTTTGAAACCATCTGACGACAAAGCAGCTCATATGGCCCATCTGAGGTTATTATTAGTAGGCCATGAGGCATATGCACCCATCTATCGAGAGAAAGTGCGGCCCAGCCAGCAATGACCCCCATCTCTTAAGGGTTTTATTTCGAAGATCTAACCAATCAAGCTCGCAGCTTTCTTCGTGGGGAATTGATATAGTTGGACCACTGCCTATCACCCTAGCTCAGAAAAAGCTATTGATGGTTGCCACCAACTACTTTAGCAAATGGATAGAGGTTGAGGCCTTCACCTCCATTAAAGACAAGGATGTCATCCAGTTCGTGTGGAAGAATATTGTTTGTCGATTCTAAATACCTCAGTCGATTGTAACTGACAATGGGCCACAGTTTAAAAACAAAGTATACAGGAATTTCTGCCATGGGTTGAAAATAAGAAACTTGTACTCGACACCACAGTACCCATAAAGCAATGGCAAGGCGGAAGCGTCTAACAAAACTCTCTTAATGGCTTTGAAGCGCTGCATTCGGCTTAGAAGGAGTCGTGAAAGAGCTGGAGTTAACTTTGGGCACATAGAACAACTTGATAGGAAGCCAGCTGGGTTGTCGCCGTTCACCCTCGCTATGGGATGGAACCGTAATCCCACTACGAAATTGGAATTCCCACTTGACGAAATATACGAAGAGCTAATATTGAAGCCCTTCTTTAGAGACCTGAATTATGATAGGCAGGCTTGTGAAGCCGGCCGATTGTGTACTTGACATTATACGACAAACATCAAACTTACAGGCCGGAGTAAGACAACGTGCATGCCACTAGTGGGACCGGTCTTAGGAGGGTCTTTGAAAACATGGCAAACCTAGTAGCCGGCGAGTTCAGGCTGGAAGTGGGAAGAATTTATGGAGTAGTTAAGTAGGACCCATTTGGATCGTATGCATTAGATAAAGTTGGATAGGGCCTTGATTACTTGAGATGTGGAATGCTACGCATCTTAAGAGGTATTATCAATAAAAATTCTTTTCCTTTAAAGGTACTATCAATAAAGTTTCCTTTATAGTGTTTTCTTTCTATTCTTGAAATATTATCAATAAAATTTCCTTTAAAGGTGTTATCAATTAAATTTCCTTTAAAGTATTTTCTTTTAATAGTCCCCGTATCGAAGACAGTTAGGAAACTCGTAGCCTGGCAACGCTTTCAAGACAGGTCATGGCTATGGCACACTAACACTTTAAAAAACCAGATGTGGCCCTTGCTTCTTGACACTTTAAAAAAGACGAGATGTGGCTCATAACTACTAAATTTTCAAAAGACCAAATGAGGGCTCTACTTTCTGCATACTTCGAGAAGACGATTGGCTCTGTGTCACGCCCACTTTCGCTGAGCGGCGTGGCATGTGAAGTGGGGCTGCTGCTTTCTTTTGGGAAATTGGTGGGCCCATTTCATATATAAATCCATAAGGAAATAAAACTTATAGTACTAGAACCGTAGTGGTGTTTAAACTGTCTTGTACATATTCCTGAGTCTCATTTACTCGTACATAAACAAATTCCACTATTACAAAAACTTTTACATTACAAAACCAAAAATCAAAACCTACATCAAGTGGACTCTATTTATTATTGGCCACATGTATCTGAATGCCTCGGATGGCATCCTCTTGATACCTTCACGGATGAAACACGTGCTAAACATAGCTTAATGGGAAGCAGTCTTGAGATGTAACCACTTGAGTGGTCCTGATTCTGAGGATACATATAACATAATGCGTAATAATAGGAGTTTACATATAACAAATTCTATAGCAGAAGTTTTCATATAACATAATTCACTTATAGCATTGATTTTCATATCACGTAGGAGTTCGGAATAAAGATCATACAAAGGTACGTAAGTCTGATACAAATGAGCATAGCCGATTACTTTTGAATTTCATGTATCATATTATTCATGGCATACAACATATAAGTATTTTCTTGCATAGGCAGGTAACGATGAATGGGAGGAACATAGCATAATAGGTGCAGAAGATCTGATCCCCAGTCTTGAAACGAGCGTGCACATCCCGCGTAACAAAGTGTCGTAGCGGTGGCGGAGTGCCAGAAGCAGATCGACGTGTGCGCCCACGCCTTGAGTATTATAGCAGCTAGCGAGTGTCGGCGACAACGATCGGAGGGTACTATTCATTCCTTATTCGATCGTCGCGGGCATACGATTATATGTGTTTGAACTTGTTATATCATTCTTAATCCCGATAGAAAATGAAACGAAAAATGTTTACCAACCCTTAGAAATGACAGGTATAGAGCATTTTCACCACCCGACTTCGTATACATGTACTAAATTCGAGAATAACGAAGACAGGAACAAAAACAAAGGGATTCTGAGGACGATACACAGACCTTAAACGCTTTAGTATCGGTACTCATCTTTTGATACCAGTATTTAACATTCTCTGGACCTTAGACCACTTTGGTCACAGATACTGATTGTCGATCTGGTGCCAACATCATCGGACCTTAATCACTTTTTGAATCACGGTCTCGTGACTTCGATCGATGCCAACATCATACGGACCTTAAATCCACGTTAGTCTGGGTACTACGACTTTAAAATTTCGATGCCAACATCCTTTGGACCTTAAATCACTTTGAGTATGCGATTTTCGGCGTGTATGTCGATACTCAATACCCTCTGGACTGAAAACAACTTTGAGTACCGGTACTCAACCTCCTCTAGGCTAAAAACAACAATGAGTACCGATACTCAACTTTCAGTACCAGTATTCACTTGCAATTTCTACAAAAATGACGATTCTAGCCATTTTTCAGGAAATCTTCAAAACTAAACTGACTCGAAATTAGCAGGCAAACCAATGTACATGTATTTAAGAGTTAGGGTTTTCCTAACTTAAACATAGACAAAGAAAGAGTTAGGATAGCTTCCTAACTAACAAATCCATACATAGGTTCCATACTTCCAAACAAACGAGATGTTCCAAACTAGAGTTCCATACAAGGATTTCTTCTTCTTCTCTCCTTCTTTTTTCCTTCTTATTCTCTTCTCTCTTTCTCCTTCTCCCCACCGGAAAGCCCTCACACTCCAAAGCCAAAAAATGAGATATTTTTGCCTTTATCATAAGGCCATGTTTGGCCTTATCCTCTTTTGGTTTAAAGTTCTTCTTTTGCATTTTAGTCCCCCCACTTTCTTCTATTTACAAATCAACTTATCCAAATCCTACTTCAACATATACTATTTTTATCTTATGTCACTTGGGTCGTTAGTTAGCAAATTATCAATTTACCCTTAGTACTCAAATTTTCGAAATATGCAAATTTTACTTATATTATACCATAAACAAGTACTAAAATAGTAGGGTAAAATTTGGGGTGTTACACCCATAGCTTGGTGGCATTTTCGAAAGGTCAGTCGCGGCTCCTAGCTCACTGCGCCTACTGGCGTGTGATGGCTCTTAACTGAAAATTTAGAGCAGAAGCCGAGATAGTGCCTCATTGTAGCTAGACCATGTGCGACTATCCTAACATTTAGCACCCCTAATAAACTATCCAAGTCGGGATTCGTGGAAAAAAGTTATGAAGGAGTTAATTAAATAAAATAAAATCGTATTTCATAAATATGCCTGTAGCGTCGGTAGTTACATGAATGTATTGGTGGCTGACAGACGGGGTAAAGGGAGAGGAAAAAGAAAGGCAAAAATGAAACACAGTTCCCCGGCTGGCCTCTTCTCGAGAGGCTCCTTTGTTTGCGCCGTAAGTCTGCCTGCGCTCTGCGACCACAGTAGATTTCTTAGTAGGGCGCTTAGGGTTCTACAAAGAACTATGGAGGAAGCGAGTCGAAGGAGTCGGTCATACCATCCAGAACCTCAGGTTTGGTCTCCATAAATGTTGTGTTTGAACACACAACATTCGTAGCCATAACCAAAAATCATCTCCGGGGGCCTTACGTGAGGCTCTTCCTCCATCGTTTCCATATCCACTTGGCGGGGAAGCGGGAGGGAGGACACCTTGTCCTTAGCCGCCTCGATCTCTAGCAGGAGTGACGTCCGCTCAACCTCTAGGTGAGCAATCTCAGCCTCTACCTTATGCCTGGTCTCCTCTGCAACCACCAGGGCTTCTCGGACCTGCTTGAGGTCATCCTCGACCCCCTCGCCTTGGCTTCCTTCTATTGTTAGCCCGGGCGAAGCAACTTGGGCTTCCTCTATAGCCTCATCCTTCTCCTTCTCCTTCTCCTCCCTTGCAATCTTCTTTGCACCAACCTTAGCCTCCTGCTCCCGATGCTTAGACCTATATATTTGTATACTTGGAAGATCCAAAGCTTTAGTGCTTATGACCATTGGGCATAAAACCCACGACTTCGGCTTCGTCTGGCATGCATGGAATTTCTATCTTCGCGGAAAGCGCTATTCCAATAAATTGTGATGGCACATAAAAGAAGAGATGTCAGAAAACTCACGACCACAAAAACTCCGTTCATGCATTTAAAAGTCAAACATGCATTTGTTAGGCTTGTTAAAATCGTAGTTCTTGATTTGAAGCATCGTCTTCGGCCCGTACCTTGGAAGGAGCTTCCCTATTTAAACTCGTGAGAAGGGGAATTGGAGTACTCCTCAGCACGAGGCACCATCGATGTCGGTGAAGAGAGGTAGAATTCGACTCGATCGTGAGGCTCCACCTCTTATTAAAGGGAGCTCAAGCGGTTAATGGTTCGGCGGCCTCTAGATGAAGCCAAGTGACCTTAGGAAGGACGATTCCTCTGATGTTTATACGTGCCTATAGCATCAGCCAAACTAGGTAGCATATGTAACTTAACAAAGGCATTGCATTATAGCTTTGGTAGAAACATTGTGACGGCAATATCTAATGGAGCCTCCCCCACGTCTCCATCAGCATTGGGAGGCTCCTTGGCTAGGACCCCTTCCTCCAGCGATACATTAGCCTCTCTGGAACCATCCTGAGAGGCACCCTCCAAAGTCGGCAGAGCATTGGGGTCTCGTTCTTGGGAGTCCACAGTAATTCTTTGCCCAGTCTTGAGCCTCTTCACAGGCGAGCCTCTTTAGTGCTTTTCATGCAATGCTTAGGTGATGGTTTCCTGGCACTTGTTGCCGGCTTTGTATCTGCGACGAACTGTGTGTGAGCTCATACATATCATCCTCCCTCTCTCGACCAGGTCACTAGGCGTTTGGATCCACCCGATCCACTGAAGCCCTCAACCCCGCGTCGGTGGCTGTAGTCTTTCCTTATTCTTCTTCTTCCATGACTGGGGTAGTAGGGATCTTGTTCGTCCAAGGGTGATTGGTCGGGTCAGGCAAGGTAGCGAGGTTTGTGAGTGAGTCACCGACCTTGAGAATCTTTAGTGGACCACCTTGTGAGGGCGCCTGGGATGATGATGGAGCTTTAAAAGGTCGTGAGGACAAAATGTTCCCCATGCGAGCTCTTTTGACAGAAGAGACGGGGATGTGGGAATATGTAGAGAACGGGCTAGCCTGAGTTCTTGGCTTTGTGAGAGGAGCTCGTGATTACCTCCTTGCCTATAATCTAGTTCAGTTTGTTTGATACGCTCTAGAATAGCCTTCTCAACCTATCTAACTAGCTGGCCACACTTGCGCTTACCTACAAAGTCCAAAGAAAATGGGCATGTCAGAGTGTGAGCAATCGAGAAATGAACGAGCACCATAAAGCTAAGACAAATCTAGAAATGTGAGGGACTGGTTAAGGTCAAATGGGAGCCTAAGAGAGCATGGCATCTCATACCATGGCCCTTTCACTAAAACAACCCCTTTTGCCTTAGTCTTAGAGAGTCGGGAACTTGGGTTACAAATTGCGATCGAAATTTATGGGGAGGTGACATATGAATGCTTGCCCACCCAATCCCAACTAAAAGTGTAAATAAAACAAACCTAATCATTGAAATATTGACTAGTAGAAATTTTAGCCTGCTTGCAACATGAAAGATCGAAGGCGTTAGAATGTGTGAGCTCGAGGAAGTGCGGTGGAAGTCACGAAGCTACTTCTGTGATGAGATGGGGAGTGAAATCAGATAGAAAGCGCTCTCGGTTGGAAGTAGGCGACATTGTTGCCCCTCGCCAGGTTAGGACTACATCCTCACAACTCGGAACCTTAATGTCAACAAGGACTTGACAAAGGATCCTAAACTCTTCTATAGACATAAGCGGCAATCGGTACGCTTGCAGTGGGAGATTCTAGGGTCCCCCTGTACGTTCGACTGGCATTGAAGTCTCTTCTTGACCTCTCGCTATACTATAGGCAAACAAACAAACAAAAAGGGATCAACTTGAGGACCTTAAAGCAATGAAGGCGTCAAAACCCTAGAGAGATGATAGAAATCCCCCTTTGGAGGTTTGACAACCCACTAATAACCAAATCTAAGAACCGCAACAATGAACAATGGACACACCCTCAAAAGAGGCAAAAACGTTCTAAACACAAAAAAAAACTCCATAAACGAAGACATGAAAAACACAACAGAGGCAATGAAAACTAAGTTTGTAAAAACTCACCAAAAAATCGAAAGACGTCGAGGGGGCTTCGATGATTGCTTTGAAGCAACGGTTTGCAGAAGCACGGGAGAAAAAAAAATTGCAACAGGTGAAAGACTTTGTGAAATAGTAAAAGAGGTAGCATTCGGAGCCTAACCCCCTATATATAGAGGTGAAACATCAATAGGCGCATTAAATGTGCCATCAAAACATCATACGCCTCAGACATATAGGGAAATGTGCACTACCAACACACTTTGTGACCGAACACGCTTCACCTTCGAAAAAGTGTTCAATATGCATGATAATTTTTCGGTCCTTTCAACCTTCAAACTAGGGGACGGATGTTCCACACAAGCACAAAATTCGAGGAGCAGGAGAAAAGAGGGGGCATTGTGGTATGTGGTCTTTAGACCAACTACTCAATGGACCAGGCTGTTATTGAGCATGGCACATGTCACGAAGGCACATGACACTTTACTATATTAAAGCTGGAGGATGGACACTACAGACGGGAATCTGAAAGCCCCTCAGAGGATAGCAAGGTGTGTCTTCCGGAGGCCCGACTTGGGGCGGCCGGAGTCTAGGTTTTAGGGTCCCTAGTCGAGCCGATCAGCCAGTGGAAAGTTCGTTATGGAAAAGAATACGAAGGCGTAAAATACGCAAAAGATATTTATCAACGGATTTCCTAGTGTCCAAATCTCTTTTTTTTTTTTAAAGGATTAATCCTTGATATAGAAGATGAGATTTTATCCCCTAGATTAAGAGATTTTCTTTCCAAAAATCAAAGAAGGAGATTCGCCAGGCAGCTACATCGTCGGGAGGAAGATCCCCGTGATTGGGGGGGGGTGATTCGCAATTTCAAGCTGCGCGCCACTTTCTTCTTCTTCCTTTCCATAGTTTTGCTAACTTTATCATCGGAGAAGCAGTTGGCCCACCGTCGCCGGATCGCCCTTTTGTAGGTTTACGTGCGCACGGCCCGATACTCGAGAGGTTGAGACGATCAGGTAACCTTTACTCCAAATACATATTTCAAGTGGGAAGTAGTTGAATTGTTATCATATGAAATTTCACTCGCAAGAAACACACACACACATACAATGAAAATGAAAAAACCAGTCAAATTCAATTGAAACAGAGGAAAAATAAATAAATAATGCATAACCTCTCATAGTAGCATGTCTTTCTCCTGAAATGAAGGAAAGCATGAAGCAAATTCAGCATACCTAAAGAATTGAGAACGAGAAGAATTAAAGGAAATTTGTATTATTTATTTTACACATATTGAAGAAAAACAAGTGAAGACATCCCGACATATACTATAGGAAAAGACGACCTGTATGCTGCATCAATATCATTTTGCTAGCTAAAAAAAAAAATTGATAGAAAATAAAATTAAAAAACCATCTTGGTCAGATGAACACTGACTGATGTTTCAACAAGAAGGATATAGTAGTTCTTCAAGGCAACTCACACAGCTAAGTATGTGTTAAGGACTAGTTTCCTAATCCATTTAAGAATATTTTCCTTTTTTTCTTTTCTTTTTAGTCTCTTAATTAGATTTAACTTTGTTTCCCTTTTTTGGTCTAAGATCTAACACTTGAGTATAAATGTGCATGTTCTCCCTCACTTTGTTAATTAATGAAAATCAAGGAATTCATTTCTCTTCACATGCTGTCAAAGCTATAGAAGAGTTTGAGACTATTAGGGTTAGGGTTTCGTCGTGTGGTCACTTCCGACAACCCATCCAACAAACTCCGGTTGCGTTACAATGTCACGAAGCCTCTCAAAAGCCACAACCATCGTTGAAACACCCTATCGCCAATGAGATTTTCCTACGACCTCCATTCCGATTGACAAGCACACCAACATGACCATCTCTCCGATCTACCCTTTGGTGGAAACTTTGTCGAAAAATTCCCCTTCATGTTCCCACCTATAGTCCAGTGCTGAAATTCATGTGCCGACGCGTGCGACACTATTTGGCCATGCGCTTCCTCCAACAGCCTCGTTTTCCATCGACACATTGTTAAGATTTTAGTACTTATATGGCATATTTCAGTCTAGATTTTTTGAAATAGAGTAACATATTGGGAAAAGTTTATTTATATTATAAAGTATAGTCAAACAAATTTAAAATTATGCAGACATTATTTTCATTAAGAAAATAATATATTAATATGAAACTCCTCCTCTCACATTCACAGTTTTGTGACAAGATAAATAGGAAGATATTCAAAATATGTAAGAGAGAGATGGGGCTGCCTTTCTATTTCTTTTCTTACTTCTTATATGCTTGAAAAATATTGGTTCATTAATATAATGAAATTTGTAATGAGATATGAATTGGTATGACAAGTATTAATTACTTAAATGTTTGTAGTATCATATTTGTGCAATATGAGAAGAAAATAAAATCGAGCTATGAAATTAAAGAAGGTATCCTCAAATGTGCTGTTGACTAAGATTTTAACAAATTTTAGCAGTCATCCAAAGAAACGGTTTGAATTTTGAAAATTTGACTGCACCATTTGAAAATTTTATAATTCAAATGAGTTATTATACTTCATTTGATTTTTAAAATATGATGCATTGAACAAATATTTTCTTTTACTATCAATTTTAATATTAAACTCATAAATTTTTTCCGAATAATGTTATGGGATTATTGTAGTCTCCGGAATTCTCTGAGTCACTAGATCGTCGGAACATGCATCAGTCTATGACAACCTACAAAACAAACAACTAAGAAAGCGACGGGGGAGGGTCTCCTCCGTCACCTCTCCGATGCTCAAGTTAGATTTCTCTCGTCTCCTTTTAGAGATTGGGAGTTTTGAGCCTTGAGTCACATACCTTATTTCGTGTCATGGCTTCCTTTTATCAGGGAGGAAGGGGATCCACTTTTCGTGGTAAGTGGATGATTTCCTCCTAAATCAGAAGGAGAAGGTGGCGCATATATCGCCGACGGAGACTAATTCTTCCTTTTAAAAGGAAGATCGGAGAGAGAGTGGGGCGCATATTTCGCGTATGAGGACTACTTCCTTTAAGTGGACGTACTTCCCGAATGTTGGACCCCGAAGGAGTTTGTCCATCTTGAATTCATGGCAAAGCATGGGGGGGTGCACTCTCTTGGGGGCTGTTATCGACCACCCATTAGATAAGTGCTCAGGGAATGGCATCAGAGATACAGGCCCAGCTAATGACTATAGAAGGGTATACGGATCTGAAGAACAAGTTGGGCTTGTGGGTTTGGACCAGGGATGGGTAAGTACGACCATGAGCCTACAATCAAAGCCGATCATGACACTATGGACCCGATATGATCCCTTGAAATCTCTGTCTACAGGATACCCAGAAAGCAGTCCCAATTCCATTGTATTAGTCTAAGTTTGGGATGACGAAGCGACATTTCAAACTCACGCCATCCCGAATCATTAACAAGACTCTTAAGCAGGGATTAAATCGGTAGGAAAAAGCACTGCCTCCGGGGTTGGCCGAGCTCCTGGCCCAGGTGTCCACGGTTGCCATGCGGCGTAGAGCAACTTGCCTCTTGGCACGACGAGCGGGTAATTACGAAGCGGGAAATCTAAAGATAAGTTGTACTTTCTCTCTCAAACCTGTTTTTCCCCTCCACTGTCGAATCCAACAAAATGAGAGAAGAATGTCTTCTTTTTCTTTTCATTTATTCCCCCTTTGTCCTCATTGCCACATGTCAACCCTCCATTAGTTGATAGGATTTCACCTTATCCTCTTTATCCACCTACTTTGGTTTTCCATCCAATTAGGAGATGCCACATGTCACCCGCCTTGGCCCCTGCTTGAGCTCATGTGTGGCGCCCCTGGCTTTCAGGGGGTCCGTTGACAGCCGTCTGACCATCGGAATCTTTAGTGAATGTGGGATTAGCCGACCATTTATTCTGAAAATTTTTATTAGAGTCCTTTGTCACGAGGAGTTACTAATCTGTAACTTATCTGGCTCTTGTCATCAAGACGCCTCATGATAAACGGCCGGCGGGCCCATCTGACTAAATCTTCATTGATAACCATCAGCTTATATGTGAGAGTTCAATAATTCTCTTTATTTCAAGCGTATATTAAAGTGCAGAATTACAATGCATGTCATACATCATAAAACCATCAGAGTCACAACGGCTTTCTTCAAAGGTGGCCTCTAAGATGAGCCGTCTCACCGTGAACTCCACTATTACGAAGCCGTATTCCGCCGACGGGGTGATGTGTCTCCACGATGGTGGAATAACCTAAATAGTTACTTTCAGTGCATATGCAATGCTTTCCGATGTAAGCAGCGCGGCTCCGAATGGGTCGTGATCCTAAATGAGATATACACTTCATTGACGTGTCACGAGTCTTTCGCAGGCTACGCTCACACTTCACCTAAGCCATGTGAAAACATCATTTTCAAAACAAAACTTGTTGTTCTCGAAAATATACTAAAGTGTCGGTAAAAATAGGACTACCCTCAGTGAGATGTGATTTGGAGAACCTTCCAGAACAATACACTAGGCTCCTCAGAGCGTGTAATTATAGGACCATCTCGGCTTACCATTCTACGGAAAATCATCTGATTCCTTTCTGACCATTTCATTTGAAAATTCGTATCATTACCTGTACTTTTAATTTCTAAATTACAGTGCATATGAAATGCATTATGTCATTCCAAACTGATTTATATAACAGCGTCTGAAATATATCGTCATGCATATATTTACATAATTTAAATCACACCTGACATGTTATCTAGGTGTAGATCATTACACCAAAAAATTAGCTCACATGGGCTAATTAATAAAAATACGAAACAATTCCATTTGAATTACTCGACCCAGCACATTTTCTCACTTAAAAATATTTAAATGAATACTATTCCCGTGAGCAGTCAAAAACCCTCGGGTTCTTGTTCACGACCAATCCTGACATCAATTCCACTCTTATGAACTGAAATCCATGGCCATTCCGTGACCTTATACACACAAAGCATAATTTATAGCATAAATCAGCCTCACCTTGACTGAGCAGTCAGTGGGCTGTCATGGAGCTGATTAGGTTCCACAATTCTCACACTCCCGGGTCCCAGGTTTTGGGATCGATCAAGCAACGTTCGAGGCACCGAATATGAGATATTGACAAAGCACTCAAATCCAGAAGTAAAACAGAGTAGGATTGAAGGCCACACCTCCACGGGTTTGTTGAAACTCAGAGGGTGTTGTGCCCCAGCGCGTTGCCCATATGGCTTATTCAACTTTATTCTTGCTCAGGGGATTCAGGTGATCAGATCGCGGGATCTTAGAAGTCGCTCTCACTAAAATCAAAACACAAAACCACTGCTTAGGTTTTATATAAGCCGTTTAGTGCTTGAATAAGGGAGAGGATGACTTTATTAATTTATTTAGATCCCCCATTATCGTTAAGCGTTTGATAATGTCGATCGTGTCGCGCAGAGCAGTTTTGACATTTGCCTTTATCTAGGTCTTAGTTTCGTCGTCCTGCGTGCGGCGTGTATCGCCAGTACATGTTATGTGTGAAACTGTCGCGTCGTATTTTGTTTTCACATTTTGATGCTCGGTGCCTCGAAAAGCGTGCAAATTCAAGCGTCTCGGGTCGGCGTGAAGTCGAGCGTGGTAGCTAAATTTTGCAAGACGATTCCAATGGTGAAATCCGTTTTGTCATCCGAGATCTAAAAAAATTCGGGTTTTGACCAAAATTACGATTTTGCCCTTTTTAAGAAAATTGGAATTTTCTCGGGCCTTACATCATGTTTGACTAATTTTGCACCTGACACGTGGCGTGGCTGTGTTCACTGAAATGTCGAGTGTCCTTATTCTCTCGTTGCCTCGAAAAACATGGAAATTAGATTATCTGGGTCGACGTGTAGCCAGATTTTGAGAGATTCCAGTGGTGGTAGTTTAGTCGTCAGGATTTAGAAGAGTTCGAATTTTGTAAAGTGTCGTTTTACTCTTTTTCGAAGAATTAGGATTTTCTCGGGGTTTCACATGAAGCTCAACAATCGTTTATCTCCATATTATATATTGAGCATTTATAAAAAATAAAAAAATAAAAAAAATTGGGTTTGACATGAGTTTATATTAATCACTGAATCAAGTTAAAAAATTTATATTATTATTATTATTTGGCTTAAAAGAATACATTGGAAGGTGTAACATCACAAACCCTAGTTAAGGTAAAAATGTAATTTAGGAAATAATAGTCCATAAATTAAATTAATTTATTAAAGGTAGGAAAAAAATTTATTTAAAAACTTAAATTAATAAACTTGGTTTATTGTTTATCTTGTTAGAGCATATTCATTGATTCTCTATTCTCCATTTCTATCTCTGTATATATAGGGGCCAAAATCCATTGTCCAATTATTTTCTATTTACATATCCAACTGAATCTTTATATATGGAGATTTACGATTCATTCTTTTTTTTTTAATAATAATAAAAAAGTGAAAAAGTGAATAGTAAAGTATCATTGAAGTTAGAGATTATCAACTGATGTCAAAACTAGTCTTTTCTTATCACATCATCAAAACATGGCTACAACTTTAAACTTTTTCAAAAAGTTAAAATCATAATTGGTAACTACAGTTTAAAGCTTAAAATTTAAATCATGATCGGTGATTATGATTTTAATTTTTTTTAAACCGATAGTTAGTAATCATGATTTTAATTTTAAGCTTAAAACTATTATCACTAACTACAATTTTAATAATATGATAAGAAAAGACTAATCACCAACCATGAATTATTTTGAAAATGTTTTTCTTTAAAGATTTATCTTGGGATATGACTCAAGATTATTGGATAGAGTTTTTTTTTTCTTTTTTTTTTTAGAGTTAAACACTTTTTAATTATAGTAAAATTTCTCGACTCTAATTCGAATCCCTCCCTTGGATAGAGTTAGAAAGGGAAAAAAGTGGGTCATCATCTCGAAAGAAGATGCGCTCAGGATATATAAGCTGGTTGGAGATGCTCTCAGGTGGCTTTTCAGTTTTTAGTCACTCTGATAAAGAAAAAGAAGAGAGAGACAAATAAGTGGATCCTATTGTCAAGTCTAAATTGAAAAAGTAGATGCGTCATTAGGCGGCTTCGATCATTCGCATGAGAGCAAAAAATATGTGAGAGACATGTTAGGAGTTTATAGGGATCTCCAAAAGCCCACGTGAGGCCTGCCTTGGATCGGCGGCAGATGAAATTTGCTTGCGCTTTAGCCTGACGGGCCAAACCGGCCTAAGCCCATTTAAGAAGGGGCGGGCAGTGGGCCAGATCCCCAGGCGCGGCCGACAGGTCGGCTTGGGTCATGGGCTTTAGGCCGGCCGAAAGCCGCCCGGAGGCGCTAAAGACCGGCCTTGAGCAGGTAATTAGGTTTTTTATTTAGGTGTATTCAGTTAAATAAAAATTCAAATTAAAAAGTAGACTTAAGAAACAATTCAAAATAAAAATAATTCATTTAAAAATTTTATTAAATGAATACTAATTCACGTTTGGAAATGTATAAGAAAAGTTTACTCTCAGTATAAAATAAGTGCAATCCACATTAGGTTGGCGCTCTTATTTGTCAATCATTTGTACTTTTCAACCGTAAGAAAATAAAAATACAATGCTCTACATTAACGAAATATTTTAATCCACTATTTTCTATTGTGGGATTATAAATGGATCCATTCATGTTTTGATAAATTAAACATACATATCGGTCATTTAATGCGAACACCGACGTGATCATTACGATCTAACGTAAAGCTAAATTCCAATCTTTTAAACATCTTCTTGTTTGATTCTTGGTGTGGTGTGTGTTTCTTGCATGTTTCTTACTTTCTGGCTAAGCGACTTCGATGCATTTGTGCTACATGAACCTGATTAATCGTACGATGTGATAATAGATACTTGGTATTTTATTTGTTGTTTTTATTGGTCTAAAATTTCAAAATGTAGTTGTTTTCAAATAAAGTGTTCTATATTTAAGATATCATATCATATCGGTTGTATTATTTGGAGGAAGCTAGTTGTTCTTATTTTAACATGAAGCATTTAAAGGCTTTTATAAAAGATGAGGAGGCTTGTCGTGGATGATGATTTTATCAGTAATATCGTTTAAGTATTTTTAACATAAATATTATATAAAATAAAATAGGAGTGGGAACGAAATAATTCTATACATTCTTGAAATATAAATTTATCTCTATTAAAAGCAAACAGGCTTATCTTAATCTTTATTAAGTATTAGCCCCAAAATATTCCATTATCATTCTATTATTATATCAAATGTTAAAATATGATTTTAATATTTAATGTTATTAAGTCTTATCTCAGTATTAAACCAAAAAAATTATATTGATATTAAGTAAAAAACAAACGCACTTTGACATATTTTATATTGGACATAAAAACCAAAAATTCTTAAAAGGAGAGAATTATATATTTAATAGTTTATTTTAAAACTAAAAATATATTTAATAATAAGCTTTTAAATGATGAGTGAAATTAGTCTCGTGCTTTAAAAGCGAATTCTGCGTAGGCTTGTATGATTCGTGAAGAGGAAATACGTGTCGACAGATAAGGGGGAGGGGAGGAGAGGAGAGGAGAGAGGGGAGGGGAAGGGGGGCAGACATGTCTTGTTTGGGCCCGTGGGTTGATCAGTGGGCACCGAAATTATATGGCAGGTTTGAGCAGCCAGTTGACCCGGTCGATGGCTGAGGCACGGCCCGACTCGAGGCTGGAGCTGGCCAGACTGACTGGGCTTGTTCTCAGACCGGTGACCCGGTCCAACCAGTTGGAATGGCAGGGTTCAGTGTGTGTAAAAGTAATTAAGCTTTTTAAATTACTAGTATTTTTCAAAATAATTATCAAATTATTTTTTCCCATATATTTAAACCATATTCTTGTTATGCCCTAGCCTTAATTTTAAAATTAACTTTTAAATCGTATTTACTACTCATGCATTTACTAACAAATGAGTAATATTTTTTCAAAATAATTATCAAGCTAGTTTTGGCGCATTTGTGTTATTTGTCATCTGGTTTTAAAATAAACTTAAAAATAATATTTCTGCAGTATAGAAGCACATGTAATTTAGGGAATTATAGTTGAGGTTTCTTAAGCTTATAAAGTCTGAGTTGAAGCTTAAGGAATCTTGTGTTATGTAGTGAAGCTTTATAGGCACATGGTGTCCCAGAAAGGTGTCTTTCGATATCTGGCGAAACGTTGAACCTTATAACTTGACAAAAAAAATTATATTTACTAACTATAATTTTAAAGTTAACTTTAAAATCGGAGTTAATGAATGTTATTTTAAGGTTAATTTTTTAAAACTGTAATTGATAAATATGGTTTTAAAATTAAATTTTAAAACTTTATTTACTATTTAGTGAATATGGTTTTAAGATGTGTAGAATATTAGATTAATAATTTTTTTTTAAAAATGGTTGTTCAAGTAATTTAAAAAAATTGAATTATTTTAACTCAACTCAAACATATTCTTAGTGCAACATTGAGGCACTAAGACTATGGGCCCTACTACTGTCCAGTCTAAATTGTAAAAAAAGTGGTACATTATTAGCTGTCTATTCAATCTTTCTAATTTCTATGGATTGTGTTGTTTGAAGTTGAGTTGCCTTTTTCAATATCATTGTCACACAGCAAACACTCATTATTATCGTTGAGAATTTTTTTTTTTAAAGTAGGGAAACTTGTGTTTCCGGTTTCCATATATATATATATAATGTTTTAAAAATCGGATCAATCGACCATGTTTCCGGTCCGAGCCTAATGATTGATTGAACCGTCCTTAAACCGTTAGATCGCCAGAACCAGGCGGCTTTAGTTGATCTGAACGATTCAAAAATCCACTTTATTAAAAGAAAAGGACAGCTAACTGTTAAACATTCAATGCATCTTTATCCCACACGTAATCCAACACACGCCTGTGATTGTTAGATAGAAGTGTGAACAAGTCTTATAAAGGCTTGTACATCTTTCTTTTTGCCCGATGTGGGAAAAGCCACTCTATTAAAAGAAAAGGACAACAAACTATCAAACATTCAATGCATCTTTGTCCCACACGTAGTCCAACACACACCTATGATTGATAGAAGTGTGAACAAGTCTTATCGAGCATCTCACGATGCTGCGTAACAATTTTCTCACTCATGGCCAGATTTTTTGGTACCGTTCTGAGTGTTTTTAATTGTAATTTAGTACCAATTTCTTTCGTCGTGATCACCACATATTTTTAGTTGCTTATTTTTGCCATTCAGTAACTCTTGTCAGTTTTGTTAACATTCTGGTTTAAAATTAATATTTAAAAATAATGCCGAAATTATTGAATTTGAACTGGTATAATGATCCTTACATTGGTTAAAATTTTCTTGAAATGCAAAGATTTAGGTACAAACAGTGTCGTTGGGCGTATTTCGTTTTTAGGCTATAAAATGGAGAAACTTTTGATTTGTCAGGCTGATGCATTGGAGATCTTTCTGAGCTTTAAATCTTTCTTCTTGTCCGATGTGAGACAAGCCACTCTATTAAAAGAAAAGGACAGCTAACTGTCAAACATTCAATGCATCTTCGTTTCACACATAGTCCAACACACGTGATTGATAGCAGTGTGAACAAGTCTTATAAAGGCTTGTACATATTTATTTTTGTGCGATATGGGACAAGATATGATGTTTCAATATAAAAAATATAGTTTTTTTGGTAGCATAGAGAATTGAACCCATGATTCATTATAGAACATAAAAGATGGTGACTCGCTTTATCCACTAGGCTAACACAAAACTTGTAAAATGCCATAGCAAAAACAAATTTTATTATTTAAAAAAAAAAAATTCTATCTTTTCAATTTAATAAAAGGGAAAATAGCATAATAAATCTTGAATTTTGAAGGATTTTACATATTAATATGAACTAAGAAAATAACGCGTAAAAAGCAGTACTTGATTTTTTATTGTAAATGAAGGCAGGATTCGAGTTGTTTGAGGCTAGTTTGCGATAAATCAGTTTAAGGGTTTTATCTTTATTTTTCAGTCGAACTTAATATACAAAAAGCTTCAAATTTAAGGGTTTTTATGCTATTTTCCCTAAAAAAAATTTATGTTTAATATGATACATATTATGTTAATATGTTTCATAGATATTAAATTATGAATAAATAATATTATAAGTATTAAATTATATGTTTTTCCAATTGTAAATTTAATTTTTATTTTTAAAATATAAATTATATATTGCCTTGACATCATCATCTATGCGATTAATGGCTATTGACTAATAAACATTGAGCCGGTAATATTTTTCGATTCGATTATCGTCCAGGTTTTAAAACATTGATATATATATATATATATATGATTTAATATGATTTTATAAAAAAATAATTATATTTAAGATAAGATAGTATTTAAGTACTATATTATATATCATATCTAATTCATATGATAAAACTCTCAAAGTTTCAAAAGAATGGATATAGAAAAGAGAAAGTCTTGGATTTATGCCATATTAAGGATAATTTATGATATTATAATTAAAGTATTTAATTATCAAAATAATAATAAATCATATATTTTATATTCTTTATACAATTTTTATAATTATTCCTAAATCAATGAACTAAACACTTTTTAATTATATTATAGTAAAATGTATTAACTATAAAACTGCACTTTGAAATCCCTCTTATAGGATAGAGTTAAAAATGGAAAAAAGTGCACCATATCCTCAAAGAATATGCTCTCGGGATATAATAGGCTGGTTAGAGATGCTCTCAGTTGACTTTTCAATTTTCAGTCACTCTAATAAAGAAAAAGAAGAGGGAAATAAATGGGTGGAACTTACCGTCAAGTCTAAATTGAAAAAGCGGGTAACATCATTAGTTGGCTTCTAATCATTTTCACGAACAAAAAAAAAAGTGAGAGACATGTTACGAGTTGAATGTGTGTAAAAGTAATTCATTTTTTTTAAACTACTAGTATTTTTTTCAAAATTATTTTCAAATTATTTTAAAACCATATTCATAAAATACGATTTTAAAAATTAACCTAAAATTATATTTACTAACTATAGTTTTAAAGTTAACTTTAAAATTATATTTACTGCTCATGTATTTACTAACAAATAAGTAACCTTTTTTTAAAATAATTATCAAATTAGTTTCTCATATATTTGAAAACAACGTGCATTAAATACAGTTTTAAAAATAAATCCTAAAATCATATTTACTAATTTTGATTTTAAACTTAATTTTTCAAAATTGTAACTGATAATTATGGTTTTAAGTTTAATTTTTATAATTGTATTTAGTGAGTAATAAAATCATGTAGAATATTAGTTTGGTGATTATTAAAATTAAAAAAACTATTCATGTCTAAATTGAAAAAAAAAATGAATTGTTTTGGCTCTCGACATATTTTTAGTGCAATATTGAGGCACTAAGACTATGGACCCTACACTGCCAATTTCAAATTGTAAAGGGTAATTTTATTATTAGCTGTCTATTCAATCATTTAATTTCTATGGATATGGTTGTTTGAAGATGTCTATTCAATCATTTAATTTCTATGGACCTACTACTGCCCAGTCTAAATTGTAAAAAAATTGGTACATTATTAGCTGTCTATTCAATCATTTAATTTCTATGGATAGGGTTGTTTGAAGATGAGTTGCCTTTTTCAATATCATTGTCACACAGCAACACTCATTATTATCGTTCAGATTTTTTTTTTTTTAGCAAAAAAAAAAAGTAGGGATCAGAAACATGTTTATTCAAAAAAAAAAAAAAAAAAAAAGTAGGAAAACTTGTGTTTCCGGTTTCCAACATTGATTGAACAATAATGGTAGAAGTGATATAAAAAATGTAATATATATATATAAAATATTTAATACGGTTTTATAAAAAAGTAATTATATTTCAGATAAGATAATAATTAAGTACTATCTTAATATATTATAGTTATTATTTATTATTATTAGTTATAATTTATTTAGCATGAATAATTATAATTAAAACATAATTATTTTATATAAAATCATAGTAAATCATGTATTACATATCATATCTAGTTTATATGATAATTTTCAAAAAATAAAATACATAAAAAGGATAAAAACATGATTTACTATGATTTTATTTGAAATAGTATATTTTAATTTTCAAAAAATAAAATACATAAAAAAATTATTATTGTGCATTTCAAGATGTTATCTTATGCATGGCTTTGACACAGTAATTGTTATAAAAAAAAAGTTATAAAGTTTATACAACCACTTATTTGATTGAGTTGGACTTGTGACAGAAACTGTTTTTTTATTGTCTACATGTAATTGTTGGGCTAGGTTTTCAGGCCCATTAGGTTTTTCTTAATCCATACGCGCTCTGTTATTTATATAATGATCGTTGGGCTAAATTTGTTAGGTTTTTTTTTTTTTTATATATTTCCAAACATCAATTAAAAAGATTATTGTGAGATTAAATGATAAGGTGTTTGGATATAGGGGTTTTGGTAATACATTCACTACTTATGGTAGTACATTGACTATTTATGATAGTATAATCGTTACTTATGTTAGTATATAAGCTAAAAATGTGTTAGAATTGATTTTGATGGTTAAATTTTTTGTTATTTCAATCATATTAAACATTTACCATCCAAACAACAATTTACAAATATATAGTGGGCTTAGATGGTGAGGTTTCTAAATAAAACATGTTATGGTAATACATATACTGAAACTTCACAAAATGATATCAAAATGAGAAAAAAAAAATTCAAAATGAGTTTACAAACCTATTCGGAAACACAAATAACAACATTAATCCTTTGATTCACAAGACATGGAAGAACAACCCAAAGCATCTAATAGTTGATTCACAATACATGGAAGAACAACCCAAAGAGATCGAAGTGGGTTTTTGAAGGATTAAGATACTTACATGTAGTTAGGGTTTACAGAGATTGTGGATGAGCGGAAGTGGGATATTCAAGCCGACGACTGCTTGTTGATGGAGGGAGGAGGATGTTCGCTGGAAAACACAACCATCAACAAACGAGATCTTCACACAGTGGGAAGAAGAAGGGATGGAAGAGAAGAATCAAACTGTTTTCCTTTCTTATTTTTTAATTCCAACTGAATTAATGAAGAGCATTGTCGGTTTTCACATTTGCTAATGTAGTTTTTGTGCAGATTCACAATTATTTTTCTAAAGAGTAGCCTAAACCATGGAATTGCAATTCTTAATGATGTATGTACAAATATTTTAAAATTAGTGGCATGATACATACTTTTCCCTTTTTTTTAAACTAAAGTTGCTTTACTCTTGATTTACCTAAATCTCATTTTGTTTAATACAATTATCTTAATAGATAACAAAATATTATTATAATCAGTGAAACCCTAGCTACCCCTCTCCTCCTTTTTTGTCATATTGTTATCTTTTAGCCACTTTTCCTCAAGTAAAAAATAGTGATTTTTTTTGTTATTCTTGACCTGAAATCATCAATTTCCATATATATATTTCATTTTCTTGCTCAATACAGTGGTTCTCCACAAAAATTTAGGTATTATCTTGTTTTTTTGTGTTGTCGCCTTCTTATTGTGGCGTTTGATTTGTCACTGTCTTATTATGATGTTTGGTTTGTCGTTAACTTGTTACGACGTGATGTTTTTCGTCGTCTAGTTACAACGCTTTATTTGTATGGAATCGATTCATTCAGTTTTGCGAATTCGATCAATTGAAGATATCATATTATGATTGTCAATATGTTGAAGAATTGAAGTCATAGATATTATAATCATTAAATTATTAAATTTGTAAGCTTTATACTAATTTATTTTGATATTAACCTAGATATTGTTTCATCGTTTATGGTTTTTTGACAATTTGTATCTTAGATCTATCGATCTATTACAATAATGAATCAATAATATTATTTAATATATATATATATAAGCTTTGGTCTTAACTTTAAAATAGGCTTTGGGCTTTGGGCTTTTGTGGTCACTCTTGTGAACCGTAGTGTTTTCTATAAAAACATCCTTCACCTAAATTCACAAGCATTTCAATTGGGCCTAAAGTCCAACATACGTTTTGATTTTGGGCCAAAACTTATTTAGAAAAATCTAACCAAAGTACTCTTTAAAGCTTTTTTTTTGTCAGTACAAGCATGTAAGGGGCCTTTAGGCCATACAACTTTTTAATGCTTTGTTGTTCCATTTTCCGATGAAAATATGGTTAGTTTGGTTCTTTGCTACATATTAAGATTCTGTTTGGTTCATTGAAAAATATTAAATAAAAACATTTATTTTTTATTTTTTGATATTATCAAGATTCAAATAAAAATACATTGATATTTTAATTTTTATTGAAAATAAAATATTATATTTAACTACTTTTATAAATATATTTGGCAAACATATGGGTTTTTTGTTTTGGAAAATAATAAAAAGTTGTATGAATAGAGTTGTTATTGGCATAATAAATCAACTCAAAGCCTATAAATTTGATTATATTATTCTAGTTCTGTAACAATAGCCAACACACAAATAAAATGCAAACAAAATATCATAACAAGATGAGAAAATATAGAACGCCAAAATAAGACGACGACATCACAAAAAAACAAAATAAAACCTATATCTATATGGAATAACTATTTTTTTTAAGAAATAAATTGATAAAAAAAAGGTGTAGATCGGTGATTCTATGCCAAGAATGGCCAAAAACACCCCTCCTTACTTATGGGCAAGGAGTGTTTAGAAAAGAAAGAAAAAATGTTAAGAGAAAGAAGGCTTGGACTTAACTTTATTTTTTTTAGAATCTATGTGAAATTTAAACACATGAGAGAGAAAGTGCCTTGGAATCATACACAGAAAGGTAGGGTATGTTTGGTTAGAGTTTAATTTTTTTTTTCTTTAGAAAAATAAGGAGAATAAGGAAAATACGAAGAATACATTTAGTTCTTTTTTTTGGGGAAAGATACGAAGTACATAGAAAACACAAAATTCAAAAGAAAAAAAACACAAAAATGATATTTTCTATGTTCTTAAAAACAATTCTCAAGAACAAATTTAAAAAACAAAAACCAAAAACATACCATGTTTAGTTATAATATAGTAAATAGATAAACACTTTAGTTATAATATAATAAATAGTTCATACTCAAACTCTAACCCAGGACCCCTCCTAATGTCTTGTCTTTTTGAAAGGTTGAGCATTCTTTCATATGAATTAGGTATTATGGACTTTTGAAAACCCAATTTTTGAAATCCGAACCTTCTTCAAATTTTAACCTAATTTTGACAATAACATCCTTTTAGTTTTCTCACAAAAATAATCCACTCTTTTAAGAGACAATATTAAATACATGAATAGAGAATGACATTTTTGCCTAAAATATATTATTTTTTAAGAAAAAACATGGGAGATTTATTTATTTGTTTATTTATTTTTGAAAGGAGAAAAAACATAAAAAAAATATTAAATTTACAAATTTAGGAGTATTTGATTTCTTTTAACCAAATATTACCTAGAAAAAACGAATCAATCTAAATGTTTGGTGGGATTCCATTTTCCACTTAAAATATGGTTAGTTCGGTTCATTGCTGTACATTCAATTTTTGTTTTCTTCCAAAAACCAACCAAATCGATCTCACTGCCACCGTACTCAAGAAGTCAAAAAGGCCAAAAAAACGGAGAGTTTTAAATTCAAATAGTTCATTTGAAAAAAAAAATTTATAAAATTTGTTATAAATATTAGTTTTGAATAATGTATGTGTAGTGATTGATGTTATTTATTTATGTAAAGACTTTTGGCATACCGGTATAAAGCGCATAAATAGGCTGTCGTGGAAATAGAAATCAATTTAAATTTCATGCGGATTCTCTCTTTGTCTCTTCACTTATCTCTCTCTAATTAACGATTCTGTGCGTTATCGTATGTTCAGACCAGAAGGCGAAAACCCGGGAAAAGGTATATTTCTCTTAATTTTATTTTATTTTATTTATTTATTTATTTTGGATCAATCTTGCCTTTGAAGTATGATGAAACCACTCTTGCTAATAGCTTGGCAATCTTTAAGATTAATCTGACATAGTACGATAATAGACCCGATGCATTGAAACTGTCATGTGTTGTGCGTGGCACAGGCCAATATTCAAACACAGGAAGCTTGAAGACAAAAAAAAAAAAAATAAGTCTGACCTGAAGTGAAGCTTGGAGAAAGAAGAAGAGGTATGCGATCTAAAATACTCAAGCCTGAAGCTTGAAGATAAAATTAAAAAAAAAATTATATATATATTCAAGCTTGAAGCCTGAAGACAAAGAAAAAGTCCTATCAGCCCGAAGTTGAAGCTTTAAATAGTTAATAATAATAATAATAATAATATTTACGATATTTTATTTGAATATATATATATATATACATAATAATAATATTATTATTATTTTATAACTAGAAGGATAGTTATATACAATCGTTTATCTTTGAATAAAATAATAATCAAATTTTTGGAGAGATTCGAACCTTGGATCTAAAATTTGATCTCAAATGCTACCATGAGCTCAATTACTTTATTAATAAATTTTAACCTTAATTCTCTTATATTCTTTTTACTTTATTAATATATTAATTATTTGGAGAAATGTCCAACATTGCCAAGCTTGAATTTCTTGCCCTTGACATTCGGGCAAATTATTATCTTGGATTACGGATCTTGAAATCCGGCGGATGCTATGAATTTGGAAATCTCTTATCGAAGAAGGAAATGTCATCCCGTGAGGATGTGTAAAGGCACTTAGTACGTTCGTAATCATATTGATGCAAGTTTGAAAAAGTGAATATCTTACGGTTAAAGATCCGTGATCCTCTGGAATAATTTGAAGAAGCGATATGACCATCAAAGACGTAATACTTCCAAAAGCCAGATTATGATTGGCTTCATTTAGATTACAAGATTTTGAGTCGATCGGTGGCTACAACTCGGCTATTTTCAAAATTGGCTCTCAGGTTGCAATTATGTGGAGAAAGATCAGCGATGAGGAGACGTAACAAAGAGAAAACTTATACCCTTTCCATGCACCTCTATTATGCTCCTGCGGCTGACAATATAGAGGCGTCGTTTTACGGATATTGAGTTAATTGCATGCTTGTGGTGAGCAAAATGTGATTGGTATTAAAAAATCATCAATCTCGTCTCTTTGGGTGGTATCGTACCTGAAACCAATGCCACATCAATTTCTATTCATAAACATGGACGAGGGCGTGGATATCATTATGGGCGAGGCCGAGGCAGTGGTCGTGGCCGTAGTCGTGGTCGTGGTCGACATAACTCTTGGAATCGAGGAGATTTTAATCAATCTCAAAATAAGAAAAACAAATCTAACAACCAGAAGTTGGCTCATTCGAGAGACATTAAATGGAAAAGACACCGAGGCACATAACAGCAAGCATATGAGCGAATGCTATAGATGTGGAGATGAAAGGTCATTGGTCACGTACTTATGCGTGCGGCCAAACATTTGGTTGATCTTTATCAAGGCCTCCATTAAAAAGAACAAACAAATTGGAGACAAATTTTATTGATGGCAATGACATAATGAATTTTAATGACCCTCGTCAAGTCTCTCCCGAAAAGAAGATGGCAACTAGAGTAATGCAAAATTCTTTGATGATGAGGGTCACGTGCCTTTAACTAATTTTGATATTTAGATTTCTTTGAGGATCAAGTGAAAATGAACCATTTGATTGGTGGTGGCAATGTTTGCTATGATTGACCCGATAAAGGCTATTATATTACTTTTCTTGTATTTATTTATCTAATACGAGCTTTGATTTTATATCTACTTTTGTTTTTCTTTGAAGATGTAGTTTCTCTTCAACTTGATCAATTATATATCATCTCTTTGAGATGAATGTCTTATTGAAATTGTGCCACAACCCACACAATCCTACGGAATAAGAAACCATTTTCAAACTTAACATTAATTTCATCTAATGTCCCGAACTATCTAGAGTCTGTTGACTAATTAAGGCTAGGAAGACTACAATCGTCTTGCCTAATGGTACCAAGTTCCATTAATAATGCCTTTATTCTAATAAATCATGAAATTTACTTAGTTTCAAGGATATTCGCCAATGGATATCACATTGAAACTATGCATCGTGATGAAATGAGTATTTACTCATTACTTCTATTTTTAGGCAAAAACAAATCTTGGAACAAATGACCTCCTTTATCATGTGAGTTTATATCAAACAACTATAAGGCCTATTGAATCCCATGCTATAATAAACCAGAAGTTCAATGACTCTAAAGCATTTATATTATGGCATGAACGGCTTGGACATCCGGGATTCTCCATGATGCGGCGTATAGTTACAAATTCTAATGGGCATCCATTAAGAAGCAGACAAATTTTAACATCTCATGATTTTAATTGTGTTGCTTGTTCTCAAGACACAAATTGATTGTTAGACCATCTTTTACTAAAGTTGTGTCTGACTCCCCTGCTTTTCTAGAACGTATTCACCCACCCAGTGGACCCTTTCGCTATTTTATGGTCTTAATTGATGCGTCCACTCGATGGTCTCATGTATGCCTTCTTTTACCCGGGGAATGTCGTTTGCTAGATTACTAGCTCAAATAATTCGACTAAGGGCCCAATTTCACGATCACCCTATCAAGACAATTCGTCTTGATAATCTTTGATAATTCTCATCTGACATATGGTATTGCGTGCTTCGATTGGAATAGATGTTCAATACCCGATTGCTCATGTTGCGTACTCGAAATGGGTTGAGTATTTGAATCATACATTAAACATCTGCGGATTAATTGCTAGACCTTTACTTTTGAAAGCCAAATTGCCTTTATCGGCATGAGGGCATGCTATTATTCATGCGCGAAGTTAATTAAGCCTCACGACCTCGACAAATGCGGATTTATCACCATTCCAACTTGTTTTAGGTTACTGACCTAATATTTCCATCGTGTTTTTAGTTTGTCTTTGTTTATGTTCCTATTGCTCCACATGAGCTTCCTAAACTAGGTCCTCAACGCCGCCTTAGTATTTATGTTGGTTTTCAATCCTCATCTATTATCACCTGTATTTGAGCCTCTCACGGGTGAGGTTTTTCTTGCTCGATTGCAAGTTATGCATTTAATGAAAATGTTTTTCGCCATTAGGGAGGAAAGCCAATTCGGAAGAATGGCGAGAAAAAATTACATGGAATGAATCATCTTTATCTCATTTGACCCTCCCACAAATGTCCCGAACTAGAGGTTCAAAGATAATTCATTACAAGATCTTACCAAATGGAGATTACGATGCATTTATTGATTCAGCAAAGTTACAAATCCCTTATACCGGTACCAAATATCCGGCCGCGATTGAAATTCCAATGGAAAAGTGAAATATAGCATGGCTAATGAGCCTAAGCCTGTGGTGTTAAAGCGTGGGCGACCTCTTGGCTCAGGAACCGCAGATTCTAGAAAAGAAAAAGTGTTAAATTTAATACTCTGAAGAGGGCGCTCCTGAAGAGCATACAAATGAAAAGGATTGACAAATATAAATAATGAACTAATAGCCCACTGTGAAATGTCAGTGTCCAGATTATCTCATGAGTTTGTACGGTACATAACAATGAAGAAATCTCTATCAATTATATACATAAGGAGTAAAATACGGAATCGAAATACTACCTTATAGATGATGCTTTTTCTTTTCAAGTATTCTGAGACATCATAAATAATGATGAAGATCAAGAGCCACAAAATATAGATAGATATCGCTTGTCGAAATGATTGGTTAAAATGGAAAAGCAATTCAAACGAGTTAAAATCCTGGCTAAACGAAATTATTTGGACGATGGATTCAAACACCTAAAGACACATAAAACCTATTGGATATAGATTGAGTGCTTTGTTCGAAGCGAAATGAGCAAAAATAAAATAGTGCGATATAAAGCACGCCTTGTAGCCCAGGTTTCTCACAAAGACACGGAATTGATGAGGAGACATGATGCCCGTAATGGATGCGGCTACGTTTATTCATTTAATATATTTAGCAGTCTCTGAAGGACTTGATATGCGGCTGATGGATGTAGTCACAGCCTATTTATATGGATCTCTAGATACTAATGTATATATGAAAATCCCTGAAGGATTCAAATTGCCTGAAGCAATGAATTCAAAACCACGGTGCATGTATTCAATCAAGTTGCAAAGATCTTTATATGGATTAAAAGCGATGCAGTCGAATGTGGTATAATCGTTTAAGCCATTATTTACTCAAAGAAGGATATGTGAATAATTCAATTTGTCCATGCATTTTTATCAAGAAAGTAGCAACTGAATTTGCAATTATTGCGGTATATGTGGATGGTTGAATTTAATTAGGACTCTGAAGAGCTCATCAAAGCAGTTGACTACTTAAAGAAGGTGAAATAGAATCTTGGAAAACAAAATATTGTCTCGGCACAACGGTCAGTATTGTTCAGATGGTGTATTAATCCATCAATCAACATATACAAAAAAAGTCCTGAAGCGCTTTCATATGGATAAATCACACCCCCTTAGTCCCCCCATGGTTGTTAGGTCACTTGAAGTGACTAAAGATCCGTTTCGGCCTAAAGAAGAAAATGAAAAATTGCTTGGTCCTGAAGTACCATATCTTAGTGCAATTGGTGCACTAATGTATCTTGCAAATTATACTGAGCCGAGACATTGCTTTTCGATTAATTTACTGGCAAGATGCGATTCAACTCCAACTAAAAGGCCTTCGAGATAGAATTAAACATGGTAAGATATCTCGGTGGAGCGTGTGACATGGGATTATTTTATTCTAAGACATTGGAACCGCAATTGTTTGGTTATGCGGATGCAAGTATCTTTCGGACCCTCACAAAGCTTCGATCACCAGACAGGGATATATATTTACTTATGGAAATACGCTATATCACGGAGATCGATAAAACAAACTATGGTGGCCTCCTTCAATCATTCGAAATACTTGCCATGCATGAAGCTGGCCCGAGAATGTGTTTAGGTGAGATCCGTGTCCTGACACATCGGAGAATCATGTGGATTATCTTCTATTAGGAATAACAACAATATTATATGAAGATAATGTTGCATGTAATGCGCAAGTCAAAGGAGGATATATTAAAGGTGATCGGAGCTAAGCATATTTCACGAAATTCTTCTATACTCATGAACTTCAAAGTAGTGGTGGATGTGCAACGGATAAGGTCAATGATAATCTAGCGATTTGTTTTAAAGCATTGCCCTCTTTGCTAACGTTCGAGGAAACGTCGTCAGTTGGTATCTTATTGAAAGATCTCGAATGAAGTATCATGTCATTATCAGGGGGAGCATTGTTAAAGATATTAGTATACTGTACTCTTTTTCCTTCGTCCAGGTTTTATCCCATTGGGTTTTACTGGCAAGGTTTTAATGAGGCAGTGCTAATAATCTTGTGATGGTCATTCAAAGGGGAGTGTTATAAATATTGTATAAATATTGGATTTTGAATGGCCAGTAATGACCTGTTGTTAGTCTGATATCGTTTATTTATGTAAAGGCTTTTGGCCTTCTGTTTTATAAACCTATAAATAAGGCCTAATCAGCATGAAATAGAAATCATCAGAATTTCCTCTGAATTCTCTCTTTGTCTCTTCCTTATCTCTCTCTAATTCTTTTGATTTACAACAAAATTAGATTTTTAACTCAAATTAATACTTAAAATAATGTGTTTTAAATATGTAGTATGTGATTCCAATTTTTCGAGAATAAGTTGACCTTGTCGCTGAAGCTTATGTGTCTTATATCATGAGACCCATATATGAATAGAAATGATCACGTCGGGCCCATATATCCATACTCATTAAAATGTAATCAACTATATTACAATAGTTTCAAGAGTTAATTTCACTCTTATTCAAAACATATATCAAAATTAATCATTCTAATACATGTTTTACAAAAATATAGAATCAAAGCCACACATTGGCTTTCTTTTCAAAAGCGACCTCTAGTGAGCGTCGTCTTCCCGAATACTCCCTGTACTTGAAATAATTTTTCCCTCGAAAGGGTGAACAAAGGCCAGTAGTAGAATTATCCTACATGGGTTACTCCCCACCTAAGTGCTCATGCAATGACAAACCAAACATTCAAGCAAAACATATATGTTCCTACTCAAATGTCTACATGAAATATTGGATGAGAATGTGACTCACCTTGCCCACTTCTAGGCTCTCTGACTCCCTCACGCATACTAATCAAGTGTGAGAAAACAATTTTTCAAACAAAGGTTTTGTTCTTGAAAACATAATACCGGATTCAGGTAAAATCTGTTAGACCTGACCCCTCAGGGTGGGTGCGGATTACTCTCTAAAGCAGTCATGGAGTCTTCCTCAGAGATGAACTATTGGACAACCTCCAAGGCAATTATTGATCTTGCAAATCCATTTAGCAACCACGTTTTTCATGTCATGCACTCATATCTATTATTCTAGGCTATCCCAGTGCATATGAAATGCAATATGCCATTTCCCCACAATTCATGTTAATATATTAAGCATGCATATACTAACAGAATTTATTCACAATCATCATGTTATTGATACTAAACAAGGCGATTGAATGTAGCATCCATGAATGTAGTTTAAATGGTAAAAATAATGACCTCTCATATTATTTAATTTATTTGGGACCATTTTGTACAAGTCAATTATGTCTGTTTCCTCTATTCCCGTGATATGTTATTATAATGGAAATATATTGAGGACTGAAACATATGTCAAATATGTGGGGAACAAGTATTATTGCCTTTTGATGTGTCGGTTGAATGCGTTTAAATGAACTAGGTAATATATGATATACTCGAGGGCTGACCATTGTGAGCAAAGGTTGAATTAGTCTTCAATTGTAAGTATCCTAAAGGTGGAAATAGGTTCCAACCTTTTTTCGATATGGGATGATAATAGTGTGTACCGAATGGTGAACATAGTTAACACAAGCGACATTGAAATTGAATTGTATATTGGTCGTTGAGTCGACCCACCAGTGAATCAATCTGTGGGTGGCCATATAGATTTATTGGTTCGCGAAAATTATAATATTGCAGAATTTGACTATGGTTGTGGGCCTAGTAGCGGTCTAATACCGGATACTGGAGTATATAGAGATGATGAAGACTGCGCTTATGAAGAAGCTATTGATGAATCTGATGAAGATGTTGATGATAAATCTAATGGAGACTTAGATGTTCAAGCTGATTGACATGTATCATCATTCTAGACTTCCAACCAAGTTTTAGAGAATGAGTAAGGGATATATGTCTCTATGCATCACGACATCTTGTGATGTCGAGACTCTTCAGGATGTTGAGGAACCGGATGAGTCATCCCCTGTTCATTATCACTTACCACCAACACCTCAATTTGAACATGTTGAAAACTTAGGTAATGTTATTTCAAGTGGTTAGACTCCATGGGTGCAACATACTATTGGTTATTCGAGTAGAGAATTTATAGTTGGCCAAGCTTTTAATTCTAAATATGATTTGCAAGAGGCTGCAAAGATTTACTCAATTTAAGCACACTAAGAGTTTGTCGTTGTTGCATCCTCAAAAAAAATTGATCGTTTTAAGATGTAAGAAGGCCAAAGAATGTCAATGTCTATAGAAGCTTCGTGCCATGGTTGTGAAAGATACTTGCTTATTTGTTATCAACAAATATAAAGAGTCGCATACTTGTGTCAATCCTTGCTGGAACCGGGATCATCATCAATTAGACTCAAACTTGGTTGTTGCTCATATAAAGACAATAATTAAGGCACAATTCACGTTGGCTACAGATGCTATTTAAACAAGTGTGATAGAGAAATGGGGATATGAAATATCATACAAAAAGGCGTTGGATGGAAAGCATAAAGCACTTAGACACTTATTTGGTGACTTTTCTCAATCATATACAGAGCTGTCACGTTTGTTCTTGGCCTTAGTGCAAACAAATCCTAGATGTGTTGTAACTTGAAAAGCATTTGTGATAATATACTAAACATTAAGAGATATTCCAACGCATGTTACGGTCGTCAAGTCATCTATTGAAGGTTGAACATTGTCATCTGTCTTGAGTATTGATGGTACACATTTGTATGGGAAGTATATAGGCAAGTTATTGATTGCTGTAAGGGTGTGTGGAAATAATCGATTGTTTTCAATGGCATTTGCTATTACGAGGCGAGAATATTGATAGTGGGGATGGTTCTTGTATCGAGAAAGCGAGTAACTCCCGATGGATGGGGATTTGTGTTATATCGTGGACATCCGGTGTATAGCGTGATAGGTGATCCCGCCGTCTTGGTTGAGTTACTTATTTATCACTTTATCATAGGATTTGCATGCGTCATCTTGCAAGCAATTTTATGACCCGATTCAAAGATAAACTCTTGAAGAATTTGGTATGTAGAGCAACTTTAGTGAGTACACAACGTAAATTCAATAAGCATCTAGCTAAAATTGGGAGAATTAATTCTGAAGCACAACAATTGTTAGAGGCGATCCCTTTTCAGTTATGGGCAGTTTCACATGATGGAGGTCAAAAATATGGGATAATGACAACCAACATGTCGAAGGTATTTAATAGTGTTCTTAAAGGAGCTTGTAGCTTACCATTCACTGCATTAATTCAATTGACGCTTTTTCGCCTTAACGATTCTTGTGTTGCGAAGAGCAATTAGCTAATAGATTGACATCGATGAAGCGATTCACTCCATATGTTGATGCTCGATTCAAGCGTGTGGTTAAAGAAATTTGGATCGATGAAATTATTCTTTACGATGACATACGGGGTGATTTCGTGTCCAGTCGGGTGGTCGACGCAGCGACTCAACTTACATGACTAAAATGCACGTAATGGAAAGACAGCGATATATGGTTGTATAATAATATCATATGGCATATAGCATCAATGTGTTGATTTTCGATTATTTGTTCAAGGCTACTACATTACGCAGTCATACTATGATACATGGGCAAGCTTGTTTTATCCCACATTCAATGAAGATGAGTGTGACCTTGGCAAGGGAGTCAGTTGTGACCAGTCAACCCTTGGAATACTCGTGGATGTCGGGTTGCAGAGCACCACTCACGAAAATCGAGCAAGTCTCCTTTAATGCAGGAGCTCTACCAAAGGTACAACTTTGTCAATAATCAACAGCTGACCACACGGGAGTCTATATGAAGTAAAATAAGCGTGCCAATTTTGCATGATACTCCGACATATAAGCACATGACTATAAAACCATAGTCCATAAGAGTTTAAATTGCATCACTCTTATACAAATAAATACAACCCATATATATTTACAAATATATATTAAAGCGCAATCAGAACTTTCTTACGTATGTGGTCGAGATGCGGGTCGTGATGCACGACTGTACCTGAAGGGTCCCACGGCAGTGAGCAAAGCGGTAGTGATAATCTCCCTGCAAGGGCTCTCCCCACCTAAGTGCACATGCAATGGTTGCGCCGTCAAACACACATCCGATTACAACGCCACACATGTCTACTAATCTGTGACATGAATGAGACTTGACTCACCATGCCCATGTGCAGGAGCTCTCTTGGCTCCATCACTCAATATGCCATTGAGTAATATATCGAGTCACTCTGACTCGTCTCATCTATCACGTAAGCTGTGACAATTGTCACTAGCGTATTGCCAATGACCCAGTAGTAAAGACCCTCACTTCGGCTCCGTTACCCGATGCAAGTGTCAATGAGCAGCAAATCCCAATTAATCCGACTCTATCACACAACCCGAAGTCTATGTGATAAACATGACCCGTGTGTCTTCCTTAAAACAACATAACTTCGGATGATACAGCGGGTCTCTTACACCCATACGCCTCGAGTTCTCCTTGACTCCTGAGCATGCATTTTGCAAGCTGAATGAAAACCATTTCAAACAAAGGTATTTGTTTTAACGTGGACAACCTCGATATAAATAGTGGATCTCCGATAATCTATTTTGTGGACAACCCTCCGATGTATATCAATTGGGCAAACTCCGACGATTGATATTATATGGACAACCCTCAGGTGTATATCAATTAGGCGAGACTTAAATAATTGATATTATATGAACAACCCCTCGATGTATATTAATTGGGCGAGACTTATTGATTGATATTATATGGACTAACCTACTCCGATATTTGTAGTGGACACACTCCGATAAATATGTATTGGTTAACCCACTCCGAACAATTCTCTCAAACCACCTCATGCACTCCCTCTATTGTTCTAGAATTGCCTAGTGCATATGAATGCAATGGCATTTCATTTCTTAACTTAGCGACTCATTTGGGCGTTGTCTTATTAGTCAAGCCCACTAATCAACACCCTACAGCGGTGTTGATCCTATCGTGTACTCCACGACACACCATCAAACACCTAACACGTGTCGATCTCTCAACTATGCACTCGCACCTAATTTCTAGGATTGCAGTGTAAGTGCATGATGCGATTCAACACATTCATGCTAATATATTCACATGCATATATATTAACATAATTAAATCACATAAAACATGTCATACAAATTTACAATCAAAAATTACACCAAAATTAGCTCCACATGGGCTAATTAACAAACCTGAGCAATTCATTTTGAATTACTCAACCATACACATTTTCACCTGAAAAATAATTTCGTGTCACTATTCATGTTACTATTCAATTACTATCACGTTATTCATTCTAGTAATAACACACAAAATGGCCCAAATCTCGGACCCATATAAAATAGGGCACCTCTTGGTCCCTTCACGGTTCATCACGAATATTGTGATACCAAAACATGCAAAACCCAGACATCAGTCGGGCAAACCAAACCTCATTTACAGTTTGGGGCCCTTTGAAAATAGTCCAGAAAATTTTGTGTCATATTTGTTTTAAGCAGTCTCGAAAATTAGCCAGACGTTTGGCTCAATCAGATCGACACAGATATCCCGAAAAATAGTCGAAAATTCTAAATTCCTACGCAGATTAAAAAGAATTGAGATTAAGTATGACTTCGACCTCAAATGATTCAAACAAAGTAAGTAACCCTTTAAGTATAATAACTACAATGAAAGGAGAATTCACCTGTGTGAGGTTGTAAAACTGGATGCGAACATCCACATGCTCTGAACATGAATCTCATTTACCCTTTAACGATAAAATCTATTATCAAGTTTGGCAATGAAAAAACGAGAAAATAAAACATTCTCTATATAAAACACCTCTCAATGACTTTATTTATTTTCTTTTTTGACTTTATTTATTATTATTATTATTATTATTATTATTTTGACCATGATTCCATATTGCTTTGTGGGTTATTTTATATAGAAAATTTATTCTTGCGATTCACTTTCTTTGAAATAGACAACAGATCATTTCGACTTCTAAGATTTTTTAGTTCACTTTATTTTAAATGAACTTAACGAGTCGTTCACGGCTTGAATTTTCGTAAAAATCTCGTCCCTGAAGTTATTGACGACTTATCACCCAGAAAATCGTAAAATATTCCGACTGTCTCAGAATACAACGAAAATTTTCTGGGTCACTAGATTTCGCGAGACGAATTTACGGCGCAATCCGTTTCGTCATCCGAGATCTAGAGAATTTTCAGTTTTCAACTGAAATTACCGTTTTACCATTTTTTCAGAAAAATTGAATTTTTCTCGGGGTTTTACAATGAGTTGTCTCTTTATGATGGTCCTACGATTGTACCTCTAGGGTCAATGAAACACATAGGCAGTGGACATCCTAAATCAACAAGATTGCATAATGAAATGGACGTTATGGAGGGGAAAACTACTATCACATGTGGGTTGAGCAAACAACCGAGTCACAATCATCGGTCTTGTAAGAATAGAAATCAAGTTCAGTGATAGATGTGAAGTAACTCAATTTTTTTGTGAGGCAATTGCCTCGGGGATTTGTAGTTGCTTTGTATAAGATTTATGTACGAATGTGTATTTCTTGGATTATAAAAGACTTGTGTACCTTATTTAAGTACATAAGACATCATTCTTGTACATGTGTATTTTAATTCATTACCGCTGTAATTAGTACTTGCACTAATGACTATGATACTATTTTTCCAATGTGTTTTGTTAATAATTATATTGGCTTCATGTTTCCAATGTGTTTCATACCTCCACATTCATGATGAATATTCTTTGGATCCATCTGTCTTGGTATTGCAAAACAGACACAAGTCGCACTTAGTAGATACAAAGCAGGTATGTATTTTATTAATTATCAATTACTATTACGAGTTGTAACATGTAATTTATATATAATCAATTATAAATTTGGTTTCTTCGTTACTTGTAGTTTAGAGTACTCCACCCCGAACCAGCGGATGAAAGCCTTCATGAATATGTGAAGGATGGATCTACGCGTTAAATCATTATGTGATTCGGTGTGGGATTTTTATGGTATATCTTTAGCAAAGCCACATCATGATCGATTGGCCACTTATCACTTGTCTTGTCGAGGGATGGCGGCCTGAGACACACATGTTTCATGTGCCCGTCGGAGAGATGACGATCACATTACAAGATGTTGCTATCATCCTTGGCCTCCTTATTGATGGACCAGCAGTCACTAGGACATGTGTGTTCGATGTGGCGGAGTTGTGCGGGGAGCTGCTCGGTGTCACCCCATCTGCTAATGCTCTTAGAGGATCCGTTATCTCCATGCAGTGGTTATGTGACAAGTTATCCACCCCAACACCTGATGTAGATGAGGTCACTTTAGAGCGGAGTGCGCGTGGCTTCATCTTAGCCCTGATGGGATCCTTCTTGTTTGCGGACAAGAAGGGAGTGCATGTTCATCTGTGCTTTCTCCTACTACTACGAGATTTGGCACATACTGTGACTTATAGTTGGGGTGGTGTAGTATTAGCACATACATATCGTAAGTTATGCCGAGCCAGTTTGGATCGTAGACACGATATTAGCGATTGTATTACACTGATACAAGTATGTAATAACTTTATTTTATTACATACACATTCATATACACAACACACATCATTAAGGTTTGCTCACTTTACATTTTATTTTTTTCTATTGACTTTGGTCTTGGGAGGCTTGTGGTGGGGTGACCGGTTTTGGGCGACAGCGTCATATCGACACCACGGTCGCTCTTGCCTTGTGATGGCCGATATCGATGTCGATGTCGTCAATGGAGACCTAGTTGTGGCTTTAGATGATGGATTACCAGTCGAGCCTACAGTTGAGCCAAAGCCAGAGCCAGCTCTTCCATTGGGGTGTAGGTGGAGAGTACCTTTGACACGGGTGCATAACCCGTGGGTGTACTCCTCTATGCTCGAGAGATCGACGATGCACATACTCTTGATTGAGTAATGGTATGTAAAGTATGATTCTATAGTAATTTCATTCATATTCATATAAAGTTATTGACGTCGAATGTAAATGTGTGGAGTCTTGTAGCGGTCATCTGTAGGAGAGTTGGTTGACTAGCTTCGGATATGCGCTTAGGCGTCGAGGTCGGTGGATGTCCCCATGTTTGAGGCGTTGAGTGGCATCGTCTAGAGCCAGTTTAGGCTACGCTAAGAGATACCTCTATCTTGCTCTTATGAGCAACAACTACATAGAGTGGATGCACATGGACGACACCAGAGAGATTGGGCAGCGTATCATGCTCCATACATTGCCTTATGGGATATGCGAGAGAGCAGGATCATCACTACACCTCATATGGTGGGTATCATGGACTTCCATGATCCATATATGCAGTGGTATCATCGTATTACACGATGTTTTATAACACCGCCACTCTATAAGGATGATATGAGTTCCCATACTATAGTCGGTACTACTCAGGTTTTGGTAAGTTAGAGTCCTATGTTTCTAAAGTGTTTTCCAAATTTGAATCAATAGATTATGTATTTATAATTGTTTGGTTGGTTCATTTAGATATCTGTCATGGTTGACATAGCTAGTCGCTCGCGTGGTGATACCATCAGTTTGGTGTACGACTTACATCATATTCTTGAATCGGTGATACAACGGTCGAGAGAAGAGCATGCAACATCGTAGGAATGCGATCGGGGAGGTATCTACATCATGGACCATCCATTAGACCTCCCGGTGTCACATCCGCTCCGATGCGTATGTAGCCGATTCGAGGTAGAAGAAGGAGGGAGTTGATCGGTGAGGTCGTGGTCGAGATGGTGGGCGAGGTCATGGTCGAGATGGTGGGGAGGTCATGGCCACGCGGTAGGCATTGCCTGCTTTGATACCCTCCCCACGCTTACCCGTCACGAGATTTTATACCTCACATGCTACGCATCACCTTAGTACCCCCAGGACAGCACGCCTCTTTTACCATATCTAGTGTCGCCAGAGCCAGCCTCCATAGCAGTAGATATCACCTTATCATCCCACCCTTTATCATCCACTACATTGCTTCCCTTCGATAAGACCATCGTTGACCTTGTATTAGAGTTGGGTGCACTTCCAGCTAGGCGACCTTGTACTCCACGTATACATCGAGTACTTCATCCATCAGCTCCCTCGACTCCATCAACTCCATCAACTCCCTCGGCTCTATAAGCTCCGTTTGAGGGTTGCCTTAGAATACTATGAATCATTGTTATGTATTACAGGCATCGTCTAGAAATATAAAACTGTCATCTTGTGGGACTCATTGATATATGTTGATACTTTTATATATTGATATTTGTTTACAATTTTTTATATATTTATATGATTTGGTTTATGCATGGAGGTCATAATCGAGCTTCATACAAAATTCATTGAATATTCCATGATTTAGTATTTTAAAATGGTAATAATATACACAACTGGATACAATTTGTGAAATAAAAAAAAAATGCTCCAAATATTTTAAAATAAAACTTGCATGTTTATTTGGAATTTTAGGTTACCTTGAATGTGCTTCTTGTGAAAATTTAAAAATATATTTGAGTTATTTTCAAATAAATAACTTTTGTGTTGATTAACAAATAGTTTACTATGATAATATAGAAAATATATTCGAATTCATTAGTTCATGTAATTTATCAAATATTAAATATTTTTAATAAGTTTCAATGTTAAAAACAATAATAATAATTTTGACATAATTTGGAATTTTAAAAACACGCTAATGTCGTTGTCATGGATAACGGCAATTGTATTTTTAAAAATTCCAATTGCCGCTGTCCATGACAGTGGCATTTGCCAACTTGCAATCTTACGTGACCTAAACACACTACTTTGGGCATTAGTTTGGGTTAAAAACTAATTTCGTAATTATTTTTTTTCAAATAAACTATTTCAATATAAAACTCAAAAAAAGAGCCCTCAGAAAAAACTGAAAATCTTTCCACTTCCTCTGTTCTTGTACCTTTGTTGCTAATACCTCACCTGTCACCCCTGCTCCAAACCCCCCCACAAGGAAACTGCGATAAACCTCAAGACCCATTTCCTTCCAAATCAAGCAACCCAAAAGAATCTCAAAGAGATAAAAGATCAAGTTCAGAATTCAATCCACAAATATCATCCCAAATTAAATTCACAGAGAGAATTACGATAAAAACTATGTCTACATGCCGTTGCTCCATCCTAGTTCCATAGCTCTCTCAATCTCCTCCCACAATGCTGAAAGCTTGAGTTCATCTACAAGGGCTGCATCGGCTTTCGCATCACATGTTTTTATTCCAATGCTGCACTTTTCTACTTCTTTTCTGTACTGTGAAGAGGCCTTCCTAACTTCCTCTGCTAGTAAAGCCAATCTCCCCTTATTTCTTCTTCCATGTCTGGGTCATGATTGCCACAATTCGCACATGATGGTAATAGAAGGAAAACAATATGAGCTTCAAACAAAAAGAGACAGCTTAAACCTCAGAATCAAAGAAAATTTTTATAGAAAGAAAAGCCAGGTGCTCGTTTAGTAAAGGCAGGTGAAAGCTATTAAGGTTGTGTTGGGTTCCCATAAAGTATTAGTGAAAGAAAAAAAAATGCTATGAAATATGGTTTTTTGTTTGGTTGTCTAATGAACAATATCAAAGAAAAATGAATGTAAATAAAATTACTTAAAAACTCTCATATTTTTAAATTGATGAGTTAAAATAAATAAAAATAATATATTGGTTTAGTTTAAACTCTATTTTTATTTTCCTTCGTTTTTTTCTTTCTTTTTACTTTTCCTCCCTAGTTTCTTTCCCTTGCCTTTTCTCTCAAATATTCTAGGATCCAAACATTATTCATCAAATAATATTTGCCTTTGATAATTCAGAAAGAACAAAGTTACAGGCACAACACACAACAATATAAACGTATATTAGAAAGATTCTCAACAAGAACAGATTCATTACATAATGAGTACATTATTAAACCAAAAAGAAAAAAAAAAAGATCAAAAGTTATACCAGCATGCAAATGTTCAAGTTCATACGACCATATATTTCAAGTGGGAAGTAGTTGAATTGTTTTTGGTACATGGTAGCATTGCTTGGGAGCATACTGCTCAAGTCTAGGCAATCATATGAAATTTTACTTGGAAGAAACACACATACAATGAGACCAAAAAAACCAGTCAAATTCAATTGAAACAGAGGAAAAAATCACCGCATAGCCTCTCATAGTAGCATGTCTTTCTCCTGAAATGAAGGAAAGCATGAAGCAAATCCAGCATACCTAAAGAATTGAGAACAAGAAGAATTAAAGGAGACTGTAGTATTATTCACACATGCCTGAAGAAAAAACAAGCGATAGTTGCTCTAACATATACTACAGAGAAAAAGACAGCTTCTGTATGCACCATCAATATTCATTTTGCTAGCTAGAAAAAAATGGATCGAAAATAAAATTAAAAACCATCCTGGTCAGATGAACACTTAGATGTTCCAACAAGAAGGATAAAGTAGTTCTTCAAGGCAACTTACACAGCTAAGTAGGCAAGAAAACACAAAGGAACAACTTGGCAGAGTAAAAATGATCTTGAAACTTCACTAGGGTATTGCAACTATCTTAGCTAGAAAGTTCAATTTTTATTGTTGGTTTCTACTTTATCAAATTGCTTGAGCTCATCTTTTGTGCTCATTATTTTTATTCTTTGAATTTTACCATCATTTGGATTGCAGACATAGGTTATTTGATGTTGGAAAATAGAAGGATTACAACGTTAGAACAACTCTTCTGGTGATCTAGAACACGAGAACTATGGTCTTTATATGTATCACTTGATAAGCAGGTTTGCGTTTATAAGGTCTTCATACAATTGAAGAAGACAATTAAGAAACCTCAAGCGATAAAAAGCCAAGGAATTTAGGCACATACCTTGAACTGGGATACTATCCTGAACTTCCAGGCATGTCTTCTGAAATCTCACGCGCATCATCATCCACTTTCACGACCTCTTTACCCTTGATTTTTTGAAGATCGAGAAGTTTGTCATAGGTTACTTGAAGAAATACAAAACCTTCTCCTTCATCTTTCTCTCCAAAATCTTCTGTCCCGCGAGATCTTATCAATTGATTCTCTAGCTGTGGAAGGTCTCGGACTAAGCTACTAATCGGAAAATGACTTTTCAGACCATGACAACCGAAAACTTCCACAAAATCTAACTTTTGGAAGGTGAGAATTCCATAGGGATCCTCATTCCGTATATACTGAGTTGCTGTGACATCTTCAAAAATATTGTCTGCCCCTTCCAGATAAAACACCACTTTCAATTGACCGCAACCGGTTATTCTAAGAAAATGCAGCTTTAGTAACCTCTTCAGCATATCGGATGGCAAAAGATTTTGCAGTTCATTACAATTTTCTACTTCCACTTTTTCTAGTTTGCCAAATGAATTAGCCATCAACTTGTTGTACCATATTTTTTTTATATTACACAGGCCAGAGATTTCCAAGGACTCCAAGCTGGGGAATGCAACCTGAAAAATTCAGAAAATTAAATACTATAAGGTGGAAGATAGAAAAAAGAAACAGAAAAAGGATTGCATTCATTGAGACTGCATCTTCTCAGCAATGCACATAGAGCTTAAGCAACATCTTGAGGAAAAAATAGTGACAAATCTTTGAAATCGAATGCCGAAAGAAAATATTTTTATAATAAGATTAGAAGGAGAGGAAAGCTAAAAGGCAAATGACCTTTTCATTGAAGAGCACTGTAATAAGAATATCATGGTCCCCTGGAGTAACCCTTCTTTGAGTATAGCTTCCCGGATAGAAACTTGCCAAGCTGGGCAATAATTTGAGCGAAAGATAGATTAAGTCAGGAAACTCGATTTTATCAATAACTTCTTCAGCTCCTTCTTCCTGCCTAATAATTTCTTTTTCTCCTTCAAGTTCTGCGTAACATGAGAAAAGCTTTTTCATGGAGACACAGTTATGCACCTCGAGAAATTTCAGGTTCCGTAAGCACAATTTTTTTGAAGAACCTTATGGCATATATGTTCCAGCTTCTGTAAATCATCCAAAACCAATATATTCAACTGATTGTCTCTTACGACTTCCTGAACCTTTGTCACATCCAGATAAAAAACCTCTCGTAATTCATCACATCTGCCTATTCTAAGAAACTCCAGACTTGACAGCTCATTCATCACATTGGATGATGAAATGGTCTCCAGTTCTGTACAATTTTCCACCTTGTCTTTTTTTAATTTGCTGAAGGAATTTGCAAGCAGTTTGTTGTGCCATAATTTTTTCACTCGATCCAGGCCAGAGACATACAAAGTCTCCAACGAAGGGAATGCAACCTGCAAAGATGAAAATAGGAGCATTCAAATAGGACTTGAGCCCGGCTTCATGGTGGAACCTCAATTAAGCTGGGATCCTTAAGAAAAAATATAGGTGCCATGTTACATTTTTTTGGCCTTACTTTCCATCCATGGAGCGTGACGAATTCACATAACCCAAAACAAGAGAATCTTAAGCTATGTTTAGTTACTAGAAATTGCTGAAATGGTTTTTTTTTTCCCCCATATTTAGTTTTAACATGAAAATGGGGAAAAAATCAACTATAATTTTTTTTTTTTGTCAAACCATAGGGTATTTTGAGCGGGCTCGATACGAATGACATCTTTACTTCATGCTCAGCATGCGGGTAATCGCCATCACAGTAGAGTGGGACTCTGAGGATGATAAAGCTCTGCCACGTAACACGACTGATTCACCAGGTAGGTGAGATTTGGATTGGTGTTAGGCCGCAATTTATTCGAGACGATGTTTCGTCGAGTAACTTGGACTAGGGCCTTGGCCCTATTCGGGTTAAACGGGCCAAAATAATAAAAACATTAAAAAAATAAATTTATAAAATTAAATTTTGTTTAATATACTTATAATTTGTTTTTATGTTGTTAAAAGACTTTATAATAAAGTATATTAACTCTTTTTTAATATTGTCTTATTTTTAATTAATTTTTATATGAGTATGATTTTATTTTATTAAAATAATTGAAATCACTATGACAACTATTATTTAAATATTTTCAAAAATAAAAAGAAACATATATTTTTTATAACTAGAAAATTAACTACTTTAAAAACATATTAACAAAAACATGTGTAATTATTAAATAAAATAAAATATTAAATATAAAAATGTATTGTAAAATATTATATAACAAATTTCAAAGAATGTTAATGAAAATTATTTTTATAATCATTTTCAAAAATAGTAATAAAATGGGTTATATAATAAGAATGTGTTTGTAAGACATTTAAAAAAAATGATAGTAAAAAATAGTTTTAACATATAAATCTTATATAAAATATCATTATTAGGGGTTGAAAATAAATTTTTGTTAAAAAAGTACTTTTTGAAATAATTCAAAAAAAATATTATTTGATTTTATACAAAACAAAATTTTATTTGATTTTTAGCATATTTTTATGTTTTAAATTTATATTTGCAGTTAATAAATTAAAAATATATAAAAAACAATTGGGGCCAAGTGGGCCAAGCGGACCAGCCCAGTTAGGGTCGGGCCATTAGGCCCTAGTTTTATTCGGGCCGTAAAAATTGAATCTCAGCCCTCCTAAAATTCTTGGCCAAAGTGGTCCGACCCATATTCTCAGCTCTTCCCAAGGCTCAAATTCAAGACCACTGGTTAAGATATGAGAGACCCCAAATATAATTGATGTTAGTTAGAAGTTTATATATATTTAAAATATTTAATTTGTATATAAAAGAGAAAAAATAAGTGAATGAATTTTAAGTGGCATTTGAAATAATTTATTGATTTTAAATTTAAATTTTATTTTTATTTTATGTTTCCTTTTTTTTCTCTATTTTCTTTCCCTTATATATATATTTTTTCATATTTCCTAAGAATCAAACATAATATGATATTTCATTGAATCAAACATAACCTTAATATATTGCTTCAAATGCAAAGGTAATCACAGAAAATGTTGCAATGATAATAAGGGGTCCTCATCATATGGTATTTCCACCGAAATTGAATGTGAAATAAAGATTTTTGCTTTGAGAAAAGTTAGTATGCTATATTTATTTTTTTAAGAAATATCAGACATTGAAAATAATTTCAGAGGAGTGGGAAGCATTTGCATGAGCAATTTAATTTTACCCAAAAAAATACTCTGTAATTTGAACAATTTTTCTGTATCTACACCTCATCTTTGTATGACCCTACATTTAGGCTATATCTAGTTCCGAGACAAATAATACGGAAAGGAAAAAAAATACTGTGATAAATAATTTTCTTTTCAGTTTGGATGATTTGGAAAATCTGAGGAAAAAATATAAATAAATGACCAAATTCCTTTTTTTTTTTATGAATAATCAAACAAGATTAAAATTTTAGAAAACATCTAAGTAACTCTATTTATATTTGATTTTTTATATATATATTTTTATTAGACAACCAAATATAAAAAAATCATTTCTTCTACATTTTTTGCTTTCGTATCTTTTCAGAAAACGAACACAACCTTCAATTTTCACCCCTATTATTTCTGAAGCCAAACATAATAAAAGTTTGTGATTTTTCAATTGATTGTATATATTTTTTTTTCTTAAAAAAATAACTGATTACTAATATAATGTTAAAAACAAACATAAAAACAGTGTAAGATGTGAAAGAACAAGAAAGAAATTAATATTCTAACCTCTTCATTGAAGAGCACCCCAGGAGCTGTGCTAGGATAGAAACTTGCTAGTTTGGGCAGCTTTAGAAGTGAAACACGGGTAATCTGAGGAAATATAATATTTTCTGCAACTCCGTCTTCTGCTGCAATGATTTGTTCTACCATAGAACAATGTTCTATCCATATGCCTTGCAGTTGCACAAGACCCAACGCCGTGGAAGATGAAAAAAGATGGGTCAAGCTGTAACACTGCTTCACAAGTAGCGATTGCAAGTTCCGGAAGAACAAAACATGTGGAGGATTGTTGTTGCATATAGACTTCAACTAAGTTCAGTCGTTCTAACTTTGAAAGCAGCTCAACATGTTCCCCTTCACCATGATCAAGTCCATTAAGATCAAATACTCCTTGTAGTCGATCACATTTTTTCACAATCAGATCTTTTAAGCTTGTTAAGCCTTTTATAAAATCAGACGAAAAAAGATTCAATAGGAATGGGCAGTTTTCCACTATCAAGGTCTCTAGCTTAAAGAGGGCCCCAAATAAAAGATGAAGATGCTGTATCTCCTCCACCTTGACTGAGAGATTCAGAACTCTAAGCTAGGGAATGCAGCCTGCAACGACCCAACAGATCATTCCATCAATTGCAAAGAGGAGCAGATATCCCTGAACAATTCTCTCAAATATTTCTTTATGGCTAGGTCCGGAACCTGGAAAGTATTAAGGAAAGAAAATAGGAAAGAAAAGTGGAAGGAAATGAAATTGGGAGGAAAATAAAAAATAAATTTAAACTTAATAAATTAATTTTATATGTTTACTCAAACTCATTTTATTTGTTTTTCTCTATTATATAAGGACTAAGAAATTTAATATGTAAAATTTTGAGGAATTTTGATTATAATTGATTTTCTTTTATATTTTTCACATTCAAATCAAACATGAGAAAATTATTTTCCTCGGTATTTTTTTTTTTTTTCCCTAGTATTTTCCGGGTTCCAAACGGGGCCTAAGGAAAATGATTTTCTCATGTTTGGTTTTAATATGGAAAATATAAGAAAGCCTCAAACTCTGTCTCAAAAAATTCCTCAAAATTATTCCACAAGGCCTACTTAATCTTTATAATAAAGAGAAACACAAAAAAAAGAAAAAAAGGAGTTTGAATCAGCATATAAAATTAATTTATCAAGATTAAATGCATATATTTTATTTTATTCCAGAATTTTCTTTTCTTTCACTTTTCATTTATTTATTTTTGTAGTATTTTTCCCCAGGATTCAGCAATTACTCCAGTATTTTTTCTTTCCCTAATACTTTTCGGATTCCAAACGGAGTCACAAAAAAATATTTGAGAGAATTGTTCAGGGATATCTGCTCCTAAAAAAGTGTATAAAATACTAATTATTTGAGTTCCTATTATATGAAAATATATCTTTTTCCTTTAATATTATAAGGTTTGATGACTTATGTAACTTATTTCGTAATTCTTTAATTATAATTTACTCACTATGCTCCATCAAATTTTAAAATTATTTTCGACTTTAAGTTAAAGATATTAACTATAACCAAAATCAAAGAATTTGGACTCGTACCTTATTGCAAAGGAAGATGGGTTGCTCAACTGTTTTATCTTGTTTAGAAGCCAATATTTCCAGACTTTCTCAACTTTCAATCTCCAGTTTCTTCAACATCGGCCAATTGACATCAGCCCGAGATAGAAACATTTAGGATTCATTGAATAGGAACTTTCCAGAGAGATTTACTTTGGGAATAAGAGCATTAGTGTCACTCTTCAACAGCACTGATGACTTTCATATATTTACTTTTGCCACATCTTCATGAGCAACAATATCTTCCACTGCACAATAATTCATATCTATTTCTTTAACTTGCAGAAGGCTTCTCACCACATAACCTGGAAAAGGAATTTTATGACTTGCACACTGAGAAACTTTTACAGACTTTTAAGTTTGGATAGGTAAGAAGCCCTTGAGGAGCCTTATTCCATATATACTTGAGGTTCTTTAGGCTTTCTAAACACAATTCTCTCAACTGAAGGACAGGAATATCATGACTTTCCTTTCTATCTATGGCTTCCATATCGAAAACCTCTTCCACTGAATTACAGTCCACTATCTTCAGACTTTGTAGACTCGACAGCTTCTTCAGCATATTGGAAGGAATAAGTCTCAGCATTTTTTGACAGGATACCACAGACAATCTTTTTCGTTTTCCAAAGGAATCTGCAATGACCTCATCTATCCATATCTTTTCCACAATATCCAGGTTGGAGATATCCAAGTCCTCCAAGCTAGGAAATGAAACCTGCAAACATGATTCTTTAGCATTAATAATAGGACATAGCAAGTAAGGCAAAAATTAAAAAGAACAATGATAGAATAAAAAAGAAAGAAACAGAAAACATTAATTTGCATCCACAAATGTTCATATTCTCAAAATCAAACAGAGTTACAGAATCGTCAAATTCAGATTTTCCAATAATTCAAGTGAGGGATAAGCATTGAGACCCCTCCTTTCTTCATCTCTTCTTAAAAATTTGAATCTTACTGTTTCATATATTTGATCATATATAATAGCTAGAGTTCATTTTGAGTTTGATTTCATTAAATTGTGAGCAGTGGCCATCAGAGTTTCTTTGACTTTTTTTTCAAATTTACCTTTTTCTTATGCTTTTGGATTCGAAGTTGGAATTTTATGGGTGAACCTCAGAGATGAAGGTGAATCTCAAGGACGGAATACTCCTAGAAGGTGAATCTCGATCTTAGAACAGGGCATGTTTAATATTTAGCAAAAAATTACTTCCCTTTCTTAACTCTTTCAAGAAATATTTTATGACAAACAACATTTTAAAACATATGGTTAATTCATTTCCATTCGACTTCAATCTCAGCTACTTACCTTGATCTCTTAGCAATTTCAGAAAACTTAAAACTTCATGAGCAAGTAGTCTAAAGAGGGTTTAGAGAAACTTGGCTAGAAGACAGTATGAAATTTTGTCCGGAATTCCCCACCTAGTTAAAGCACTTACATGAGATTTCACCTAGTAATTTGGGGCTACAAAACCTATGTTTGCAAGGTAATAGGAAAGGAAAGCTAATGATTATTACCCGTTAAACTTGATTGGTTATCAAAATGCAAAGAACAGGGCTAAGAAATGGGCTAAATTGTAAAAATTGATATCCTATGAGTAAGCTATTCCCGTTTTAATATTTGGAACTACTAGAAGTTGGAGTAGAACATTGTTTTGTTAGGTTCACAAAATTATGCATTCTCATGCAAGTATTATTTTGACTGGGCACTTGAACATTTTCTTAATTACTGAAAAAACTCTCGATTCTTGACAGATAGAAGTATGCATTCTAAGTGACAGTCCGGTCACAGTCCTTAATGTTCGGACTGTGATTTTGTTCGGACTATGTTACTGTGCGTCCGAACTCCCCATGTGGGACTTAGTGTGCACAGAGCAGATGTGTGTTGGTGTGTTTATGTGATGATAATGCTATGTAATTCTATCTGCAAGTGTACGGGCCTATAAGTAATATAGTAGACTCAAGGACTCCGGATATCAAATCACAGGGTGTTAGGTGCTAACTATTTAAATTAAGATGATCTCTCTTACATCCAAGCTAGGTAAAAGAGGAATTCTAAGAATTCCAAGAACAAAAATGACTATCAAAGGAAAAAAAGATTATAATTCTCTAAAAGGAAAAAGCTACTAGGTGTTTGGAATTCTCAGATAAGAATCATTACCATTTCAACCAAACAGGTGGAGTTGGAACAATATGATCATACTGGGCTGCTGGATATGGGTGCATTTCAAGGACATGCCAGTACAATTTCTTAACTAACCCTCCATTTCCGAGTCTTATAATCGAACATCTTCTTTCACCACAAATCGATGAAGATCTATAGATGCGATTATTTGGGCAACATAACGAACGACAACATGCATTCTGACAAACCCCTTACCTTCCTCATCCGAAAAAACCAAACTTGGAGGTTCACAATGTATATGTCCATCTTTAAGTACGTCAATCAACAGGCTTTTGGCTTTAAGAATTTTCACCAAGGTAACTACTTTGTCTCTTGCTTTCTCCAATGAATCCATGTAATCAAACAAATCTAAACCCATAGCATATTTTAATAAGTCATCCAATGAAACATCCCCATCGCCCAGAAAACCAGAGAGTAAGATCAATAACTTGGCTTCTCCACTTTCCAAATGGTTGTAGTTAACTCCAGACATGAGTACACTTTTTTTCTCCATCCTCTGATGTTTGATGGCGTAGATCTCAGTTCTTCCAACGCAACCCTCCATACATCTACGCTTTGATCATTTAATGCCTTTGCAATGCTTACAATTGCAATGGGTAGACATGACATTCTTTGACCACTTCTGTGGCTATGGATCCCAGTTCGTTTATTTATCATACCAACTGCCTTGATAAAATAAACTCCGAAGCTTCTTCTGGTGACAGTGTTCAAGGGAAAACAAATTTGTGCCCCCATGTCTTTGCGTAACAGGTATTTGTCTCTAGAAGCCAACACTATCTTGCAGTCTTTCTGACCATCTTTACAAGGAATTCCAACTTTCTCCAAATTAACTTTCTTCCAAATGTCATCTAAGACAATAAGGATCTTCTTGTTCTTGAGTTTCTTCATGAGTTTACCTGCTCTGGCAGGTACACTCTCCTCCTCAAGCCTCAAGCCGAACTTTTGTGCAATATGTAGTTGAATCTTCCAAATTGCTTCTCGAATTTTGTCTCCTTCTCTTGTGCAAGATAAATCTACGTAGACTTGTGTGGTGAACAGATTCTCTTCCTTAGCTCGTTTAGCAACTTGTTTATAAAGTGTGGTTTTGCCCACACTGCCCATACCCCCATACCCCAAGCATCTTCGTCTTAATCATCTCTTAATGCATCCATAATTTTGTTCAAAGTCGACTTTTTGTCAAAATATAAACTAGATTTTGGGTCTTAGTCATCTAAAGTGTTGTTGATTTTGGGTTATTAGTTTTTTACAGAACTTTCGTTTGTTTGCTGGTCCATAAAGAGCCCAACTTCTAAAAGTCTATTCTAGATATTTCTATAGAGTTCTCTACAATGAGGTTAGGTTTGACTTTAGAGAGAATTTTAGAAACTCATTTGTAACCATTAAATTAGATTTGTGTTGGTACAATCCTAGTGCTGTTGGTTGAAGGTGTTACTAATATAAATGAGAATTGATCATGAGTTTGTAATCAAGCCAAAAAAAGAAGCCTTCAATAATGCAAGTAGCTTCTTCCCCCTCATCATCTAGTCTCTCCCATCTTCAAGTTTTTCCTTTATCTTCCTCCATCTTCCTTCCAACAAAGTGGTATTAGAGCTAAGTTATTGGGTCTCTAGAAAATTTGAGTATGCTCTGTGATTGCAATATTAAATGAAACACATCGCAAGATTCTTGGGAATCATTGACTTAGAGAGTTGTAGTCTTGAGCTCCTTTTAGGTTTTTAGGCGTCATGGATTTTGTTCATCTTCAGAGCTTTGAAATTCCAGCTTGAAGATCCTTTCTACAGAGATGGCGAGTAGCGGTATGGTTCCATTCCAAGTCCTAGCACTCAACAAGAGCAACTATGACAATTAGAGCATCAAGATGAAGGCCCTCCTTGGATCACAAGATGTATGGGAGATAATAGAGAAAGGCCACAAAGAATCAAAGAATGAAGGTACTCTATCTCAAGCTCAGATAGTATAGGGTATCAAAGAAAAGAGACGAAGGCTCTCTATATGATCTATCAAGGATTGGATGAAGTGCATTTGAGAAGGTCTCGGAAGCGAGTGGCTAAAGGCATAGGAGGAAAACGGAGCCTCCTCTGAGGAGCATATCGAGCCAAGAAGGTAAGCCTTCAAACTTTAAGAGCCAAATTTGAAGTTTTGCATATGATAGAAGGTGAAGTCATCTTCGACTACTTCTCTAGAGTCTTGACAGTTACTAACCAACTAAAGAGAAATGGTGAGAAAATTGAACGTAAAGTATGGGAGAAGATTCTTGATGGTAGATTGGATTCGATCATATTGTCACTATCATCAAAGAAACCAAAGACTTAGAAGCCATGACAATGGAGCAGTTGTTGAGTTCCTTACAAGCCTACGAAGAAAAGAAAAAGAAGAAGGAAGAGATCGTAGAACAACTACTCAAGACTCAAATCAATTTGACTAAAGAAGGCAACGTTCAAAATAATAGAAGCTAACAAGTATAAGGTTGCGATCGAGAACGAGGAGGAGGTTGTGGACATGGACATGGATGAGGTTGGAGGCCTAATGATGACAACAATTACAACTTCCAAAGAAGAGAAAGTTCAACAAGAGGTCGTGGGAGAGGCAACTCAGGATTGAAGTATGACAAGTCACGCATTAAATGTTGCAATTGTGAAAAGTTTGATCATTACGCTTCCAAGTGTAGAGCACCTATCAATAATAAAGTTGAAGAAAAGGTCAACTACGTTGAAGAAAGAAGTCAAGAAGATGGAACCTTGTTGCTGGCTTACAAGGATCATGTAAGAGGTGAAGATAATACATGGTACCTTGAAACCGATGCAAGCAATCACATGTGTGGAAAAAGAAGCATGTTCGTGGAGCTTGATGACTCATTAAGTACTTGACATGGCTTTTTTGAAGATGAATCGAGGTAGTAGTGAAAGGAAGAGGTAGCTTATTCTTATTCGATTGAAGAATGGAGAGCATCAATTTATTTCCAATGTTTGTTATGCCAGCCGAACATGAAGAGTAAGTATCTTGAAGGGCTGGGGCAACTCTTAGAGAAAGGTTATGATATTCGTTTAAAAGGAAACGGTAACCTTTACATAAGAGATAGTGGGAAACATAATTTAATTGCGAGGTGTTGATGTCCAAAAATAGAATGTTCCTTTTCAGCGTTGCGATTTTACAAAATGTCTCAGGCATGCTACAAGGCTTCACAACTTGGCTGGCATCTGATTTTGAGGATTACAATTGCTCTGAAGGAAATGGTGAGAGGATTACCCTCCATTAGTCACCTAATCTGAAATTAATGCGAAGGATGTCTATTAGGGAAGCAATTCAGAAAGCTTTCCAGATTGGCTCGAGAGCTCAAAAGCCGTCATACATATGGATGTGTGAGGTCTAATCAAGCCAAGCTCACTCGGTAAGAGCAACTATTTCCTTGTCTTCATAGATGATTTTTCAAGAAAAACACGGGTGTATTTTCTAAAGGAGAAATTAGAGGTGTTTGAAAATTTCAAGAAGTTCAAAGCCCTTGTTGAAAAGGAAAGTGGTCTCATGATCAAAGCTATGAAGATCGGGCCAGGTGGAGGAGGAATTCACCTCAAGCAGTTTCACAAGTATTGTGAAGATCATGAGTGACGACCTATGTGATTTTGAATCTGACCTAAATGGAGTGGCAGAAAGGAAGGATAGAACAATCCTGGACATGGCGAGAAGCATGCTTAAAAGAAAGACACTTCCAAAGGAGTTATGGGCAGAAGTAGTTGCATGTGATTGCTCCCATCCAGCGTCTTGTGAGAAGAGTGTGGGGAAAAACACTACAAGAAGCATGGAGTGGAAGGAAGTCGGACATTTCCCATCTAAGAGTCTTTGGGAGCATCGCTCATGTGCACGTACCCGATGAGCAAAGAAGCAAGCTTGATGATAAAAGCTAGAAATACATCTTCATTGGTTGTGATGCGAACTCTAAAGGTTATAAGCTTTACAATCCTAATATTGGGAAGACAATCATCAATAGGAGTATTCGAGTAAGAGAAGGAGAATGGGATTAGGGACAAAAATGAAATGGGAGCCCCTGACTTCCTTATACTTGAAAGAAGATGATAGACATCAAGGATAGAACAAGTAAGAGAGGAGCCTACTACCTCACCAATTTCACCAACTGCGAGTACTCAAGAAGAAGGAAGCTCAAGTGAAGAGTTCCACGCTTCAGGAGCTTACAAGAACTTTATGAGGTACCTGAAAATCAAGAAAATCTTACGCTCTTTTGCCTCTTTGCCAATTGTGAGCCTATGAACTTCCAAGAAGAAATGCGAAACAAGAATTGGAAAGACACTATGGATGAAGAAATAAAGGCGATCAAGAAGGATGACAAGTGGGAGCTAGCTTCACTTCCAAAAGGACACAAGGCGATCGATGTGAAATGTGTGTACAAAGCAAAGAAAAATGCTAAAGGAGAAGTCGAAAGACACAAGGAAATATTGGTGGCAAAAGGCTATAGCCAAAGAGTCGACATTGACTATGATGAAGTATTTTCTCCTGTTGCTCGGTTAGAAACTGTTAGACTAATTATTACCTTGGTAGCATAAAATAATTTGAGGATACATCACATGGATGTGAAATCTGTCTTCCTAAATGGAGTCTTTGAAGAAGAAGTCTACATCGAGCAACCATAAGGCTACAAAGCAAAGGGAAAAGAAGACAAGGTTTTAAAGCTAAAGAAGGCGCTCTATGGATTGAAACGGCTCTAGAGCTTGAGATGCTCAATTGACAAGTGCCTCCCGAGAAAGAAATTTACATGAGCCACCTTATGAGCATGCGCTCTACATTTAAAATCCAAAATGGTGATATTTTGATTGTGTGCTTGTATGTAGATGACTTTGATCTTCACGGTAGCAGTAAGCATGTTCGGCCAATTTAAGAAAGAGATGACGAAGGAGTTCGAGGTGACCGACATTGGGCTCATGTTTTACTACCTCGGCATTGAAGTTAAGCAAGAAACAAAGGTATCCTGATCACTCAGGAAGGCTATGCTAAAGAAGTGCTTAAGAAGTTAAAGATGGATGACTCTAATCCAGTTGGTACACCAATGGAATGAGGAATCAAGTTGTCCAAGCATGAGGAAGGAAACAAGGTGGATCCCACTCTCTACAAAAGTTTGGTAGGAAGCCTATGCTACTTAACTTGTACAAGGCTTGATATTCTCCAATTTGAGTGGTCAGTCGGTACATAAAGAATCCAACAACAACTCATTTGAAGGCGACGAGAAATTCTCCACTATGCCGAAGTCACCTGAACTTTGGCTTGTCTTGTGCATTTCGGATGATTACAAGCTTGTTGGATGCAATGATAGTGATTGAGCGAAAAGGAGATATGGATGATACATGAAAATTACCAACGGTTTTGTATTCTATATGGAGACATTGCCTTCACTTGGGTATCAAAGAAGCAGCCAATTGTATTAGATCGGTTTGCCACAAAAGGAGTCGACCAATATTTTCATGGACAATAAGTTAGCAATAGCTTTAGCTAAGAAACCAATCTTCCATGATTGAAGTAAGCACATTGATACTTGTTACCACTACATCAGAGAATACATCGCGAGGAAGGATGTGTAGCTAGAGTTCGTGAAGTCTCATGATCAAGTAACTAATATCTTCACCAAGCCACTCAACCAAAAAGACTTCACCACGCTAAGAAGTTTGATTAGAGTAATGAAATCAAGTTTAAGGGGGAGTATTGCAATATAAACTAGATTTTGGGCCTTAGTCATCTAAAGTGTTGTTGATTTTGGGTTATTAGTTTTTTAGGCTTAGTTTTTCTGTGGTCCATAAGAGAGCCTAATTTCTAGAAGTCTATTCTAGATATTTCCATAGAGTTCTTTGTGGTCTCACAGATTCTCGAGTGTTGAATCGTCGGGGCATTCCTGGTGTTTCCTGACACCAAAACAAACAAGCAGTGGTGGTGATCCGTCGCCCCTCTGATGGCGAAGTTAGTTTTTTTCTGAAAGATTTAGAGTTCTGAGTGTTGAATACATAAAAGAGCAACATTTATATCGGATTTTAATACCCCCAGCTCATGTTTTTCTCTCATTTTGTGTAAGAATAGGTTCCTTTGAACGTTCTCATGTTTTAGTGCTTGTGAAGGTTTTTCGAGTTCCGTGCACACTTTTTGTAGGAGTTCGTGTCCAGAGAACAAATGTAGATCATTGCGGTTGATGGCTGGCGTGGGAAGCCACTAGGTAGTGCTACGATTGAGGAGGAGCATTTGCGAAGCGATGGTGCGGTACCACACATAATGGTCTAGGTACCACATGCCGTGCACTAATGAATGCTGGTACCCGAATAAGCGTAGGCTTTAAGCGTGAAACATCAGTACACTTTTGAGTCTGGTACACACTTAATGAATGCTGGTACCAACATCTGACCTGCTTGGGATTTGAGCGGAAATTCCAATCTTGATGCAGTGCGCTCGTCTTTCGATCACCACTTCGAGATCACTAAGGAGAAGGGTATTTAAACCCGATAAAGGGCAGAGAAGAGCAGTTTTGGATTCTAAGGTTTGGTTTTAGACAGCTAGAGTGCTTCTCTCATATTTTTGCTAGGGTTCATAGAGTAGAGTAGAGTACTTAGTTTTTCTTCGGATTCTGAATTTTCAATTACATGTAATCTTTCAGTTGGTTCATATAACTCAGTATTTTCTTACAGGATTATGTGCTTTTGATATCCCAATCTTGCGATTGAAGTGTTATTTCTCAAGTCTCATTTATGAGTAGTTTCTTATCAAATATGAATCAATTTTCAATTTCAATGGAGTTCTAAACTTCCATGATGGGGTTCTAATGGTGGAAACTCACCTCCGTCAAGGTAATAACCCTAAATTCCTCTTTTGTGCTTCAACAGGATTGTACGATGCTAAGCACTTGCAGAAAATCTTATAAAACCTTAGTTTGGCATCTTCTTGACAACGTGTGAACGAGAGACCCTCGGTACACGTTGTGCTTGATCGCAAATGCAAGCTAAGAGTCCAAGCAAATCGTTTGAACAAGTGTTTGTCATCGCTCAATCGTTCTTCGTTTAAAAGAGCTTTTTTAATGTAAATCTTAAGTCGAAGACCATTTATCAATAGCTCTAGATGAGATTGTGAATAAGAGTGGGTATTACACGATCGGTGAGGTGAAACTGGGAACCTATCATTCACCTTTGCTTTAAAATAGTTAGCAATCGGTTACTCAATCAATAAATCACAACCCCCAAATTTTACTTTTAGACGCACATTCTTTGGAGAATAATCCCTAAGGATCACCTAGGAAACCACTCCCTGTGGAAATGACCTGTGGACTTCCACAGTAATATAATGCTTGACGACCTTAGTTCTGGCAGGAATAATTTGACATCTGTGAAATAGAAGAAGCATTTTGGCGCGATTCTTGCAGGGAGTGGAGAAGCGATCTAGTTGATGCAAGAGAGCTAGTGGTAATTTGCAATTGCATTGCAAATTCGGTACGTTCTCATAACAGGCAGTTTCGTGAATAATCGAAGTGGAAATCTGTCTGTAGAATTAAGATTGGTGCATGTTGGTTTGGGCTACTTATGGCTGTGAGCTTGTAAGAATTATACCTCGAGATTACGAAGAGTGCATAGTAAAGCAAATTGTTTCAAGAGAACCCTACACCGCAAATGGACCATCTTGGGAGTGATGACTCTTTTTTTTTTTTAATCGAATGCGAGAGTTACTGTTGACTCTGAAGACTCCATGAACCTCCGCAGAGGAAATGGTGTGGCACCGCCGAACCAGGCGGTGAGAGGGAAATGTTAATTTCAGCTGAAACCAATATCGGGCTCCCTTACCTAGCTGTGGAAGAGAACTCTCAGAAGTGCAGCCTTAAAGAACCCTGACAAACTCATGTATTCACCTGAAAGTAACCAATTCCTCATGAAGTATCGAGGAGATGGTCGCCTTCTCCCTGTGTATCAAGGGGTCGATTCTGAGAACCCCTACTCATTCATGAGAGATTTTGAGGATGTTTGCAGTGCTTTCCTTTCTACCGGATCGCCCCTCCATATAATTTGCATGGTGTTATTCCCATTCTCTCTAAAGGAAAAGGCTAAAATACGGTTTCGTCGCTTCGCTTGATTCAATCTTTACACAGGAAGACATGCAGTGATTTCATAATAAATTCTTCCCTCATACGTACCAATGCACTCATGCAGTAATCCAAAACTTTTCTAAAAAACCCGGGTGAACCTTTTACATTGGTATGGGAAAGATATAAGGACCTCCTCCGTGCATCCCTCATCATGGTTTGGATGTTGGACAAATTTGTGCGTATTTTACCAAGGGTATCCTTGAATAACAAACAATATCAATTGTGTGTGGGAGAGTTCTATGAGAAAAGGCCGGGAGGCAGAGATTCAATTTTTCGATTCCATAGCAAAAAATGCCGAACTTGGGAGACTAACACCTCCTCCTTCAAATGCCTCTTAAAGTGCATAGTACACCCTACAGGGGAGGAATCCATCACTTAAGAGAATGATGACCCTGCAAGCAAAATAACCAGCAACGAGGGAAGTTGGAGGCCATAGAATTGAAAAGGTGAATGAGGTAACTAGCGTGCCTTAAGTACCCTCGATTACTATGGGATGTAGAGTGGAGGCCATGCATCATTTGTGATGACCTTCTCTCGACTATTAAGCATACAACCTTCCCTCGAGTCGAGGAGCAATCCAAATGAAACGATCTAATGCTCTTAACTACCAAAGGAAGCCCTTCAATTCTCCATACTCAAGAAACGTATAATCTTGGTGGGAGTGGCACCCAATTTAGTTGGAGAAAGTAGGGAGGCTGCCTGACTTGCCAACAACCAAGGCCCCGGCTACCCGAACCAAGGCTTTTTTTTAAAATCAAGCCCACCTTTCCAAAATCAAGGTCCTCAAGGATTTCCTGTGAACCCCAATCAAGGTTTCCATCCACCGTCTCAAGAATTCAAACCCACAGCAACATCAACCTCCACATAAGAAGTTTGGAGGACATTGTAACCGATTTTGTCCAGTTATTGATCCACCAACAGGAATTTGACGCCTTGAATGAGTACTTGAGATCCCAGATCAAGCTAACCTCTTATATGGGAAATTTTCCAGCAAGAAGAAACTCCTTCTCAAACATCCAAAACCCGAGAGTGAAATAGTATTTGAGTCTTAGGTCAGTGATGGCACCTTCGAACATTCTGTTTGTCACCACTCTTGAAGTGGAAAAGTAATTGACAAAACCATTCGAGCTGAGGCAGATACAAGATTTGCAAAATGAACGATCGGGGATGATGGGGGTGTCACGACAGGCTTCATGTTCCTAGGCGGATGTTATTGATGGTGGCTAGAAAAAATGAGGCCTCCGGCCTCCCTCCTACTCCATACCCTCGCTGGGTTGAGAACCACAAGAAGAGTACTTAATAATTATAATTTATAGGTTGTTCAAGCAGTTAAGTTGAACATTCCTTTATTAGATGCCATTAAGAAAATCCCGTCATATGCCAAGTTTTTGAAAGATTTGTGCACTGTGAAAAGAAAACTAGGTGTCAACAAGGAGGCATTTATGACTGAACAATCCACATCCTTGATCCGAAACAATTTGCATAGTGGTAGGGAGCCCCACTATTTCCATAGTGGTAGGGAATTCATGACCCAGGAAGCCCCACTATTTCCATAGTGGTAGGGAATTCAAAATTAGGTCATGCTCTAGTGGATTTGGGGGCAAGTGTTAACTTGTTGCCATACTCAGTATATATTGAGCTAGGGTTAGGAAGTTAGAGGCAGGCCAATATCACCCTCCATTGTGGCCCAGTAGTGTGAAAAGATTTAGAGGGATAGTGAAGGATGTATTCGTGCAAGTGGACAGAAGTTCTACTCACATTGGACTTTGTTGTGTGACACTCAACTGTGCATTGAACCCGAGGGACTCGGTTCCGGTGATTCTTGGTAGGCCATTCTTGAAGTATTTGTGCTAATGCCATTATACCTTTGTAGGGAGGACTAATGACACTATCGTTTGGTAACATATTAGATTAATTTGAATATCTTCAAAGTATTATCAAAGGAAATGGGGATAGGAGGACGTTTGTGAGGTAAATATGATAGACTACGTAGTGCGAAATACGTAGATAATGTTTCATCTGATCCTCATGTGTCTCGTCCTAGTAAACCCAGAGTTGGGTTGAGGGAAGTGACCACGTCTAGTCGAGGTTTCGCTCCATAATTGAACACAATGAAGTATTGGAAGCAAATGGGTGAGCACCTAAATTTGGCTGTGCCACAATCAAGGGCCAGGCGTTGCCTTCGGAAGAGAAGACCACCTAAACGAGTTGAAACCCTTGCAAATCACATCTGAAATATGCATTTTAGGGGTAGAAAGAGCTTTCCGGTAATCATATCTTCCTGCTAGAGTTAGATCAAGAAAATAAGCTTTTAGAATGTGAGAACCCATAAAACCGCCATAGGATATGGACAATTGCGGATATTGGGGGTGGCCTTAGTTTTGCAAACGAGTTCACTTGGAAGAGGATGTTGTCCTACAGACAACCACGGCGGCAGACCCGATCATGAAGAAATTGGTCGAAAAGAGGTTGCAAACTCTTTGGACGTAGGAGTTATTTACCCCATTGCAGATAGCAAGTGGGTCAGCCTAACCCAGGTAGTCCCTAAGAAATCTGGAGTCATTGTGGTAGCGAATGAACCTGATAGGAAGTAGAAAATTCCACTCGTGTCACCTCGAGGTTGGAGGTGTGCATAGACTATAGGAAACTGATAGGGTACTAGGAAAGATCATTTCCTGCACTTTTGTGGATCAAATGTTAGAGAGTTGCGGGGCATGAATTCTATTGTTTCTCGATGGGTACTCGAGTGCAATCAAATTGAGATAGCTTTAGAAATTGAGAAAACCGCGTTCACTACCATTTGGCACACATTGCCTTTAGGAAAATGCCACTGGATTATGTAATGCACCGGGAACCTTCCGATTGCATGGTGGGGATTTTTAGTGATATGATAGAATTCATTTTGGAGATTTTCATGGACGACTTCTCAGTTTTTGGAGATTCATACGGGGGATGTCTGAGAATCTATGTAAGGTATTGGAGAGGTGTCAGGAGAAAAAATTAGTGTTGAATTGGGAAAAGTGTCACTTCATGGTGACACGAGAGTTAATCTAGGCACATAGTATCAAAAAAAGGAATCAGAGTGGAGCTGAGGCCAAAGTGAGTTGATCTCAACTTACCTACCCCTAAGTGTGTTAAAGACATAGGTGGATTCTTAGGTCGTCTTTGGAATTTATAGGAGATTCATAAGAGATTTCGGTGCCATAGCTGGAATCCCTTATGCAATCGCACGGGGCGTCCCCTTTGCATGATGCGGCTTGTGAGGACGCCTTTGATAAACTCAAAACTATGTTAGTGTCTCCTCCTATCATGAGATCTCCCAATTGGGAACTCCCTTTTGAGATCATGTGTGATGCTAGTGATTATGCTATAGGGGTTGTTTTAGGACAATGAGAAGATAAAAAGGCTTTTATGATCTACTATGCCAGCAAGACTCTAGACTTCGCTCAATCCAATTACACAACTACAGAAAAAGAGTTTTTGGTTGTAGTATTTGCCACTAGAAAGTTCGAATTAAGGTATATTGTAGGATCTCACAGCAACCATTTTCACGGATCATGCGTGGCCTGAAGTACTATCGAAGTAGGATGCTAAGCCTCGTTTGACTAGGTGGATCCCTCTTGTGCCAGAATTTAACCTGACTATTAAGGATAAGAAGGGGTTGAGATGTGGTAGCGACCACTTTGTCTCGGTTAGTTGAGATCTTCCTATCACGACTTGCCCATGGCGACGGTTTCCACGATCATGACTTTTTTGCTCTTGTTCACGCTTGCCATGGTATGCAGACATATTAAACTATCTAGTGACAAGACAGTCCACCCAATGGACCTCTTAACAAAGAGAAAGTACAGTGGACATTAAAATATTATTTTGATGACCCGTATTTGTTTAAATGCATCGGGACCAATTGATGAGAGGTGTGGCGCGATGACGGTCGAGTGGGGTGCTCACCTTTTGCCACTTTCGAAGCTTGTGGAGGGCATTTCTCCCCAAGAAAAACGGCGGACAAAATCTTGCAAGCTGGTTTTTACTGGCTCACTCTTTCCAAAAACTGCTTTGAATTTTGAAAAACTTGCGCTCGGTGTCCTTGATTAGGAGGGTCCTGAGGAACATGATGCCTCTTACTCTATTTCCAATCATTGTTTTCGATTGTTGGGGATTAGACTTCCTTGGGGCCTTTTCCCCCTTCTTGTGGGTACCTTTACATTTGTTGGCGAGTTGGTATGTGTCGAAGTGGGTGGAGGTCATTCCAACAAGAACTAATGACCACATGGTTGTTTTGAAATTTTTAAAAGAACACGTTTTTTCTTGCTTTGGAGTGCCTCGCGCATTCATTAGTGATGGTGGGCTCCATTTTTGTAATATATCTTTTGAGAATTTGTTGAAAAAGTATGGAGTCACCTGAGAGATTCCCACGGTGTACCACCACGGTTAATGGTCGAGGCGGGTGTGATAAGGGAGATCAAACATATTTTGGGCGGTGCCTCGAATCACCAAGGATTGGTGGCTTGACTTAGACGCTCTTTGGGAAACTACGTCTTTAAGACATTCATGTATGTCTCGAAGTATAGGCTTGTTTATGGAAAGGCCTATCATCTGCTGGTAGAAATGGAACACAGGGCATATTGGGCCATTAAAACTCTGAACTTTGATTTGGCTCGAGCGAGTAAGCGGTGTTCTTTCGCGGATGAATGGCTTGATGTGCGGCGTGAATCACTCTTGAGCTCAGAATTTACAAAGGGGCTCAAGTTGTTCATGAGTGAGACCATTGTTAGGAAGACCTTTGAACCTCACCAAAAGGTATTGTTGTACAACTCTTGTTTGCACATGTTTCCAGGAAAACTCCATTCTAGGTGGACTGGCCCGTTCGTTGTCAAGGTAGTTTACCCATATGGTGCAGTGAAGATTGAGAATCCGGTAAATGGGAAAACCTTTAAAGTCAATGGTCAATGCTTAAAGCCATTTCTCGAGAACCGGTAGTCGGGAGAGTAGTGAGGAAGCGGTAGATCAAAATACTATCGGGATGTTCTGTAGTAAATTTCTATTCTACCTTTTTTGTATATAGTTTCTGTTCTTCTTGCATTTCGTCCTTCTTTATTTATTTAGTACCTTTTATTAAAAAAAAAAACAAAAAAAACAAACCCAGCACCCTACACACTAACCTTCACGGTACCATAGTTATGTTTCCTCAGCATTTTCTTGAGAGTTGTCACGTGATAGAGTGAGGGCCTTGTTTATACGGCCAGTGGGGGTGGGCATACACTAGTTGGAACCAATTACGTATTGCATGTTGCATGTTAAAGGCGCATGGCAAAATTTTGATTTGAAGCTCTTTTAGGTATAATTATGACTTGTGATGTATCTGGTAGCATGACCTCATGTATGCACTCCACATAGTCACCGATGCACTACCGATATGACGTGCGCAATTTTTACTGTTCATATTTGGGACCACTATCATGATTATGTTCTAGTCTTGGTATCACTTCCTTTAATTCACTACACAAGCCATTGATTTTACGCTAAACTCGTATTTATTACTGCTATTGCTTCTTATTTGTCATTGTTTTAGCATTCCTTATTAACTACATGCATCGTATTCTCACGAGGAACACCCATGCATAGCGGAAGATGATTTTAGGCCATCATTTACGTATTTACACGGCGAAATCATATTGAGTTATCTTTGCACCCATCTTGAGCCTTGAATTTCCAATTCAGTTTGAACCTTAGGAATCGTGATCCGCGAGAAGTGCAGTGAACCCCAAGGTAAGCGTGACGATGTCGAGAGAGTGTAGTATAATTTTTAGTTACGAACACAAGTCGGTTTGGGGTATGAGCGGGGGGAAAGAAATGAGCATCCGAGTGGAATCGAGATGGAGGCATTCGGAAAGTTCTATATAGCCAGCCTTCTTTGTTCCAAAAAAAAAAAAAAAAAAAAAGAAAAAAGATAGTGGTACCGATTACCGCTCTTCACTAGAAATCACCGATTGCAGTAAACAAAAGCGCGAGTAGCCTTTTGATCTGGTACCACACTTATTGGTCTCAGAATATAGTCGTTCGAGAATAGACGATTTAAGGCTTTTTCTTCCCCAGGTTTGAACCGCTTTTCATGTCACTCCCTAACTCCTATGGGCCATTTCGTTTTGCTCTTTGAAAGCAAACCTGATCGAGCATCACATAGGTGTTTCCGCCTTTGATGGATCCTCCCTCGGAGTTCTTATGCAGACGTGGTAAAGTGCTCCTCATTTCTTTGAGAGCATTTTGTATGGTTATTCATTGTGTCAACATGGATTTGTTTGGGTGGCTTTGGTTGGTGGTCTGTGTTCTTGGTTGCTTAGGGCATCCATAGCGGACGGTATGGGGAGGAAGATCTTGGCGAGGCTGCAGGCGAAGCTTAGATCTTGTTGGAGATGGGTTGTTGGGAGATCATTTTGTGTATTTAGGCCATATTCGCTATATTCGCTATTTTTCCATATCTATGGCAAGATCGAAAAACAATGGAAAGGGAAAGGCTCCTAGCTCTTCTATGGAGCGAGCCGTGAAAAAACGGAAGGGCGTGCCTCGCGGATCGTAAAGAAAGGAGAGGGAAGCAGAGGAATTCCTCATCGAGAGCGGAGGCATCGAGGCGAGATGGAAGGAAGTGAGGCCATGTTTGTTGAGGTTGTGGGGCTCGGAGGCGGGAAAAGTGGGACGATCAATTGCGAGGGGCGGGGTTCCATTGTGAGCGGGGAGTGAAAATTGACACGTTCTTGTTTACCCATCCTATCCGGGGTGTTATTCAGGAGCAAAATCTGCACTTTGTTGGTGAAGAGGTAAAAGGTATTTACCAACCATGGTCAAGGAATTCTATTCCAATTTGAGAGAAGATCAGAATGTAGACACCCTGTTGGAGACTACTATTTTGGGGAAACAGTTAAGGGTCAGCCCTGACTCGATAGCTCAATCGTTGAATTATGTTCGCCCTGCCATACATGTAGACCTTACCCTCTCAGGGCCATTACAGAGTTTGACGCCAGTTTGTTTGCAAATGCCATGTGCACCAGCCCGGTTCCCATGGGTTTTGTCTTGTGAGGTTCATTAGAAGTTAAAGCTTGAGTATGCATTAATGAACAAGAATCATTCCACAATATGATTGGTAGGAAGGGAAAGAGAAGTTACTTGACGGGGAAGAAATCCGGTTTACGTATGAGGTAATGGCCCAGAAAATAATTAGTTATGCCTTGGTAATATAGTGTGTTATGAGGGACTTTCCGAGGTCCCCAACTGAAAACAGGCATATCCCATTCCCGACTTTAGTTACAAATCTTATAGAAGCTGCGGGGATAAGGGGAGTAGTTAGAGAAAAAAGAATTCTTCCTAAGTTGGACCCGTCACAAACGAATAGAAGCAAAGCGAAGTGCCTTCCATAAGGCCTCAGTCATCACATTCTCCTTCGGCTATTTCTGGGGCTTCATCGTCATTAGCTCGCGGGTCGATGAGTACATCTCCTTTGAAAAGGATGGAGTGTAGAATCAAGGGTTGGTTCAAGTGCATACTAGGAAAGCAGAAGCAACTGGATCACAGGCTCTCCAGGCTTGAGAGTCACATCTTACAAGGAGAACCTGCTGTGGGAGATGATCCTCCTCTTGACTTGGAAGGGGATTCTGACGAGGTCGATGACTGTGTTAATGAGGACGCATTCTCTTCGACTGATGATGGGGAGGATGTAGAGTAGTAGCATGGTGGGTTAGAATAGGGTGGTGTTGGTAATTGGGTAGAGACCTTAGCCACGTCATGCCAACACCCATTTTGTTCATATAAGCCCTATTTGTGTAGCCCATGGTCATTACAAGCTTGAAAGACCTTTTTGATTTTAGTTATGTTGGATGTTCCTCTTTGACTTTTATGCATATTAGTTTACTTGGTTATGTTAAAATGTTTATTGTGATAATGTAGTTCATTTCAGTTTGGTGATCTCATTGCAGCCTTTTTTTTCTCAAATCCATGGTCCTTTATATGAGTATCTCTGTTTTGTAATAGTTTGTTATTATGTCCATTACTTTGAGACTGTGGTTTCATTTGAGTTCATATGGTTGCAAACTCTGTCAGGTTAAAGCACTATGCTCAATTTTTGTCCTATGGGAAACTTGCAATGCCTAACTGCACCTAACGCATTTTGTTGAAACTCATAATCGACAGGTGTTACCAGTTCAAATCTTGCTAGGGACTAGCAAGTTGTAGGTTGGGGGGTGTGTTGAATACATAAAAGGGCAACATATCCGATTTTAATACCCCTAGCTCATGTTTTGCTCCCATTTTGTGTAAGAATAGGTGCCTTTGATTGTTCTCGTATTTTTGTACTTGAGCAGGTTTTTTGAGTTCCGTGCACACTTTTTGTAGGGGTTCGTGTCCAGAGAACAAATGTAGATCATTGCGGTTGATGGCGTATTTGTCGAAAAGCCCCGGGTAGTGTGCTATGAGTGAGAGGAAGCATTGCGAGCGTGAATAGGTACCACACATAATGAATCTTAGGTACTACTATCTTGATACACTATTGGTACCGATACCAAATAAACTGGTACCGGTACCCTAAAGCAGCAGAGCACCGGTACACTTTTGGTACCCGATTACCACACTTAATGAGTAGGGTACCAACATCGGAAATTTTAACTGGATTTGAAACGAGGAATTCAATCTTGATGCAAAAGGAGTCGCTCGTCTTTCGACCACCACTTCGAGATCACTAAGGAGGAAGGGTATTTAAACTTAGATAAAGGCGAATAGCCCAGTTTTGGATTCCTAGGGTTTGGTTTTAGGCTTTGTTAGGAAATGCTTCTCTCATATTTTACTGGGTTCTATGAGTAGAGTAAGGTACTTAGTTTTCTTCGGATTCACAGATTTTCAATTACGTGTAATCTTCGGTTAGTTTCACTTACTCTTCGGTATATTCTCACGGGATTATGTGCTTTTGATATCCCGATCTTGCGATTGAAGTGTTATTTCTCAAGTCTCATTTATGAGTAGTTTCTTATCAAATATGAATCGATTTTCGGTTTCAATGGAACTAAACTTCCATGATGGGGTTCAATAAGTGGAAACTCACCTCGAGTCAAAGTAATAACCCTAAATTCCTCTTTTGTGCTTCATGAGTTGTGTTAAGCAGCACTTGCGAGAAAATCTTATAAAACCTTAGTTTGGCATCTTCTTGACAACGTGTGAGCAGAGATTCCCTCGGTACGTTGTGTGATCAGCAGTAAAGCTAAGAGTCAATAATCGTTTGTTAAGTTTTGTCATCGCTGTCGTTCTTCGTTTAAAGAGCTTTTAATGTACAAATCTTAGTGAAGACTATTTCATCAATGGCTCCTAGATGAGATTGTGAATAAGAGGTGGGTATTACCTGATCGGTAGTGAGTGGAAACCTAAGAACCCTATAATTCACCTTTTTGCTTTAAAATAGTTAACTTAATGGGATTTACTCAATCAATCAATCTAGCCCCAGTTTTACTTTTAAATGCACATTCTTTGGAGAATAATCCACAAGGATCACCTAGGAAGCCACTCACATGGAAATGACTTTGTGGACTTCCCACAGTGAATATGTCTTGTGACCTTAGTTCCTACGCTTGGGAATAATTTCAGCATACGAAATAGACGAAGCACTGAGCAATAGTAATCTCGATTAGAAACCTCGTACCTCATTTGGTGTGACTTGCTTCTCTTTTATGGAGGAAGGAAAGAGAAATCGGAATGCTTTCTTGGAGAAGTGGTGATTTCTTTCCATAATGTTAGGGGAAGGTGGCTCTTATTTCGGGAAGGATGACTTATTCTTCCATTTATGTGCGCTTCCCCAATAGAGCGAGATTGCTGAGAGCTTTCCTATTTTGTTGGAGGCGACGGGGTCAGTTCATGGGTGAACTCACACTTGTAATGTGGAGAGCCGGTTGGCAACTTCGTTTGGTGGAGTTCTTAGATCGGGAGCATGCCTTAAGTTAAAGGGGTCAATGGGATGGGATGCAGGAGCCACAGTGGAGGATTGGCGGGAGGCGTTAGGTGGGTCTGATACGGGCACAATCATGGGGTGCCGGGCGGAGGGATCGTAGGCGTTCTGGGCCGTGTCTTATGAGTCTAATCCCTTTGGGGCTCTTGGGTTGGACGGTTGGCGGGGGTCTTGAGCTGGGCCCGAGGTACCTGATGCCCTCTTTTCTATGGGAGGATGATAATCCCAGGTCGGAAGAACAAGGTTGGCCAGTCATATTATGAGGATGCCTAAGTGGCATCTTTGCTTAATTTTCAAGTAGAATTTTGTAACTTTTTGTAACTACATTGGAGTACTATTAGATGGAACTGTGTGATCACGAGATTTGGGAGCGGTTTATAAAGGCGAAGTGGAATTGAGGAGATTGGTTATCTTACTGGTTATCCTCATTCCATCGTCGGAGTAGGATAATTGAATATTGCTAAGGTCCTGGGCTACGGGATGAAGGATGATCGTATTCAATTACTTGGATGCCTTCCTAAGCGAGGTTGGGCCAGGAAGATTGTATAGTTTGGCCCAGTCGAAAATGTCTGAGGTGTTTGGGTGGTTAGAACTTGAATGGGGTTCGAGGACACCTCCTGCGGAATTTTGTAGGGATCACTTAACCTCCCCCTAACCTCATCCTCTCCTTTTACTATTTTTTTGGTTTCTACGGCGGCTTCTTTCAGCCCCATCTCCGTCTTTCCCTTTTTCTTGGCAGTGGTGACGGTTGTCTTGCCTGTTTTCCTTTTGTATTTCGGATCGGGTGTTTATGAAGGCTAGTTTCTCATGTTGTATTATGATTGCTTGACAACAAGCATCGTATGTCTTCTTAGGAACACCTTTTAGCGTCTGATAGATAAAATTATAGTTTTTTTTTATCACTTTTGTGCCTTATTGCAATTATATTTTTATCTAACTGAGGCTAATTGATTATTATAAAACTTGTTAGCGGGCCGGTTTAACTATCCGAGAGGAAGGCCCTTGGGCTTAGCCCACCTTAGCCTATAGTGCCCTAGAGTGCAAACCGCCATGATGGTTGAAATTCGGGCAGACGATCAGTCATCGCCGCATTAAATTCGACTGCATGCCCTAGGAGGCGATATATATAGATAGGCATCATTAAGCCGTACCTTTTTCCCTTCCGTGTTGTTTTGGATTATCTTCTTCCCTCTTGGTAACCCGCTGCCCGAATAGGCTAGCTGTACCTTGCATTAGTTAAGTGAGTCATCGTTGTAGGCATTTAGCCTCTTTCATTCCACAGTGTATATCGTGGCTCCTTAGTGTCTTTAGTCTTTGGTGGGTGAAAGCGGTTCATTGTTAAAAGCTTTGAGAAAGAAGGGGCGATAATCTTAATACTGCTTATTCTGCCAGGGAGTAGATTTATTACCCGGGCTAGGGGTATGCCCTTGTACCAATTGGGTATATGGCTAGGGTCTAATATTCGTTTTCTCCTCTCCTTTTGATGCGTAGAATGGGGTCGGGAAGAAACTTCCACAGTGAGTGCGTCCGGCGCCCCGGCGGCGCCTTCTGGCGGTGTGTCGTGCGTCCTTGACGATGGAGGAATTAAAGGTGTATTGCAACGTGCCTGATAACATCGACCTTCGGTTGATGGAGAGGGCAAACGATTCCACGTTGGGTGGAGAACACAATGGTGTGTTTTTCACTTGGGAGCATCTAGCAGCCGGGCTACGCTTTCCCTTGCCAGCCATAGTTAAACAATTTTTTCATTTTACCCGGGCGCCCCCGACTCTCATCAATCCCAACGTGATTCGTATCCTAATAGGCAGTGCGTCTTTGAACCATCTGCATGACTTGATCTCGTTGGTGGAGATATTCATTATTTATTTTACGAGAGTGGTGGTGGCAGATGTCCATGTCGGTTTGAACCGCCTCCCAGTTGTCAACGGGCTTCACGACTCGCCTAAGGCTGGAGCGAAAGGGACGTGCTAGTGGGGGTCCACTAGGATGAGACCAGGGTTCCCTGGATTTGGTTTAAGGTTAGGCGGTCTCGATCCTTCCCGAGTGTGTAGTTGGGTAGGATCACAGGTGTTGCATATACTGGCGTTTATTGTATTATAACGAACTAACTATGGTCATTCATGTAGGGAAATCTTGGTGAGGAAGGTTGGTAAACTGGGTGAAGAAATCAAGTTTTGAGAAGATCCGTCGACTATTGGAGGTTTCTGAGCAGGAGCGCCAGCGCAAGTTCTCTGACCTTCGGAAGAGTATGTCCCGCCTTAGGCATAACTCGGCTGCGCCATAACCTCCACGGTCATTCCCGTCCCTTGTTGAAGGGGAGCACTTTGTTGTTGCCTATCTACGGGGTTTGGTTTCTTGCGGTGCCAGCTCCTCCAGGGACCCGGTGGTCGAGGGATCGAGTCGGGTGCAAGGTGTTGGCAGTGCATCCGGGGCATCCACTTCCTCGAGCGAGGGTTCCTGTTCGTCCCTCCCCGTTCCCGGTCGGGGTGCTAGGAGCGGTCATCCCGAGAGGCTCCGTTTGCCTGTGCAAGTGGCTGGACCCGCCCCGTGTGGGATCGGAGGAGGGCACCGGGGCGACCGTGGCAGCCAGGAGTCGAGGGAGGACTTTGTGCTTTGGGTTCTAGATGCGAAGAGCCTTAGAATTTGGAAGGAGCGAGAGAGAATGGCGAGTGGCAATCGCCTACGACGCCCGTAAGAGGAAGCGGCGGGTGATTTCAATGAGTCGGATCCACGCCCAGATCCGTCGCATGGGCGGAGCTGCCAGGCTATTGATGGTCAGCCGAGTCAGCGGCGAAAGTTCGAGGGTCGGTGATCATCATCCTGTTCTCCACGAACTAGAGCCCCAGCGGATGGAGCGGGCTGGAATGGTAGGCGCGTCCAGTCGAGCGAGTTGATCCCGACTCGCGGCTCTAAGCGATCCAGCCTTTAGGTCGGGTGAGGGCAACCGGCGGTCGAGTATGCGGTCGGGTGCCCGAAGCCGCCGGCCGGGACCGGGTGTAACCTGAACTACGCCATCCCGGTGGGCCCCGAGGCCCAGAAGTGGAGGTATCGGCCCCTGGGGTGGAGGAGGTGAAGGACATACTGCGCCGCTGGGAGCCCTTTCATTGTGGAGCGTCCGCGGCCGATCGACTAGATAATTTATATCCGCACATATATCGGGTGCCAGTAGTAGCTCGGGGTATGGGTCTTTGCGAGGATTATACGGTGACCCTCCTTGCGTTTACTTCGAAGGAGGATTTTCAGCAGATTATCGACGACGGGTGTTGATCTCGCCAAAACACATATGCTAATATATCACATCAGTGTCCAAGGACTATGAATTAATTCCTGACAACGATGCCATAAAACTTGTTGCGTGAGACCAAATGACATATACACAAGTTTATAACAAAATTACCAAGGGACTATTATCTAATCCCCGACAACCTTGCCATAAAACTTATGGACATTATACTATACATGTAACTTAAGTGTCTCTGGGTGATGTTTAGTTGGTTCAGTTTGATCATTACTGAAGGTGTGGGTGATGACCGTAAGTGGTTTTGAGTGGATATGATTACACGGAGATCTCAAAATTTTTAAATCAACTACCACGACTACTCGATTTCCATACTATTTGGACCACTAAATGATAGTAGATCCGACATTAAGGTCTTTGGAAGATTAAGCGAACAAAGGGAAATAACTGAATGAACAATAAACTTGAATTTAAAGAATAAAGAATAATTATTAGTTAAGGAAAAAAAAAATGAATAGAAATTGAATGATTATCGTTTAGAGAACACATTAAGATTAATGCTATTGTGAGAAGTATCAATTCTGTTGTCATCTTGTTAAGCGTAGCGTGAATTCGATTTCAAAATCTGTCGGCGTTAATAGTTGGTGTGGATCTCTCGCTTACATTTCATTATCTGTTTTAACTGATTCTCTCGGATACGGGAACTAGATAACTATTTTGCTGAGGACTTCCTAATTACGGGTATTTTTCTTTTGCAATACTTCATACCACGTTTTATGGGCATACACCTTAGCTCCCCAGTTATCGGTCGAAGCAAGGATATCTGACTGGAGTTACTCTTCCTCGAAATTAGAATAGATCACCCTCGCTTGATTAGATCTCGAGCTAACGGGATTAGCTTCACTATTCGAATTGAAATTGAACTCTGCTTATTTAAATTAATAACTCATTCAACTCATTCTTGATTTCAAGTGAGAAGGATTTATCAGTAAACTCACAAAGCTTTCGATAGATCTCCCCAATAAGCGGGTTAATATACCTTGAAATATTCATAACTCCAGGATTGTCATCTCTGTGTGCTCGGAGGATCCTTGAAATCGAGAACGATAAAACAATTCTTAATACGGGTATAAAGAAGCGATATTCGGATCAAAAACTTTAAACCCATGCTTAGAAAGTAAATTCATAAGCGAAATTCACAATTTCTTTGGAAATAACAATAGGAAAGATAATTTCGACAATAGCATTCACTTAATGTAAATTTGGGTTCCTCGATTCTTGAATTACCTTTCTGGCGTTCATACGATCGCCAAGAATAAGCTGCGTTTTTGAAGCTGGATAAGCGAATTCGGAAATTTGTACGAACTGACATTAGGGTAGTAATTTGAAAAGAATTGAATTCACTTGATTCAGGCTTTGGCTCAACGATAACATCGATTCAGGAGAAAAATAGAAAACTAGAACGATAAATCTAATCTATCTCTAACTATCAACTTTGAAGAAAAAATAAAAGAAAAGAAAAGAAAAGAAAAGAAAAACTAAAAAATAAGAGAATGAGCCTTGACTATCAGACCTCTTGTGCAGCCCAGTATTTGCACCCATACGGATAGGCTGCGTGTTTATAGGGTTTTCAATTGGGCCCTGATGTCACGAGTCCTTGTGGGTTCCTAAGTTAGTTGGCTTATGTTCTTGGATTCAGAGTCGCGACCTCAATTCCTTGTGTGACATCATCATGTCGCGACCTCGATCTCACGTCGCGACCTGTTCTTGTCTATATTTGACCTTGGCGATCATTAGTGATATGCGACATCGACATTCTCTTGTATCCGCGACATCGGCTTACTTCTTACTGCGAGGCTTCACATATTTGCTCCAAGCGTAGCGACTTCATTCTCTTGTCGTGACATCGAAGCTAAATGAAATGCATCTTTCAAGCGATATCTTACCGATGTCGCGACGCCGATCTCTTGCCGTGGCGGTTCATTTTCTTTTCGGCTTTCATCGAAGGTTCGATGTCGCGACGCCGATCTCTTGTCCGCGACATCACTTTATGGAGCTTCAACCTTCAAGCGAGGCGAGGTCTAGTGTCGCGACCCGATCTCTGGTGCGACATCAACTTATGGGGTTGCGATCTTCCTTGATGGCTTTGGTGTCGCTGACTTGACCTCTTGTTGTGACATCGACTAAATAAAACTCAGCACTGTGAATCTTACGATATCGACCTCGATCTCTTGTCGTGACAGCAGTTAATTTCTTTTTAGCTTTCATCTGAAGGTTCCTGATGTCGCGACATCAATCTCTTGTCGCGACATCGACTTAGTTCTCTGGAACTATTTGGTTGTTCTTTGGTGTCGCGGCTTGACAACCTCTTGTCGCGACATCTAGTCGCGCCACTGCGATTTCTTGGTCTCTCACGATGTCGCGCGACCTCGATCTCACGTCGGAAGCGTCAGCTCCCGTCTTACGCAGCATTCAACGTCTTGGTCATCGCGGCGCAATCTCACGTCGCTGACGTAAAGCGGTCTGCATGCTTCAATCTGCTTCGCCACTTATCTTTCCTTTGATTGCTCTTAACTGTCGCGACATCAATCCTTGTCGCGACATCCCAGTCGTACCTCCACAAAGCCTCAAGCTGTTCGTTTCACGATGTCGCGACGCGGTATCTTATCGCGACTGTTGCATGACTGCGGCTTTGAAGCTGTGGTTCCCGATGTCACGACCGATCTCACGTCGCGACCTCATTTCATTTCTTTGATTTCTCTTGAAGCGGTCTCACATCGCGACGATATCTTGTTATCCATGTCGCGACCTGCATCGGATTTCCTTCAATTTCCTGATGTCGCGACCTCTGGTAGTGTGTAAACTAGCGCAACATAAGTTAGCGATTGCTTTCATTTGCCTAGCTATTTTGCATTTTTACTTTCAGCGATTTGCATTTTTCTTGCATTTTTCTTCTTTCTTTATACTTCCTGCAAATAAAAAAATTTGGTGAGTTCTTCATATCTACATGCATCTTAATTATTCCTTTTTACATTTCAAATCAGAGAAAAAAATGGACTAAAATAGATGACTTTTAAGCTCATCAAACTCCCAGGCTTTTAAAGTTTTGCACGGCCGCCAGCGAAGAAACGAAAATAATTGTTTGTCCTGACAAGCAAGAGAAAATTTTAGGTTGTTTTTCTCTGATTCGTTCTGCAGTGGCATTCAATTTAATTGAAATCTGAGGTATACATAATTTTGTGCATCTAGCTTCAAGTCGATTCGAGTTGGTCTCTACTCTTTATACTATGCAAAAACTAAGTGACTGAAATTATTTTACAAACAACATATTCATTGGATCTGTTGAATAATAGATTATTTTCCTTTCTCATTTCCTCTTGAGTCATTTAACTCCCTAAAGTCCTTCACAATTTTGATTGTTTCTATTCTTCCAAATTCCATGAAACATTTTTCATATTGATCTCCCACTAATGTAGATGATTTCGACCTTGAGGTCAGTCAGGTCTTTTGGGCTTTATTAGGCACAGGTAATGGGTAGGATGGAAGGAATTTTTAGGTTAAGATTACCTGAACCTTTTCTCTCCCTCTTCTTCCTTTCTTTCCTTATAGTTTCTATAATAAACTCCCTAAACTTCATGTTTGGGACATCACTTAAATTTTTTCAATTCGAGCCCATGCGTATTTCTCACTTGTAATTCCAGGAAACTTCCTTGTTTGTCGGCATTAGGAGATAGTGCAAATGTTTTAACTTTTTAGGCTCTGCTCCTTAGCGAACTTTGGGTTAGTAGCTCCCATACCAGATGGCATTAGGGTACTAGGTGTTGAAACACCCACAAGAACTTAATTGTTTAAGAGAGTTAGGCCCTGAAGATAAAACTTATCCCGTAAACTTTCTTTTCTATTCTGCATTTTCTACTCCCTTTTTCTTTTTCTTTTTCATTCCGCTTTTGAGTTATAATCTCTCCCAAACTTCATTTCTTTCTTCCTCTTTGAATTCTGGGTAATCATAGGTTCTTCTTGAGTTGATATGGATGAGTTGGGGTTTCCATTAGTCTATTTTTGAAAAATAGGCTTGCTTGTTAGCTCAATTTCTAGAACTCACGTATGCATGAGCATATGAATAGGGATAGCTAGAATGGCTCAGTTGTCGAATGGCGCATCATCTCTTGTCGGTATATCACCTAAGTTTCGCCTCGATAATAAATAACAAATTCTAAATTTGGTTTGAGCAGTTGTGACTAACCATAGGAGTACCTTGACTTCATTTTGTTGATGAATATTTAGTAGTTGATATTCCAACGGGTTCCCTTGACTTATTGTTCTTCACCTGAAACTCAAAAAATATGTTTTGTTCCTTCTATTGTATTACCTTCCTCAATTACGGACTTATTAGCTAGACTTAAGTAACTTGCACCTGTGTTTCAATCGAATTGTATTGATTGACCACTTATTCTACATTTCGACTCATTCCTAATCCATTGCTTCATTCAATTGACTCATTATCTCGGAGTTTTTATTACGGAACCTAATTTCTACTTTAATTTCCTCATCATACATTCATTCGCAACACAATCTTGGAATCAAACAAATTCGAAATAGCACTATGACAATTCGATTTAAATTTCTCATTTTATTACTAGGGTTAATTACGCCCAGGTTGGATACAGTATGAGAGAAGGATGGTAATGAAAGTTAGGCAGGGAGAAGGTCTATTTTTTTCTTTTGAAATAGCGAGAGCAAGATGTTGGGGATCTAGGTCCCCAATGTTACCTAAATGGGCAGGAAATTCAGAATTTTCATTTCTCTTCTTTTCCTTTCTCTTCTTGGTTTCCTTCTCCATTTGTCTTCAAGGAAAATCTCATTAGAATATCAACCTTCTGTTCAAACTCAAATACCGCCTCTTCCCGAAGCCATTCATTGTATTTTTTCCATTTAGTCTAACCTCTAAAAATTTATGAATTATTTATTATCGAGATCTAAGTTTCTGACCATTCTTTTTGCTTATAGGATTCACGCATCTTTTTACACTTCTTATCTCTATCATCCAATTTCTTCTCAAAATCTACGTAGAGACTTGTACAAAGCTTGAATCCTTTTATTTGGCATACAATTTTCTTCACGCTCTGTATCTTTTCTTTGCTCCAGGTTTTAGAGTTGGGAATCTACCTTTCAAGCTTGGTTGTTATAAAAACTTCATGGCGAGTTTGAGTTTACTGACAGTTGATCTCTTCCTTCATTTCCTTCTTAAACTCTTCCCCTTGCTGCTTCAAAATTTTTTCCATCTGTTCCTCCTTTCTGTTCAGCTCTTCTCCCCCTTCAACATTCTCTTCCCGGTGGCTCCATATTCCTCCTTTTCTTTTTTATTGAGCTCCTCCTCCCATTGCTGGTCTCTTCTTTTCAATTCCTTTTCATGTATACTCACGAATTCTGCTGTTGTATTTTCCACTCATATACATCACTTTTTCATCCTATTCTCACCATAGCATTAGAGCTTCGATCTGAAATTTGTTCTCTTGTGCTCCCCCTTATGAGCTTTCTCCGGTTGGAGTTCTGTTCATCTGGGAGGAGGCGGCTAAGGGATGGAGAAGTCTATTAATTTGCCTTCATCTTGCCTGCATTATATACAAACATGTAATCATTGATAGGGTGAGTTTGGGTGCTGGTCAGCCAGTCGTGACCCTCGGAGTCTCCTTTCTGGCTCTTGGCTTTTGGCCTTCTCTGTTCTCCACAGCCTCCTTTTCTTCGGGTTTCTTGGTCCTTGCTAGCTCACAGCCAGAAGAAGTGGGTGAAGCTCTGGTACTTCTTCTTAGGCTCCCCAATTCCTTTCACCGACCTTGAGCATAGGCGTGATTGTTCTTTGGGTGAGGCGGGGCCTCTTTGTTCGCTGTGATACCTCGTGATGAGTTCTCATGATAACTCTATATTGATTGTACCACTTTAGTGTAGCTCTGACCTGCAAACATGTTTACTCTCTCTTTATTTTATCTTTTGTTGGGACAACGAAGCCGAACATACCTTAGCCTCTTGGTGAGCTTCCTCACATTCGCTGTTCACCCGGCTTTCCTTAACTCTTGGTTCTTTGCACTTTACCGTTAGTAGCTTCTTGGCAGTCTTTCCAAACTCTGGTTTTCAAGTTTCTTGAATTTGGAACCATGTTTGTGCCTTTGTCATGCCATAGGCCTCAGTTAATGGCCTTGGCCATTATGAGACTCGAGACTCCTCTGCAAAAGCTGGCTCCATCCTTCCTTCACCATGTTTGAATAAAATTCTCTTACCCAGTCTTTGTATACCTACCTTTTGTTCTTGTGAGACTCTCCCATCCTCTCTGCTCTATCATCTCCATGAAAGAGTCCAAGGGTTTTTAGATCTCTCTCATCGACGAAACCTTGTTAGCATAATCCTTCTTCCACTTTGAGATAAGCCGTGAGACGAATCTTACACTTCTTCTTCTTCTCTCCTCTTCCCTTTCCTTTTACGCTCTTTCTGAGAAATTGCCACAGGAGCTTAGTTGCTTGATGGTATTTCTCTGTATTCTTCAATGAATCTCATCTATTGTTTCTGCCAGCAGGAATTCTTCTTCTTAGGTGTGTGTTCTTTCATGCTCTACCAATTGGGTTGGGTTTAGTGCAGAGATTTCAGCCAATTAGAAAGCAGGAGAGGAAGCTTTTCAAGAAGGATTTACAGAATCACTGGGTTTGGAGGTTAGATTGAGAGGAAGACGAGAAGGTGAATAGTTATGTGGGTTGGAGTGAATGAGACCAGTTTCATGATTGCAATTCGATCAATGTTTGTGGGCTGGTAGTAAGCCCGATTAAGACATGTCGCGACTTGATTCACGCCTCTTTTGTTGAGATCATTAAATTTAGGGCTTTTTTGAAGTGAGGAGTTGGCACATGTCGCACCTTATCGCGACATACCTGGAATATCGCGACAATACGAGGTTTTCAAGAATTAATTTGATGTGGCGACAATCCTTCTCCATTTGAAACTTAATTCCTTTGTCGCGATCACGGTGGTGTCGCGTATGTATCCCTTCCTCTATACTCACTAATTGTTCTTTCCAAGCGGTCACAACATCGATGTTTTGTAGGGACAACGGCTTTGTCGCTGACATAACCGCTACGTCTTGACCTTAGCCCTTAACTCGATGATTTCCAAGCAGATTATTGTTTGCGACCGGTTCGAACATCTCTTGAGCATATTTTAAGCAAGATTAACAAGTGAATTCCAAATATATCTCTGAATTGGGTTAGGGAGAAGGTTACTCCCCTTTTTCTCATGTGACTCCTGCGCAGGATTCTTTGAATTATTCTGTGAATTTGCCTTGCTATTATGTCTTTAACCCTTGGAAGATCCTTTAAAAATATTCGAAAAAATTCTAATTAAACTATGTCGATTTCTAAAAATTAAATCTATCCTTCACAAACAAATCGGCCTGATTTATCGGGGGGCGGGGGACGAGAGAGAGAGAGAGAGTACGGCAAAGAAAGAAATATTTCAAGGCCCAAAATCAGAATTTAAATCCTCATGGGTTTGCCTCCATTAAATTTATGAGTTTTGAGTCCTTAGCTGGACTTGCTGTTGTGGTACTTCTTCTTTTTCCTCAAGAACCAATTGGAGTTCTTCAATTTCCTCTTCCTTGTTGAGATAATGCTTTAACCTTTGTCCATTGACCTTGAATTCTTCCCCATTATCAGTCTTCAGTGTTACTGCTCCAAATGTAGTACTTGATACCACGTATATGGCCCCTCGATTGGATTTTAATTTCCTGGAAACAACGTTACAGAATTAAAAAGCGAGAGCACATTTCTCTGATTACGAACTCTTTTTCTCAAGATTCTCACGATCATGCCATTTCTTTGTCTTGTCTTTGTATATTCCTAGCATTATCCTTAGGCTTTAAAACAGTTCTTTGGTCGAACCGGTTGGAAGCGATCTTTCTTCCCTTGCGGCTTTAAAATCGAAGTTTAACTTCTTAATATTTATTGCCTTGTATTCTAATTCAAAGGTAGATGACATGGTTTGCAAAACAACTACGTATGGGACATTCCGATGGGGTCTTGTATGCGATCCTGTAAGCCCCGAGTGCATCATCAAGTTTGGAGAGGGCAATCCTTCACTTGAGCTCACGAGTCTTTTCCATTATTCTTTTGATCTACATTGGAAATTTACGCTTGTCCATTGGTGCGGGGATGATAGGCTAAACTCATTTATATGCTTGATCCCATACTACTCATGAGTTTGCAAATATTTTGTTTTGTGGTTATCACTTAATGATGATTACGGGGTTTAATTTTAACCGAAAATATTCTTTGCAAAGAAACTCACAAGCTGACATTACGCATCATTCCTTGGACAAACCCTTTACTTCCACCCATTTGGAGGCGTAATGCTGTAGCGGTATGTTATGTTTCCAAATGATGATGATGAGAAAGGTCCATAAAATCTATTCCCAATTGCCGAAAATTTGTATCACCATAATACCTTTTAGGGGCATTTCATTCTTCTTTCTTTGATATTTACAATCCTTTGGCATCGATCACACAATTTCACCTCGGCGTCTCACGAAGATAGTGGGCGATAAAACCACGATTGGAGTATCTTGTGAGCTGTTCTTTCTCCAGAAAAATGTCCCCCATATGGTGATGCATGGCATTCATTTAAAATGTTGCCTTGTTCACCTTCTGGCACACATCTTCTTATTATCATGTCAGCACCTCTCTTGAATAATAGTGGGTCATCCCAAATATAATATCTGCTGTCAGTTCTGAGTTTCCTCTTCTGTTGGTAGCTGAATTCTGAAGGCATTACTCCACAAGCCAGATAATTCACAATATCAGCATACCATGGAAGTTGGAAGGAAACCTTAAACAATTGCTCATCTGGGAAGTTCTCTGTTAACTGAACATTTTCTTCTTCATCACTGCTTCTTTCTACTCTTGACAAGTGATCGGCTATCACATTGTCACATCCCTTTTTATCCTTGATTTCCAAATCAAACTCTTGCAAAAGCAGCACCCACCTTATCAATCTTGGCTTGGCTTATTTTGACATCAAGTATTTGATTCTTTGCATGATCGGTGTGAATTACCATGGGATCCCAAAATGTATTTCCTAAATTCTCCTGACAAATCACATAGCTAGCATCTCCTTTTAATTGTCGAGTAGTTCTCTTGTACTTCATTGAAGGTCTTACTAGCATAGTATATGGCCCTGTGAATACTTTCTCTTTTCTTTGCTTTGACCTGACTCCCATAGCAAAATCAACGCATCCACGCATTCTTTCAAATCCGATCCCGTTACAGTGCTGACCATTATAGGTGCACATTACTTGATTTGAATGATTTCGTCCAAAAGCATTCTTGCGAGTCATCAAAATTGAACCTTGTATCTTTTTCCAGTGTCTGCATAATGGTCTGGCTATTTTTGAAAAATCTTTGATGAATCTCTGCCAAAATCCGACATGCCCGAAAACTTCTTACTCCTTTTCTTGTAGTAGGTGGTGCAAGAGTTTTGATAATGGATACCTTAGATTGGTCCGACTTCTAGTCCGATGCTTGAAATTTTATGCCTGAGACAATTCTTACATCACCATAAATGGCATTTTCCATTCGGTGCTAATTTGTTTGTCTTGGCATCTTTAGTATTGTTTAGGATTGTTTAAACATTGATAAAAATTTGGATCCATAGATAAAGTCATCCATAAAATTTCCCATCACTTCTTCAACGGATACGAGAATATGGACATCATACACCTGCGGAATGTATTGAGCATTACATAACCCAGGCATCCTTACGAAGAGCAAATGTACCATAAGGGCATGTGAATGTGGTCTTCTCTTGATCCTTGATTACGATAGCAATCTGATTGTATCCACGAATACCCATCCGAGAAAACAAAGTAGGGTGTCTGCTACTTTGTCAACATCTGATCAATGAAAGGCAAAGGAAATGATCTTTTAAGTTCTTTGTATTCAACTACCTTAATCAATACATACCCTCCATCACATCATGCTTTATTCTTGTTGGAATCCAATTCGTTTCTTTCATTTACGATCCACGGTAAGCCCCCTCTTTCTTTGGAACCCGTGGGTGACTCACCCGAGACTATACGGGAATACTTATAGATAAAACCCTGACATTTAACAATTTGAGTACCTCCTTCGACCTTCACTTCGCCGTCATGGATTCGGTCACCATACGGTGTTCTCTGAGATGGTTTAAGTCTCTTCTGGCGAGAATCTTATGCATGCAAATTGATGGGCCGATACCGCCCGGTTCTTCAATGGACAAGCTAAATTCATATGCTTATTAATATTTCGGCAATCTTTGTTCCTCGGCCTCTACTTAGTACGGCTGGAAATGATCCATAGGTTTTTCTTTGGTAACTCTAAGTAAGCATATTTTAAATGACATGGCAACTCTTTTTCAAAGCTGGCCATACGCGGTTTCTTGATGAATTTCTTGCTCCACTATTTTCCCCATTATAGTTTTGTTTGCTTCAAGCTCGACCACAGTTTCTATAGAATTAAAGCTGGCACATTGTGGATTCCAGGAATGAACATCTATAGTATCTTGGGGAATTCATCTCTTTTCATTGATAGCGGAGTGTTATAATCGTGGTTAAAATCAGGATTGGAATTATAGACAAAATCAGCTACATTGCAACTTTCCTTGTCTCTGTCTATATTTTGTATACGCACCAGTCAAATTGAATCTGGCTGAGCTTCTTCCTCTGACCCTCGAGATAAGAACTCCTGTACACTCATATCAATCGGGCGGCTCAGGTAGGCTAGGAATGGTCTTCCAGTCGCGGGGTACTTGTGAATCTTCTTCCATGTCGAGGAATGATGAAATTCTCTTGGGAACAAACTTCGACAGTGACCCGATTACATCTTCTATGACTCCTTCGAGGTTTTTACCATCGATCACATGCGCCATTTGAAGAGTAACGGTTGTAAGTCAACTCCCCAAACTTAGTTTCTTGGCAGCGAAAGGAGCATCAAGTGATGCTGGCTCACGAGTCGGAGGCTTCACGGGTGATTCCTCCGTGATACAGAGGTGTGAGCTTCTTTGGGTCAGCCGTCTTTGCGAGTAATTCCTTTACGATTCTTTGCCTTTGCAGTAGCGGTGAGATTTACTATTCCTTCCTCTACTATTTTCTTTTCTTGCTTTCGGTATGTCTAGCCCGAAATTTTGCATAGAACTGGCATTTGAGTTACCACTTGATTAAAGGCATACTTTATCTCCAGCACGGAAGGTTTTTTCAAGAACCTTACTGTTGCTCTTCCATTCTTGACCTGCCGGTCTTTGTGGAAATGGGACTGCAGGCTTTGATCCTTGGATGTTCTTCCTCTCTACTCTTTCTTTTTCATTCTCCAGTTCCTCTTCCCTTTCTGATCTTGCTACTTCTTTGTTGCTGTCATCTTTCTCTTTCATCTCTTCTAGCTCCTTCCCATCCTTAGGCTTGCACGGCCATGCGGTCTTTTAGGTTCTTCCTTGTGTCACTTAGGAAGGTATCTTTCTCTGGCTTTGCGGGGGTTAGGACCGGTATACTACTGTGTCTCAGGGTTCTTGAGGATCATTGGTGGTGTTACGAAAAATTTGAGAATTGGTAGTAGTTGCTTCCAATTCTATGAACTTTGCTCATGGGTTAATGACTTCTTATTATCCCCGTGAAATGCAGCATCTGTTCTTGAAAGATTGGACCCTCATCGACCACGGTATTCATTCTGTGCTCATTCCGTCTTTGTTCTTCTTTGTTGGAACCTTGGTGATTCTTGATACCCTTGTTGAGGTTACGTCCTGCCTTAGGCCTTGAGAGCCCCTCAGCATCTGAGAAGTTCTCATGGTTCATGAGTGCTTTGGGTGATAATGTGCTGGAAGGTTAGGATTGGGTTTGAAATGGTAAGCTCTTGGCTCACCCAAATAATTAACCTCTTCAGCATCATAAAGTTCTTCAGTTACCCTCTCAGCACTTCCCTTCAATAGCTCCCTTTCAATTGCTCCTATTTCATGAGCAGTGTGTGTCTTTCTTTCTTGCTTGTCCAACGTGCATAATGGCATCGACTTGGCTTCCATGGCTGTCATCTTGCTCAGCTCCATGATCCCTTTCCTTTGTTGTTTCTGCAAGCTCGAAGCGATTTTCATGTTACATTCTTAGTCTTTCAATCAGCTCTTTCGCCTCTTGACACATTTCGTTTGAATGCTCCACGGCGCAAGCATCAATGATCCCTTTTGATATATCATTGGCTTATGATATACAATGTCCATCGGGTTTGAGATCTATTCATGCATTGGACATCTTCTCGTGAACATTTGGATCACACCCCGAGCTACACTCTGAGCTTTCATCTTCCCCCTATTTGGAACACAATGATTTCCTCCTTCTTTCGTGGTGAGGGGGCGGGGGGAAAGGAATCTACTAAGTAGGCCTGCTAATTCCTCCCAGTATCAAACGAGACCATATGGTAAAGATTCATACCATGTAAATTTCTTTGTATCTCTTAGAGAGAATGGAGCAGTCTGATTTTATGACCGATTCGCCCCCATTCGGCTGCGGTATTAGCCATCTGAGGAATCTTCCCGGTGTTCGTTTGGATCTTGATGGGATGACGATGGCCCGATCTTCTTTGAACCATTATGTCCCGGTCTTGCTTGAGTTCAAAATTATTAGCATCAGCTGCGGGTTGTCGATTCTTTGATATTCTTCTGTATAATTGGTCTCCGAAATCCTCCATTGTATCGGTATTTGGTGGCCTTCTAAGCTTCTTCTCATGTATTTCAACTTTGATCACGCCTTTCATGCGCCATGGTTGGGTTTTACGCCTTGCTTGGTCTTTCTCAGAAAGCTTAGAGCATCCTCTACATTTCGTGTCATTGGAATCGGATCGATCTGTTTCTGTCGTAGTTTTTAAAGCAAAACACACTCCCATTAATAGGATTAGTCAAATCTCATCAAAATATTCAATGTGTTTTTCGTTAAAAGGTTAGTGGCCAAAGCCCCGAACTTGCCTTGAAAATCTATTTTTGTTCTTTTCTTTAAATGTGAGTGTATTTCTTTCTTTCATGAATATTGATTTATTAAATTCTTTCGATCCGTGGCATCATAAAACTTGTTGATCTTAAGCCCCAAAACACATATGCTAATATATCACATCGGTGTCCAAGGACTATAGGAATTAATTCCACGACAACGATGCCAAAAATATTCACGTAGAGACCAATGACATATATACCTGAGTTTATAAAGTACCAGTATTATCTAATCGAAACAACCTTGCCATAAAACTTATGGACATTATCATGTACTTGAAAAATCTCCTAGAGTAATCATTTTCAAAGTTTGGTTTCGGTCTAATGCGCAAGTGCACGGTCAGCAAGTAATAAAATGGATTTAAGTCCAGGATATCGATCCACGAGAGATCTGAATTTAAATCAACTACCACGACTACTGGATTCATACTATTTGGACCTTAAATGATAGTAAGATCGGCATTAAGGTCTTTGGAAGATTAAGCAGACAAAAATAAAGCGAATGAACAATAAACTTGAATTTAAAGAATAAAGAATAATTATTAGTTAAGGAAAAAAAATGAATAGAAATTGAATAATTATCGTTTAGAGAACACATTAAGATCAATGCTATTGTGAAGTATCAATTCCTGTTGTCATCTTGTTAAGCGTGGCAGCGTGGAATTTGATTTCAAAATGTCAGGGCGTTAATGGTTGATTTGGATCTCTCCACTTCGGGCTCATTATCTAATTTTGGCTTTGATTCTCTGGATACGAGACTAGACTGCTACTTTTAACGAGGACTTCCTAGTGCAGGTATTTTTCTTTTGCAATACTTCACCCATTTATAGATTTGTACACCTTAGCTCCCAGGGTTATCGGTCAAGCAAGGATATACAACTTCCGGGTTACTCTTCCTCAAAATTAGAATAGATATCACCCCTCTCCTTGATTAGATCTCATTTAACACGGGATTGGCTTCCTTTATTCGAATTGAGATTGTGAACTCTGCTTGTTTAAATTAATAACTCATTCGACTCATTCTTGATTTCAAGTGAGAAGAGGATTTATCAAATAAACTCACAAAGCTCAATGATCTCACAATAAGCGAGTTAATATACCTTGAAGAAATATTCATAACTCCCGAGGATTGTCATCTCTGTGTCACTTTCGGAGGACCTCCTTGAAATCGAACAATGAAACAATTCTTAATACGAATTATAAGAGCGATATTCGAGGATCAAAAACTTTAAACCCATAGCAGAAAGTAAATTCATATTGAAATTCACAATTTCTTTTGAAATAACAATAGGAAAGATAATTTCGAGCAATAGCATTCACTTAATGTAAAATTTGGGTTCCTCGATTGTGAATTACACACTCCTGACATTCCTGATCATAAGAATAAGCGCATTTCCAGCTGGATAAGCGATTCCGAAATTTGTGCGAACTTCAACATTCCGAGGTAGTAATTTGAAAGAATTGAATTACGCGACTGACTTTACTTTACCACTACCAGCGATAACACACATCAATTCCAGAAAAAAAATAGAAAACTAGAACGATAAATCTAATCTATCTCTAACTATCAACTTTGAAGAAAAAATAAAAGAAAAGAAAAGAAAAGAAAAACTAAAAAATAAGAGAATGAGCCTTGGCTATCAGTTCTCTCGATGCTGTGGCGTAAGCTACTTTCCCTTACGGATAGGCTGCGTGTTTATAGGGTTTTCAGGTAGATTTTAATTCAATCACGGGTCCTTGTGGATTCCTAAGTTAGTTGGCCCATGTTATCGTTCAAGTCGCGACCTCAATTCCTTGTCGCGACATCATCCATGTCGCGACCTCGATCTCACGTCGCGACCTCAGCTTCTTGTCTATCACGTATGGCCCGATCATTAGTGATGTCGCGACATCATTATAACTAATCCACGACATCTGACTTACTTCGCCTGCGGAAGCTACATGTTGCTCTGATGTCGGCGTCATTCTCTTGTCGTGACGCCAGCTAAATAAATGCATCTTTATTGATATCTTCGATGTCGCGACATGATCTCTTGTCGTGGCAATGATTCATTTCTTTTGACTTTAAATGCGAAGGTTTTGATGTCGCGACATCGATCTCTTGTCCGCGACATCACTTTATGGAGCTTCAACCTTCAATGGCGAGGTCACGTGTCGCGACCCGATCTACAGTCGCGACATCCCAGCTTATGGGGTTTACAGTCTTCACTTGATGGCTTTGGTGCCGTGACTTGACTCTGTTGTGACATGACTAAATAAAACTTCGGCTTTCCAGCGGAATCTTGATGCTCGCGACCTCGATCTCTTATGCGTGGCCGAGTTCATTTCTTCCAGAAGCTTTCATCGAAGGTTCACGATATGTGACATCAATCTCTTGTCGCCATTATCGACTTAGTTCTCTGGAGCCTTGGTAGTTGTTCTTGGTGTCGCGACAGCAACACTCTTGTCGCGACATCTAGTCACGCATTTTACAGATTTCAACTGATCTCTCCTGATGTCGTGACCTCGATCTCGATCGCGGCGTCGGCTCATCTTGACATTCAACTTGTCTTGGTCTTCGCGACCTCAATCTCCCCGCGTCAGCGACATCAGCGATTCTTTGCGTACTTGATCTTGTCGCCACTTGTATCTTTCCTTTGATTGCTCTTGCTATCGCGACATCAATCCCTTGTCGCGACATCTAGTCATGCCTCCACAAGCCTCAACTGTTCGTTCCTGATGTCGCGACATCGGTATCTTTTCGGTTCTTCAATTCATGACTCTGTGACTTTGAGCGAAGTAGTTCCCCGATGTCACGACTTGATCCTCCGCGTCCCGCGACCTCGACTCATTTCTTTCTGAATTTCTCATGGCGGAGTCTCACATCGCGACTTGATATCTTGTTATCATGTAGCGACATGCATCGATTTCCTTCAATTTCACGATGTCGCGACCTCATGAGAGCTTTGGGTTGTGTAAACCCCAGCTACTGACATAAGTTAGCGGTTGCTTTGCATTTACGCCTGCTATTTTACGCATTTTACTCAGCGATTCTGCATTTTTCGCGCATTTTCTTCTTTCTTTTATACTTCACCGCAAATAAAAAAATTTGGTGAGTTTCTTCATATCTACGCATCTTAATTATTCGCTTTACATTGAATCAACGAGAAAAAAAATGGACTAAAAAATAGATGACTTTTTAAGCTCATCAACGGATACAGTCGGAGCAGTAACCGTCGGTCGGTAGCGGGTAAGATAAAGTGTCGTCGAATTGGTTTTTAGCACTATTGCTTGTTTTCTTAGTTGCTAATGGGTTTTCGTTCTTGGTAGATTCTGTGTCGGAACATATGAGCTCCGGCATCACAGTTTGAGCTCAGATTGAGGGCCTTGAAGCAGCCAAGATTATATGTTCGGTAGGAATGGCGAGCGAGAATGCATAGCACCTCACTAAAGAAGAAATTTGTTGGCGTGTCGTCACTGTGTTGGAAATTTGGGTCGTTAATACGAAACACGAGATGGAGTCGAGGCTTTGTCGGGTTAAACATGCCCGCAATTAACTGCGAAGAGGCTCGTGGAGGAATGGGTCAGATCATGGAGCAACAGAGCATTGGCCGCGACGGGGAGGCTTGTAAGACGGAGAAGAATGGCGTTTGGCAGTGAAGGGCTTGGTCATGAGCTCGGGACATGAAGGATGAGTTTCTGGCATTCGGGAGAGGCTGTGAGAGAGAAACAATGGAGGCGGGTTCGATTCCTAGGTGGCGCGCTGTTCAATTACGACTATGGTTGTTGCGTTTTTTACTCTAACATTTACGGGAAGTAGTGTAGATCCCGGATGGAATGCGGATCCTTGATCCCGCTCACCCGGGGTTTGACCGTGCCCCGAGCATCCGAGTCAATCCTCGATACGGATCGAGTTGTAAGCATCGGAGGAGCATCAGAAGACTAGCGGAGCTACTATGGGAGAGGCGAATCTCTAGATGGATCTGACCTCGCACAGCGGTGAGGTATTAAACAGCCAGTAAGCCATTGGGATTTGGATTGCTTTTATAACACTTACATTGTTCGATGGTTGGCATCAAGCAAGTTCTCTCTGTCTCTTTTTTTGCTGATGTTTGTATGCTATCGGTTTAACTGTTTTGTTGAGTGCTCAGTCGATTGCATCTGTTAGAAATCATGAGCCAGAGCACCGGACTTCTTGTTCGGGGTTATACAGATGGGCGATCAGTTCGACCACCCGAGACTTAAGAAATTACTTCCGACAAGATGTGATCTATGTTGGGGCAGGCAAGTCGATGGAGCTACGTCACGGGACTTTAGAAATTAAACTATCAAAGATGTGATCTATGCTGGGCGTGAGTCGGTGGGTGCGTCGCCGGTTTAAATTGACGGCGAGATGTGATCTATGCTTGGCCGGGCAGGTCAGTGCACTGCGTCGCCCGGACTTTGAAATTGACAATCAAGATGTGATCTATGCTGGGCCGGGTAGGTCAGTGAACTGCGTCGCTCGGACTTTGAAATTGACCAGCAAGATGTCATCATTCGTGAGGCCAGAATCGGAATGAAGCTGCGCCGTAGACGATGAAGTCGATATGAATGTCGCCTTCTGTTGGTAAGGCGGTCGATGAACCGCCCCGGACTTTGAAATTTGATCCTGTATTGATATGCGAAGACATGCCGGTAGTAGATAATAAAGACATTCTTTTATTTATAATACCTTTTCAAGTGCATGGCATTCCACATTCGTAAAGGAACCATATGTTTTGTCTATAAGCGTAGGACACGGACACCTGGCGGAGTGTGACTACGTCACGGTCCCTCTGGTTGGGTTGGAATTTTTCACGCCATGGGTGTAGTATTCTCAAAACCTTCCTTAAGACTAGATCGCGGAATTTGGAACACCGAGCCGCTCGTTTGTTATGGAGTTTTCCCAGCTGCGTTGGTAGGGCCCAGGTAATTCTTCTTGCTTCCAGCGACTCATCACTTAACGTCCCCAATTCTCGACCAATGACTCGCATTTCGGTCCAGGCATAGACTGTTCGGATGGTAGGTAGACCCGATTTGATACGAGGAATAACGACCTCCATCCGTAGGTGAGTCACGAAAAGGAAGATGCCGTTTGGTTTTATTTTGTGGTCTGTAGGCCTAGAAACACCAGTTAGTTCCTCCGCCCATTTCCCTTTAGCGGAATCATAGGTTTTTAAAGAGCCGGGATCTGGGGTCTTGTTGGAGGCTTGACTTAGCCGTGCTTTGGGATCTTGGGGGTGGAGTACAAGTTTCTTATCTTTAACTCTTGGCAAAAGTCCCGATAGACCCGACTGTCAAACTGCGGCCCATTATTGGATACGATTGTTCTCGGGTTGCCGAACCGGCAGATAATGTTCTTCCAGATGAACCGGGTGACATCTCTATCTTTGATTGTTGCAAAGGCATCATCAGCACATCCATTCTTGCTTGAGTAATGCGTAGCGACCAGTGATAGTTTCTTTTAGGCTGATCACGATGGGAACGGACCCACAATATCAATCCCCCATTGAGCGAATGGCCATGGGCTAGAGATGGAAACCAAATCTTACACTGGAGATTTCAAGATGGGAGACATTCGTTGGCAAGGGCACATTTTTTGACATAGTCAGCAACATTTGTCTTCATAGTTGGCCAGTAATACCCCTGCGCGTGAGCTCGATGGGCTAGTGTTCTTCCCCCCGGGTGATTTCCGCATATACCTTCGTGTAATTCAGCCAACACACACTAGCCTTGCTCGGGAGTCAGACATTTCATATGGTCCGCCCAGGGATAGTTTATAAATTGCCCGTCTACTAGAGCCTAAGTGACTGAATCGAACTTTATGAGCCACAGCCCCATCATCACATTAACTCTCCATGGTATCTTCTGGGTAGTATGGAGTCCCATCCGAGGATGGGGGAGACTCCTCCTATCTTACTTACTTGAGTATGTATGTGGAGGGCCGGTTGATAGTAATTTTGAGAGGGAGATATATAGTTTCCTTTATTGGCAAGACGGCCCTGGCGGCCTAAGGCATCGGCCCAGATTCATTCTTGTCCCAAAGGACATGTTCAAGTTCCTAGGTTGTGAGGCGCTCAGTCTCATTTAGCGGAGGGGGGGGGAGGGGAGGGAGGAGGGGAGGGGAGGGGAGGGAGGAGAAGCATATTTTGCCATTCGGGGTTCCCTAGACTCGAATTATGCGTTGACTTGTCCCACGACCAGCGTGAAATTAAACACTTGGAATCAAAGAATTTCATTAGCACCACGATGAGTGCGAGTTCGTCGGTATCATGACTTCATGTCTCGACTCGTTGTTGGAAACGGCGAAGCCTAAATAGTACTGTTCAGTACTTTCCCGGTAGAGGAGGTTAATTGCAAACCGATCTTAGGCTCTGATTGTCACGGAAGCTATCAGCGAAAGGATCCACCAGCCCTTTTCGTTCGGGTAAGTATTGGGCTGCGGGATTTCTGCAAGGAAGTAGACTAAGACTTGCCCCTTCTTTGAAAGCCTCGGCTTTTCTTGGGATGCCATGTCAGCTTAGTTCATTGCCCATCGAGACCTCCTTCCGGACCCGGTCGGTTTATGAATCGTGCCTCACGGCCGGAAGATCGGTTGAATGCCGCCAGCAAGGATAGGCTTGAGTATGGCCGAAACTCTAGGCGGTATAGTAGGGCGAGGCGGCTCGTTCAAAGGAGTGGGTATATTTGGTCTCGGCGTCGGTTAAGGACTTGCTGACAAAAAATACCTACCTCAACATTGCATCCCCAAATTCTTTAAACAAAGCGGCACTTACTGCTATATTAGAGGTTGCTAGGTAGAGATAGAGAGTATCGCCGGCTTCCGGGCTCACTAGAATCGGGGGCTCTATCAGGTATTGCTTGATTGCTATGAATGTCCGGTCTCATTCCCCATTCCATTCGCCTCAGTTGGCTCCTTTTAGGGTAGCGAAGAAGGGTTTCAAATGGTCCATGAACCGGGAAATAAGCGCTAGAAGCGGCGTCGGCCCGATCGGTTGTTAGATCCGCCTAGCGGAGATGGGGGCGATTGCAGGATGGTCTTAAGTTGGCAGGATTAGCCTCTATCGCTCTTTGAGTTACCATAAAGCCAAGGAATCGCCGTGACCACGAAGGCACATTTAGGGGTTTAGTTTCATACCATATTCTACGATGAGTGGTCACGGTGGAGATGGTACGCATGATTTGGGTGCTGCTTAGATTTCACTAGCATATCATCAATGTAGACTTCCATCGTGCTGCCGAGCAATGGTCGAAACATTTTCGTTACCAACCTCTGATAGGTTGCTCCTGCATTCTTTAAGCCGAAAGGCATCATGTTGTAACAGTAGAGTCCATGGGAGTCATGAAGGCTTTTTCAGCATCCCGGAGGTGCATGGGGATGCTGGTATCTGAGAAGCGTCCGAGGAATGATAGCATGCGTGCCTGTGTGAGGCATCCACAATCTGATCTATGCGGGGCAAGGGGAAGCTATCTTTTGGACAGGCATCGTTGAGGTCCATGTAATCCACACATACTCTCCATCTGTTCCCCTTCTTTGGAACCACTGCCACATTGGCCAACCATTCGGGGTACTTCACTGCTCTGATAAATCCATTATGTAGAAGATTATAAACCTCGGCTACGGATGGCCAGGGTGAGGTCTAGGTGGCGTCTCTACTTTTTTGTTTGATCGACAGCGGAGGGGCGATGTTTAACTGTGCGGCGATGTGAGAAATTTGATCCCGGTCATATCTGCATGAGTCAAGCAAATCGCCCGACATTCATTGTATCTGGCGCACCTGGCGTTATTAGGCCTTTTCCTCCTCGGAGAGGAGGGTACTAATGTAGATACATCTGTCCGACCTGTCAAGGGACGTGGTTTCTAAGGGATCAATGGCTAGCGGCTCTCTATCCTCCGAGGCAGGCTGGGCGGATGACTGTGATTGCTATTGCGAGGGTTCGTCCTCAATGGGTGGTTCAGCAGAGCATTCGCTTTGCTCGTGCTCCCGTAGTGAGAGTTGATAGCACTTTCGCGCGGCTAATTGGCTTCCCTGGAGATCAACTTGCCTTAACTCAATCCGGTAGCTTATTGTTTAGTGGTATGTGGATGGTACTGCTTTCATGGCATGTAGCCAGGCTCGGCCTAAGATAGCATTGTATGGCCCCAGGTCTTCTACCATGGAGAACAGTACTCGCTGAGTTACCGGACCTACCTTGACAGAAAAGGTGATGTCCCCTGGCCCGGCGGTCATGGTAACAGCCCAGGTTGAGCTGATAAAACCCTGCCAGCGGAATGGAGATGATCAATGGGACTCTCTATCTGCTTGAGGAAGCTGGAGATGGAACGGTCGACCGCCTTGCTGGATCGAACCACAGTAACACCTCCAGCTGTTAATACATCACCGGTCGATATGAGTGCGTCGTGATGCCGATTGTGATGACACGCATAGGTTGATAAGTGGAAAGGAAAGGATCTAGGTACCGTCCATATGACTGTGAGCTTGTCTCCGTCCCATTTGAAGGTGTTTACTGCGGCCTTAGCATTGCTGGGCATTCTTCTCTTACATTTCTTAGTTGATATTGAGTATCGACCATTACTGATATAAGTTAATGGTTGGCGAGGTTACGAAGCATGTTTCTATATCTGCAGCTGACCCTATCGATTTGTGGGAAGCATTGTTATCACTTGGGTTAGCTCCTCAAGAATGTCGTCGAGGTGCTTTCGACTTCGAATAAATTTTCTACCAGAAATTGAGGCTTTGCGGTGATTGGTTTATTAGCCGTAGTCCAGTGATGTCAGTGGTAAGATATGTTCTTGTGAGGTCGGACACCATCTCTATAGGTGGGGAGCCAATTTAGTCAGGAGGTCTTGAATGATGGGCGGGAGAGGCGGGTCATAGGTGATGTTGAGGCCGTGAGCCCGGGGGGATCTTTCTTCTTTAGTTGCCCGTCGGGCGCTTTGCTCTTACGCTTGGTACGCTTTTACGTGAGACAGTTCCTTAAGCGGTCGGCTTGTTACTTTGCAGGCGAGTTTATCAGCGTGGTTCTGAGGCGGCCCGGATGTCCCTCTTTCGGCGTAGAGAATTTATCCGCCCCGTCGATGCAATTTCTCATAGTTTCCGGCGAGTCCGGATGGAGCCTGGAAAGAGCGGGGTGGTCGGTCCAGCTTCTTACGGTTTGCAAGACCTCATCATCTTGTAGACATCGTCTCTTTGGAATTTGCTTGTCGAACCTAGATTGGCGAAGTCAGGATGGACTCGTCTTCCAGTTTGAGGATCATTTGGAGGGAGGCGATGTTCCCTTTTTAACAGAGCACAGTATTTGAAGCGAAGCGACCTGATTCGCGAATGTGTTTATTGATCCTCTGGGGAGCTTGTGAAACCCCGGTACAAAGCGGCTTGAGGTGGCTGGAACACCTTACATAGGAGCCCGATCATCCGGCCGTTGGTTGAGGATCGTGCACGATTGTAATGTAATATGTGATCGTACGGATAGGAAGAACCGTCGTACATAGGCGAAGGGTGGTATGGAAGCCGCGGGGAGGATCGTAGTCGGATATCTTATCGAGGAGTGGAGAGCATGTGCAGTGAATCTGACAGCGGAAGAAAAAATCCATTTGCGGGTCGCCGGGGCGGCCATCAAAGCGTCGTGGATGTGCGGTAGGGAAGCCCCGATTCGGTCGAGCACATATTGGTGGTATGGCGTTTGGTGGTCGTTGGTCCCTACGGGTATCTACGTGCGACATACTTCACTTGTTTCTTGATGGGCCGTGGTGATTGGGGCGTACACCTAGATTGAGCCAGCGGCGTCGGGGGATGGTGAAGGACGCGGGAGCGGGGAACTGTTGGAGGATAGCTCATCATCCGCTGGTAGATTGATATCATCCGGCGCAGCGATCTCTTTGCCTTTGCCGGGACGGGAAGGAGGAAATAGACAAGGAGGTTCTCGCGAGTGCTCGGCGAGCCGACCTCAATGGGTTATGACGCTCATTTTCTTCTTATAGCCGTCGCTATTCGGTGCGGCTTGGCCATTTGGTAGCTGCTCTCTGTTTGCTTCCATATCTTGACGCTGGAGGAGGGACTAATCTTTAGGGGCTAAATTCGCTGGATTGCTAGTCATGGCATTGAATTCCGACGGTCCTGTGGGATGATTAGGAATAACCAAGGCTTTGGAGATTGAGAGGTCACCTGGGAGCGGGTGTACCCAAGCTCTTGCGTACCGCCTTTGAGATTTCTTGCTCGGCGTTTCTCACAGACAGCGCCAGTTGTGGTCTCTTGAATTCAGTCGAATCGTCGGGGCATTCGCGATTGGGCAACTTGCAAAGCGAACCACGAAGGCGGCGGTGGTGATCCATTGCCCTCGATGGTCGTTTTGGAAGATTTGGGGTTACGGCGATAGTAATCTCGATTAGAAACCTCGTACCTCATTTAGTGTGACTTGCTTCTCTTTTATGGAGGGAGGAAAGAGAATCCGTCTTTTTCTTGCTTGAAGTGGTGATTTCTTACCATAATGTTAGGGAAAGTGGCTCTTATTTCGAATGATGACTTATTCTTTGTTTATGTAGCGCCTTCTCGATAGAGCCATTGCTAAAGAGCTTTCTATTATGTCGGAGCGGCGGGTGCATTCTGGTGAACTCACTTGTAATGTGAAGCCGGTTGGCAACCGTTTAGTGGGTTGGTGAGCATCAACATGAGTTAAAGGCGTCAGGTTATGAGATACGGGCGCCCCAGCTGAAGAGATGGCGGGGCGTTAGTGGTCGGTGGCCCGGGCTATCACCCTTGGGGTGCAGCGGAGTGCAGTCGGGCGTTCCTGGGCCGGTTGTCTTCTGGGTCTAATCCATTTAGGGCTCTTGGGTTGGGCCGGCTGGCCAGGGGTGCTGGGCCTAGGCCCAAGGTACCCATATTCTCTAGAATGAGGTTAGGTATGGACTTAAAGAGAGAATTCTATAAATTCATTTATAATCATTATATTAGATTTGTGTTGACACAATCCTAGCTATTGGTTGAGGAGGTGCTACTAGTATAAATAAAGGTGATCTCTTGAGTTTGTAATCCAACCAAAAACAAGAAGCCTTCAATAATACAAGTAGCCTCTTCCCCTATCATCTAGTCTCTCCAAGCTTCAAGTTTTTCCTTCATCTTCCTCCGTCTTTATTCAATATCTCTTGACTGAGAGCAATTTATATTCTTTGGACCTTAGTCTCCATAGAGGGACGAGATATGAGTCCTGAAATTGCGGGCTTCTTGGATTTCATTAATAACTTGCGCCTTCTTGTATACTTCTCTGCCAAAGCGGGAACGTGACTTGAAATTAGGAAACCACCCATTCAAACAGCTCTTCTTGTTTTCATCTTTCATCATCAATTCCTCCGCCTCCCCTATAATCTCATCTATCGGATCTAGCCACTCTTGAGCAATGGGTCTGATTTCATTCCCCCTTCTCGAAACTTCATCAACAGTTATCTGCACGTCATCCATCGCCATCCCCAGCGTCTGAACTTGGTTGCGGAGTTCATCAGCACGGCTCCAGTAGCAAAACAGACGACTAAGCCCGCGTCCAATAGGAGCAACCAAGTACTTTGAAACTTTCGCAACAACGGCAAAAACGATCACTGTCATTTCGTCTCGATTGGATTTTGTTTTCTTTTTCTTTTTGTTGGTTTTGTGAGGAAAAAATTATGGAAATGAAAAACAACACAAAACCAAACCAGGGGAAAAAAAACAAAGGACAAATCGAAGCAGCAGTAAGAGCAAACTTCGAAACAAGATAGTGCAACAAATGAAATTAAACCAGCAAATGAAAGGAGCCGAGCAATTATTCCAAACAGAGAAGTGAAAAGTAGAATGATCTCTCGTGAATACGATAGAAAATAGGGGATAGAGGTCGAGCTGGGAAGAAAAATGACAACGGATAGAAAGTCAAGAGATGAGAAGAAAAATCGACAAAGGGAAAGAGAGAAAGCTCAAGTAGAACCGGGAAATCAATGGTTTTTGCAAGCAAAAATCCGAGAGCATAGAGGCTGAATGTGAATGGGGACGGGAGAGACAGAGAGTGTAGGTAAAGAAACCGCTATAAGCCTATAACAGCCAAATCAAGAAGTTGAGTGTTGAATTGTTAATAATGGGCTTTTGGTTTTTCAAAAAAAAAAAAAAAATAATGGGGCTTTTGGGTGAAAATGTCTTTCTTATTTAAAAAAGCAGTGAGTCTAGGCTTAAACATTTGTTCAAAATAGCCACTGAAATTGCCACAATTAAAAGTGAGTTTATTTTTAATTAAAACCATGATTAGAAACCATAATTTTATTTTTTGAATTAAAACCATAATTTTAACTGTTATTTTTAATTTTAAACATAAGCTACAGTACTAAAATATGACTTTTAAAATTAAATTGAAAAATAAAAAAGAAAATCTAAACTAATCTCCTTTGTGACAATAGAAGATGATTTTGGACAAAAATTTCAAGAATACTTTTTTATTTTATTTTATAAGATGGGTTATTTTGAACCCAAACTCTAATAATAGGTTCTATATTAGGGTATATAGGCCAGGAAGTTTAGAGACGAAATTAGCCATCACAATAAATAAAATATGCAATTTTAGCCTTTTTCAAAAAACATATTCAAATCCCCATTTGATGTCACATCATCAATCCTTTCTCTTCAAATGTCTCTTTTTGCCCTGTAACAACTCATGGGATTTTAAAATAATATATTATTTTAAAAATATTATTTAAAATAAGGTATAAAATAAATATTTGGAATCTATGGCATGGTGTGATAAGCGCCACATAGATATTACAATGTAAAATTACGAAGTCATGTTTTTAGCCACGATTTCGATGTAAAATCCACAGTCAGTGTTTTGAAAACCACGATTTCGGTGTAAATACGAAGTCATGTCTTGAGACACGATTTCGGTGTAAAGTCTGTGATCGTGTCTTCAGAACCTGATTTCTTATGGGTCTGAAGTCGTGTTTTCAAGACACGGTTCGGTGTAGAGCTCGAAGTCGGTGTTTTCAAAACAAGATTCAGATATAAATCCAGAAGTACGTATCACAAGAGCAGATTTGGTGTAAATTCAGAAGTTGTGTCTTCAAAGCCACGATTTAGTGTAAATTCGATCATTGTCTTCAAAACACGATTTCAATGCTAAAGTGCAGTAAGTGTGCTAAACCACGACCGGAATTTTACTTGAAAATGTTTGAAAACCTAACCGATGTAAAATGCCTACACGATTTCATAAATAACCTTAAAATGCATGACAATCTTCTTCCCTGATTCAACAGTTCATAAATAAAAAATCAAAAGTGTCCTTCCAACATCAATAAACTACCCAATGATAATGTCCAAAATATATATTAATGTCCAAAATGATAATGTCAATATATTTTAATGTCAAATGATAATGCATCCCAAAATGATAATATCAAAGTATGTGTTAGTAGAAGTGTCTAAAAAGATTCTAAGTCTGAAAGGTCATTAAGTCCAAGCTCATACATAAAGCCACTAATGCGTGCCACATGAAGGAACCTTCTTCTTCCTTTGTGGTAAGTCTATCATACTCTTGCATCTACGATATATTAAAAGGACCCTCCGCGATTTCGATATCCTCGCCCTTGTTCTATACTTCCGTCCCTTTGCCTATAAGTCTCGTCCTAATGTTGTCGTGATCTAATGGTTGTGGTGATGGCATAATTAAAGGTGTTAGTAATGGAGTAGATGACTCTGACTCCTCAATATTGGATGGTAACTTTGAAGATGTATGTGCATTATGAGGTACTTCAGTAGGCATGGTGAACTCTATTTGAGGTGGTGGGGTGAAAAGGAATGCATGTGTCACCACCTCATCAGAAGAACGAGGATCTAAGTGACGTGGGCTTGAAGATGGTCGGCCTACATTGCACCCCTCTTGAGACGCTTCACCTCTTTGTATATTTACCCTGGTTGGCCTTGTTTTAACCCTCCCTTCGTTCATGCGTTCCCTCCTACCTCGAGAGGGTAACTGTGTCTCATCAATGTTGGAGGATCCTTGAAGTCTATCCATTTCTTGCACAACTGCTAATGTAGAGGTGCATAACTGACGAATGTCATGGTCATCTGGATGTGCTAGATGGTATATTTGTTGCAAGGTGTTATTCTACATAATTAAAGAAAAATAAAGTTAAATGTTCAAATTGTATAAAATGGTGTAATAAAAGTAAAATTTCTTTATGAGTTTTTATTACCAATATGTGATGAAATGATCCATGAGAAATTAATGAAATAAGCGTGTGATCGAGCGATACCAAACCATATATGGATCATTATATGTAAGTACTTATGAAAAGCACATTAGCGAGTATGGTCACATCGAGGAATTCCATCTTTGAATATATTCTTGATGTGATCCATCGATTATCTTCTTGTCGTCCTTAGATCATGCTCCCGATGCAAGATGGCCTGCAGTATCATAAGCCTCTGGAATCCTGGCGCATCCAAATTGTCTCAATACTCTATACATTATGCCACTCTACAATGTGAAAACAGATGAGAGGGGAGATGGTCATCCATATGTCAATACCAGAAGTACAATACACTGGAAGTCTATTCATGATATCATCTGTGTATGGCTGCCAGATAATCTACAATCAAAGAAAAAAATAAAACTGATGAGAAACTATTATAAGAAATAAAAAACTAAACAAAAAGGTTATAAGTAAGAGTATAGCAAAATGGTAGTAAGTAATAGTACAACAAAATGGTTAGTTGAATATTATTTCTGATTTGTCGTAGTCGATCGATTGATACCTATAATGAGCTAGAGCTTGAGTGGATATCTTTGTAGTCTGAAACTCATCTCTCGACTATAAGATATCATTAAAATAAATGATTTATAAGTAATATAATAAATGATTATATTATATTGATGCATATATAAGTTGTGTTAGTATTGTATATCTTAGTGTAATGAAGGTTGTGGTAGCGTCATCACGTGATGCGAATATAATCGTTGAGGTGCAATGAAAGGAAATCTATCCCATATCCAGAATTGTAATATAATGAGTGGACCAGATATATCACGTGCGTCGATATGAGATGCTCGACACAACTCTCTATACAACCAAACCAAACAAGCACTACCCCATTTGGCAGGTACACAACGGAGTGTCGAAGTCTTCAAAATGACGAGAACATCGAATGAACTTTACTATTTGACTTGTTTGCAAAAAGGCATCCACAAATGAGCTGTAATATATAAGCCCTACTATAGCATCGTATTGACTCCTCATCGGCATCTGGTGGTAATGTAGAAAATATATCCAATAACCAATTAAAGATGAAATTAAATTTGACCATCTATGTCTCTATCTCGGGAGTAACCTAAGCGAATCATGGCCAATCGTCTCGATCCATATGTGTGTGACCCGATGATAGCATCTCCATCAATTGGTAAGCCTACTAAGGCAGGTAATGTCTTGGAGTGTGATAATTACCTCTCCTTGAGGCAATGAAATGTATGTGTCTCTGGTCTCCATCTCTCCACAAATGATGTAATCAAGTGCCAATCTGTTGAAGGATGAATCTAATCGAGGCGACACCATAAAATCTTACTTTGTAGGAAGTGGGATGATCCGATCATCTAATGCAATAGTGCGATGAAGGATTGTCTCTCGACGTCGACATCGAAGCTCTCCTAAATCATACCCTGTAAATATTAAAGATGATCTATGTGTTGATTGAGAATGGAGGACAGAAGTATCTAATGGGCCTGGATCCATATGTAAAAATATCGTAACACTGCGTGAATAAGAAAAAAAAATAGAGAATAAGCATTCATTAAAAACAAATAAGATCATTTGTTAAAATAAAAAATATAATTAGCCATAAGTAACAGCCAAATATCTTAACCAAGGATAAATAAAATGTAAAAATGTCTAAAGAAACATCTCATTACAAACAAGAAAAATCACAAGTCAAACATTCTTAAAAACGACTCATTCGACATTGTTTAGAAGTTGTCCTTCAAATTTTGTAGGACATAAGGAGGATTATGTCTCTCTTGTTTGCATATTCCACATCAATTTGGCGGCGGTTCCTTCAATCCATTTCATTTCTTATCCTTGATGATTTAGGTCGCCCTTTCTCTCGTAAAGTGTTGGATTTGGATGAAGAATAGAAAGGAAGAGGATTTGGCTCAGAAGCCCAATATAAGATTTATGTGGAATGGGAAAAAGCGTGGAACATAACATCTTGCATATGCATCCATAGTAAAGTATCTGTCAACATATTACTTGACTATCAATCAGCATGAGCACAAACAGCAAGCATTAAACAAGGGATGCCAAATGGTGCCATATTACAACTACATATGTTCTCTTTGAGATTAACAATTTGCTATTTTTTCCTTTATCCATATGAACCCATGGGCTATAGTAGTCACCTCAAACATCTCATTCTCTCGATGGAAGATCGAAACAAAATGTCCACTAGCCTTTGATTCATAATTTGCGACTTTAGTCATGACATATATAGTGTACATATCTCTATTTTCAATTCGAGATCTCTTATCTACGCGGCGTTCTCAAAATATGTATTCATGATGAAAGTCACCTCCACAAGTGCAGTGATAGGCAACATCCTAGCCCCTTTCAATACCCCGTTTATGCATTCAACAATGTTTGTTGTCATCAACCCATATCGAAAACCACCATCATATGCTTGGGTCCATTTTTTAGTGTCCATTTTAGCAAACCATCCAACACATTTGTCATTCAATCTTTTTAACTCTTCCATACACCATTCATACTTTCGTGGTTGATGTTGACATCTAGCTTGATAAGCCAAGTCCTTTAAGACTTTGTTCTTGTATTTCTCATTAAAATTGCTAACCACGTGTCTGAGACAATAACGATGGTTCCATCCATTGGCAACATCTCTTACAGCACCATTTATTCTTGCATGACGATTAGAAATCAAGCATATTCCTTCTCTTTGAGTGACTTGAGTTTTTAATGCAGTAATAAACCAAGACCAGCTATCTATAGATTCCTCCTCAATAATTGCAAACACAAGAGGAAATATGTGTCCATTAGGATCAACAGATGTAGCAATCAATAGTTTCCCCTTGTACTTGCCATATAAGAAAGTACCATCAATTTGTATTAATGGTCTACAACTATTGAAACCTTCAATAGAAGCTCCAAAGGCCCAAAAGACACGCATGAAACGTACATTGCCATGAGCATAAGCAAACGTCAATGTTTTCCAAACAACTTTCATCCCGGGATTAGTAAGTTGGAGGATATTCAACCACTTCGTAGAATATGAAGACTCATCCTAATCACCAAACACTTTTCAACTCGCTTCCTTGCTTCCCCAAACTCTAATATAACGAACATCATAGCGAAATTTATCTTTCACTATTTGATGTAGTGTAGCAATGGATGTGGTAGGATCTCTTTGACTATACTTTGTATCTCCCTTGTAATCAATGTTGAGTCCAATTGAGAATGGTCTTGTGATAGTTTAGGATAAACACACGTATGAGGACCGATGTATTTTGTTATCTCAAATATACAATGTGTTTTGCAACGGCACGCACGAAGCCTCCACTTGTAACCATCAATTGATTTTTTGCACTTGACCGTCCATAAGTTTGGATCAGACTCACAAATAACAAAATGTTGATTCCTATGCATGGAATAACGTTTCACAACATATTGAAAGTCCGCTTTATTTTCAAATCGCAACCCTTCATATAATTTATTTGATTCATTCCACAATCCATCACGTAGCGAGTCTCATCACTATGATACTGATTACATCCCAATTAAATTTTATATAATGGGGGATGGGACTTCATATTTGCTACCAAGTAAGGATGATTCATTTTCTAGGAGGTTCATCTTTCATCAACATCATCATTTTGAATCGATATCAACAAAATTTTCAAATTCATTAGCATAACCGATTCAATGACCACTTCGAATTCATTCCCTGCTTTCAACATCTTCCTGGCAAGTATGACAAATCAACGGGAGTGACATCCTTATCATAACCCATCGACATGCTCTCTCAACTATTTGTTTTCTTTGACTACAACTAATTGACATTACATGATGATTTATAGGAAACGTCTCCAAGTACATTTCAATGGTAACAACTGGTGACGCTTGTGCTACATCAATGAACATTCCCTTGACATCATTATCATATTTGATAGGTATTTGGATATAGTTACTAATCCCATTGGCCCCAAATACTGGATACCGAAAATTCATCTTTAATTGAGTTTGCATCCGATCAATTGAAAATGATTGACATATATTTGCTTCCAACTCATCAAATGTTGCACTAGTGTTTGTCACAACAACCTTTGCAGGAGGACAACTATAGCGTATGCCATTTGAACAAGTAATGATTTTACCATTCATATAACATAACATAGTGGTATGAGTCTTCATTTCTTAACCTAATAATAGAAAACAATAATATTTATAAGTTACAAATAAAGTGAAAGAAAAAAATATGACAATATTATTATGAGGTGTTGCATGTTGAATATTTAAAATTGCATTGTATGAGTATTTTAGTATTTGGGTCTATATTAAATAGTTACCTATTTTTTTAGTTTTATGTCATTTTATTATAAAAATACGAAATTAATGGTTTTGTGTTTGTTTCGGACTTTATGAAAGAAAAGAAGTAGGAGGTTTTGGGATGGGATGAATCTTAAAAATTCACATATGCATATAGTTATCAAAGAATAAAAACAAAATAAATTGTGCATCATGAGAATTATGGGGAAAAAAGTATATCAACACATACATATACAAACTGTAAGACTACAGGATTGCTTTCTTATTCCTCTCACACTAATTTGAATAAATTTACAATTGCCTCAATCTGGTGGCTTAAGTATCTACTAGTTATTACTTTGTTATATTTAAATAAAACATAACTTCTTTTTCTTTGTATGTGCACCAGCCTTGAATCAACAAGCTATTTGAATCATCCATGCACACTATTGATGTTTATAATATCTATATTTTTTATCTTGTATGTTTGTGTTAAGATTCTAAGGATCTAAGAACACCTTACAATTTATGCACAATATGAACAGTGTGCAAGTGTTTGAAATTAGTAAAAATATTTGTTATGCTAGTATAGAATATGTAAATATTTTAATTTAAATTATTAATTTCAATGATTTTAATTTTTTGATCTGCTAGCATACCTCAAAATTTGTCTTTTTTGTTTTCTATATTCATTATAGGAGATACACTTGGCTTTTTTGTATATGTTTCATGTGAAGTGATGAAGCAATGTATGCAAGTCCAAGGCACAAGGAAATCTTGGAGTTATGTTATCATGAACAATACGAGCCATATGAGACCTGGTTCATAAAATATATAGCTAAGTGGGCAAAATGTTGGTCAAGAGTTCTGCTAGACTTATAAACCCTTTTTTAGTAAAGATTATTTGAATTTGATTTTGCACTTTTAGGAAACGAATTTAGAGAATAAATTATCTTCCTTGATGTTCTGTTATGTTCTGATGGCTTCGGTATGCATTAGAAAGTCTGAGAACCACCTTCACTTTGGTGGAAAATGACCTTGTTAAGTTTAGAGAGAACATCTAGAACCACAAATTAACCTCAGCGGTGAATAACTTATGGGGTTCTCTATTCCACTTCACCAATGAATAGATAGGGAATGGTAGGTTGCCTCGAACAAACTACTTATATGGAAGAAATTTTCTCGGATATTGTATACCTGTGTCTAGTAATTTTTAGAAGGTTTTGACTTATGCAATTAGTTTCATCGTGATGCTAAAACTATTCAATTAGAATGGTTGCCCACCAATTACTTGTTTCTTCTAGATCTATATCCTATTTTCTTCATTTCTAAATTTCATTTTTTGTCTTTTTGGCGAATATAGGTCTACGCTTGCCAGGGATGTACCATTTTCTAGGCTTATGGTATATTAATTTGTGTACAATGATGGTCTAACTAATACTTTTTTGCACAGATTGTGTCAGAATTTTGTTAAGTGATGTCATGCTTTTGATGTGAATGATTATCTATATCAGGGAAACTAGTCTAGGATGAGAAAATTTAAAACCAACAATGCTTTTGCCATCAAGTTATTGATGTCATAATCAACATTATCAAGATCAGGGATCAAGTCCTGTCAGGGCTCTTCAGACAGCAAGCAAGTTTAATCGGTGTGGATTTGAGAATATTATGTGTAGCACAAAGGAGAAGGTAAACATTCAGATATGCATGTTTATGATTCATAGAGTACTTAAGGAGGTTTAGAATTTAAATGGACAAAACATAGTTCGAAGAAAAGTTTCATGTAATATAATTTGGAAGTATCATTTTAGTTAGAAAAAAAAAATCAAAGGGGCAGCATCAATGCATCTAAAAGATTTAAGTGGATGTTCTATAAACTTAGCAAATTAGCAAAAGAAAGAGAGAGACCGTTATATAATCAATTCTACAACCAATCTTCTTTTCACTCTCTGGATGATACGCAAGAAACTTCTCAAGAACAAACTTCTCATGCTCCAGACTTAATTTATCACCATTGTCATATCTGCAAGAAGATCCCATCTGGGTTATAATTTTAATAAGAAGCACAAAAAGCAAACTCACAAGATTATGTTCACAAATTTAAAATCATCTCCTAGATATTCTTTTCATCATGTCTAATGACTAGAGAACTTTAATATATTGATGTCTGAGATGACATCTCTCTCCAACAAATTTAAACCTACATAGAAATATCAACCATAAAAAAATGGTACAAGATGCAGGCTAGCTAACATCTAGTGTTTGTACCACTTTCAAGTTCACGCTAAAACCGGCTTGATTTCAATTTTCAAGGTTCACTAGGCACTAGTAAAGTGCACGAGAATGTACAGTAGTTTTAATAGACATAAACAAGTGTCAATACGCAGTCCACTTTAGAATCCGAAATCATCAAACTTTGTTCTTTCAGGGTCTCCTTTTGAATTGATATATCATTAGTAGTTTCTCATATACTCAACCATGGAAAAATAAACTTGGAAAAAGGAAAACTAAGAACTTATACCTTCTCTAATTAGCAGGCAAGAAGCATAAGTGGTGGAATGAGTATGTCTCTACTATCAACAGAGGATAAGATGTGGGTAAACGGGGGCCTTTTACGGTACTGTACAAGTGAGCAAATTATGCCATGTGTGGGGTGACATGTGGCAAGATTAGGACCTGGGTTTCGCCTAATCTAATTCCATTCATATATTTACATTGTCTTTAAATGAATTAATTTTTGTAAGAAAATCAAGGCAAAATTTATATTATTAAATTTTCAAAATTGGGATTTCAAAAGTTCTTTTAATGGAATCACCCTAAAATTAACTCTCTCTTTTTTGCTAATCAGAAATTCAATATCCAGGGTTCAAAAGAGCATTGCCCTTTTCCCCACTTCTATTATCAACAAAACCACGAATTCATTACCATCATATTTTTCTCATCAAACAAATAGGGGTTCTGAAGAACAAAGAGGGAGAGAAAATTAGGATTAGGGATTGTTACCACAACAGGAGGCTTGACGGCTAAAAGGGAAGAGGCATTACGCCCACCCGCTGACTCGGAGAATGCTCGAATGAGACGAATAGAAACTTTTCTTGGAAATTAGGAGGGAGGCTTCAATACGCTCGAATTTGGTTGGAGACGGAGATGAAGAGTGTTAGGCTTTTTTGATTGCATCCAATCGGAATCCTCTCAACCCCAAGCCCGTAGATCTCATCCAATCACCCTCACGGGTCTCCTTTCCGAATCTCAAGACGGTATAGTACATAGTGAAGGCATCCTGGATGTAGTCACAGTAGCCAGACCTGACAACTACGATACAAAGAATTGCTTAGTTATTGCATAACAACTGACAGCCACTAACGGTGTAGGGTTCTGCAAAATTTTTATCACGAAGGGATGAAGAAGATACAAATTTCTTTGAGCTTGATGTGCAAGCTAGGAAAGATGCGAGGGAGAGCAGGTACAGGAGTGAGAGAAAATACAAAATCGAGGTTGGGTTTGAGGAGTTAAGAAATCGCTTTTAATCAATTAAAAACAAAGATTCTTTTTTTTAATTATCTCAAGGTATGTGGCATTTATTTCATATCCACATGGAAAATCTACTACAATTCCCTAAATATTTTTTAACTCTAATATTTTAAAAATTATTTTTTAAAATATTAGTTTTTTTAAAAAACTACAACTCCTTCCCCTCCTCTCTCTCTCTCTCTCACACACACACACATTTCTCTCCCTCCCATGGTCCCACTCCATATTCGGCTAGGAACGCATTGTTCGATGAGATGGATAGAAGCCCTGTGTTTCGGATTAAAATAATATTTTAAAAGAAAAATTATAAAAATAATATATATTTGAAACTATTGTCCAATTTAATTTTTCTGAACCACGTAGACATATTCAACAAATATCGCTATCCTCAACAACGATTTTTTAAGCAAATAATGATAAAGTCGTTATCCTCAACAACAACTTTATCATTAATCAGTCGCCGTAAATAAGACAAAGAACTTCATCCGGGTTTTAAATTGCATTAACCCGATGATGCTTTTTTCAACTAATCGGGCCGGAGCGTGTGGGGTCGGGCCGGACCCGCTGTTTGTGGCCGGAATGCGTGTCCGGATCGTCTGATTGAGGCAGATCGCGCACTTACTATCTACGTGCCCGACGAAGCACTCCTCTGTAAGGACAAAGAGAAAGGGGGCCTACAGGGCTATGCCCGGGCCGCCCGATGCCTAAGCCATTTTCTTCTCTCGAGAGAAAAGAGAGACCGCTTAGATTGCCTAGAATTGACGTATCTTCGGGTGGTGTGGAGCCATTAGATTTATAATGGATATTCATCCATCGGACGCATGACGAGGAGTCCTTCCCATCGGGGCATGCTTTCCTCATATATAGTTAGCCTTAGACTTAGTGATGGATCTCTAATAATCCTCCTCTTATTGAGAATGTCCAACCGATGGTCTTCTGCTAGTTTTTCTTCCTTATGGCTGTGACTCATCAGAGACATATCTTTGGCTGAACATTTGTCTTCTCATTTATGATGTGTGGGTCGACTCGGCCGAGAATGGGTCTTCCCCGTTCTTCTTAATCCATGTTGGCCTAATGAGTCACCTATTGGGTCACAGGAGGACACAAGGGGCACTGACCCCATTGCTCTCAACACAATAAACGCTTCACCCATTTCTATATCCTGTCACTGCTTCCAGCCTCAGGTGCTGATTATGCGGGGTATAATTGGGATCAATTCCTGCTAGACTTATTGTTATTTCCTCTGTCCGTCTGGATGTGGATTAACCTCAGTCTAATCATTACATGTTAATGATGTATTCTTAGTCAGGTTTGCTTTTCATTCCCTTGTTTTCCCTTGCTCTCGTCTAATCTTCTAGTTCCTCGACTTCCTTTAGCCTCATAACTTCCCCTTTCACCTTTATATATTTCTCGCGCCTACTCGTCTGGGATTTCATGGCTCCCATCCGTCTAAGCAGTCGGGTCCTTTGTGTCTTTCTCCTCCGTCCGCGCATCCATCCCACTGTGCTTCTTTCGAGCCGATACCACGAGGCCCTAGGGTCTGGGGCTTGTCCGGATTTCCTGCTTCAAGGTGCCACGGGTCCCAAACGCTCTTCCTTCATAAGATCAACGATGATTCCTCCGTATGCGGCCCCGCAGCCGTTCCGCCATGGTTAGTCACAATGCCGCTCCGAGGCGCCTCCTCCCCTTAGGTAAGGGAAAAGTAAGATAAACTCATCAAACATCCAGGGGTCTCTGACTATCTCAAGACACGCCGCGACATTCTGCAGGAAAGGGCCCCACAGTGTTGGTCTTTATATGAGTCTCCTCCTACTTTTTGTTGGAACGATACCGCCTCTTCCCCGGTGTTCGTATATGGCCCCATTTTGACTCGCATTACCTCCAGCCCGGGAATGGTATATTTTTCGAGGTCGCTCATAACGGCTTCCGCTTTCCATCGCACTCCTTTCATCAAATGTGTTCTTCAGCATTTTCATATCCGTCTTTCCTAACCGGCCCCCAATGGTCAAAGTATTTTAGTGGGTTTGTCGGTCTTTTAGAGACAGGGCTCAAGGTCCCTAGTGGCTTTCATTCCCCATCTTTTAATCCGAGCTGCCACGCCGAGGGGTTTATATTTATTTCCAAAGGCCTGTGGCCCCTTTGTGATTCATCTTCCTTCTTCTCATCTACACATGAAAATCCGATACTTTTCATAGTGGCTCCAATCGGGAGTACAATTCTTTAGATGTGGAAGATACCCTAGGCGCACTTTACAACGTGGGTGCCCTCACATAACCTTCGTGAGTACTCATCCTTACTCTCGGGGTTTGATCGATGAAGTCGATCGGATATCCTGAATCTGCTCCCTTTATATTTTCGGGATGCTCGCCTCATTATTTGACTAAGATAATCGTCGTTGCTCTTGCTCGATCGAAAGGTTCTGCCCGGGCTCCCACGCAGAACTACTATGTCGGATGTCTCAGCCATCCGTCTGTGTCCATAAAATCTTCCGCTTTAGCCTTCATCTCCCTCTCTACTCCGGGTGTTTTCTACCACGTGGTCATTCCATCGAGGGGAGATTTTAGCCTATCTCGAGGATATCTCGAAACCTCGCAGTGCGAAGAGGAGGAAAGTAGATTCCCCCTAAGAGGGACCAGCCAGTCCGTGACAAAGTTCTGAGAGATTACACCTTCAAGTCCCCTCATTCAAAGGTCTGCCTCGGGTCTTCATCCCCATCGCCGAGGTTCCCCCTATTCTTCGTTCACTCTCTTCCGAGCCCATCGCAGCAGGTGGGGAATCCTCAAACGAGGCCTGGGCGACCAACCGCTGGCAAGGCGGCCCATAACCATCCGGAATGTCTTACGCACTCGCCAAGTCATCTCTCGAGAAGGTGACAGTCGAGAGAATAAAAACAAAATCAAAGGTTGATGAAATCAAGGATTCTTTGCTGTCTAATGCGGAACTTTCGGCCGGTGCCGTTTCATCCATCCTCAAAGATTCTGACGTTGAGAGATCAAAGGGGTTGTCGCTGATAAGGCCTCGTCTCATTTTCTGTGGGACTTACTTCCCTGCAAGTCATAGAATTATGCTAACTCTCCTCATTGGTCATGTTGACTTCTACTTGTTTGTCTCCGTGGCTGCCACTATTTAGCTGGCCAATAAAAGCCCAACTGAATGAGAAGTGATGTAAGGATCGCCGAATTTATAAGGCGAAAGTGACCGCGAATCTCCGAGCCGGGACGATCGCAGGGCAAAAAGTACCATGTCCTGAGAAATAGAGCACTTACGTAATTACACACCTCACGCCCTCGTGATCTGGGCCGAAAATAGCGAGGTCCGAGCAGCCCGGCGATCACGAGGGAGAGCCCCAAAGTTCGGACAGCTTCTGTGCTCTACGATGATTCGTCGTAGACTCGAGGAGCCGCGATCTACCCAGATGAGCTTAACGTTAGGAGGAACTCGCCGCTTCCCGGCGAACAACGGATTCAGCGGAGTTGCGCATTACCAACGTAGTTCGATCACGAGAAACAAATTTTTGAGATTGCTCGTCATGATTCGAGGGCAAGGTGCCGCTGGAGATCGCTCACGTGAGTCCTCCAAGCCGCGGACTTGCCGCATCTACTGCCAAGAGGCCAGGATTACGTGATCAACTTCACCCGCACACGATTTGGTTGTTCAGAGGGACGAGGTCATCGGGCCACCGCGGACCAGCCGGTGCTCAATGTGGCCGTGGCTCGTCACTATAAAAGCCGCTCGTGTGCACTGACCGGGATTTTGACTTTGATCTCCCGAGGCGATGGGGAGGCGTAAGAATCTTCCATGGAATGAATCCACAGGAGCCTAGCACTCATCTTTGAGGCCGCTTCTCTCGTTCTTCTTCGTCGATACTTGAGGTCCGAAGCTTCGTCTCACGATTTTGTTTTCTTTTTCTTTTTGTCGATCCACAGGGTCTACTATCTATGTTGACCCTCTTTTAATGGATACTTGCTCCACACCAGGAATTTTGATTTTACTTATCCTATCTATCTTTGCTTTTCTTTACGAATCGAGATCGGGAGAAATTTAGTGCGCTTGTCTGCACACTTTGCAAGCCGTTACGTTCCGGCCGCATGGTGCGAGCGAAACTTTGTTAGTTTGGAGTGCAGCCCGGCCTCGCCGTTTGGCTTGCGGGTATTGACCGTCCTTTCGTTCACGTGCCCTGTTGGAGTGTATCAAGGCGAGGGTTTGCCAGCGTGCGTGGTTGATTAAGGCTTGATTACGCGTCGGGAGGAGAGTGTCTCAAGAGCTGCGTCCAATAGGGATAGTGAGGAGCCGTCTGTTTGAAATACAGTCGAACTCGTTAAATCAATGAAGGTGGCTCGTGCACTTTGTGTTGAAGAAACTCGTCGATGAGACTTGTAGGGAGGGCGGAGTGCATTTGGGAGTGGTGGGGGCTCGATCTGATCCGTGGGGGCTCGTGCACTTTTGTGTTGAAGGAGGCTCGTCAGTGAGACTTGTAGGGAGGAGCCGTCTTGTTTGGAGTCTGATGAAGGGCTCGTCTGATAAGTAGAGGAACTCGTCGGCTGTGTTGAAGGAGGCTCGTCGATGAGACTTGTAGGAGTGTGGGGAGGGCGGAGTGCGATTTTGAGTCTGGGTGAAGGGCTCGTCCTGGGATGGAGTAGAGGGAGCTCGTCGGCTGTGTTGAAGGGAGGCTCGTCGATGGGGACTTGTAGGGAGGAACACGCGTGCGTGTGGGTGCAGTGAAGGGCTCGTCGATAAATAGAGGGCTCGTGCACGTGTTGAGGAGGAGGCTGGGTCGATGAGGACTTGTAAGGAGGGCAGATGCGTGTGGAGTACGAGTGGGGCTGCAGATCTGATAAATAGAGGGAGCTTCGTGCACTTTGTGTTGAAGGAGAGCTCGGTCGATAAGGACTTGTAGGGAGGGCCGATCTGTGTGGAGTCTGGAGTGGGGCTCGATCTGATAAATAGAGGAGCTCGTCACACACTTTGTGTTGAAGGGAGGAGGCTCGTCGATGAGACTTGCGGGAGGGCAGTGCAATTTGGAGCTCCTGAGTGAAGGGCTCGTCCGATAAGTAGAGGAGCTCGTCGGCTGTGTTGAAGGGAGGCTGTTCGATGAGACTTGTAGGGAGGAGCAGATGCGTAGTAGATGCAGTGAAGGGCTCTTCGATAAATAGAGGGACTCAATCTGCTTTGTGTTGAAGGAGAGCTATTCAGTGAGGACTTGTGGGAGGAGCAGAGTGCGTGTGGAGTCTGATGAAGGGCTCGTCTGATGATAGAGAACTCGTCACCTTTGTGTGTTGAGAGGGAGGCTCGTGATGAGACTTGTGTGGGGAGGGCAGTGGCGGCGTCTGATTAGGAAGGGACGATCACGATAAATATAGAGGAGCTCGTGCGCTGTGTTGAGAGGCTCGTCGGTAAAGGACTTGTAGGGGAGGAGGAGCCGTCGTGGAGTCACAGGTGAAGGGCTCGTGATAAATAGAGAGGAGCTGCGTGAGCTGTGTTGAAGGAGGCTCGTCGATGAGGACGTGGGGCCGGCTGCGTGTGGGTCTGGTGAAGGGCTGCGTCCCCGATCGTCTGGGGAGCTCGTGCGCTGTGTTGGAAGGAGGCTCGTCAGTAGGACTTGTAGGGAGGGCAGGTACGTGTGAGTACGGTGAGAGGGCTGGGTCTGATAAATGGGGAGCTCGTGCACTTTGTGTTGAAGGGAGAGCTCGTCGATGAGGACTTGTAGGAGGGCCCGTGCGTGGCGGGTCACGGGTGAAGGGCTCGTCACGAAATGGGGACTGTGCACGTGTTGAGAGGAGGCTGGGTCGTGAGGACTTGTGGGGAGGGGCACAGTGCAGTGTGAATCGGTGGGGGCTGCGATCACGATAAATAGAGGGCTTCGTGCTGTGGTGAAGGAGAGCTCGTCAATGGGGACTTGTAGGGGGCAGGTCTGTGTGGAGTACGGTGAAGGGCTCAGATCACGATGGAAGTAGAGGGAGCTCGTCGGCTGTGTGGTGGGGAGAGCTGTGATGAGACTTGTAGGGAGGAACGATGCGTGTGGAATCTGATGAAAGACTCGTCACTGATAAATAGAGGGAGCTCGTCGGCCTGTGTTGAAGGGAGGCTCGTGATGGGACTTGTAGGGAGGGCCGTGCATTGTGGAGCTGGGTGAAGGGCTCGTCACGATAAATATCAGGGAGCTTCGTGCACTGTGTGTTGAAGAGAGCTCGTGGTAGGGAACTGCATGGGAGCACAGCTACGTAGATACGGTGGGGGCTCGTCCTGATAAATAGAGGAGCTCGTCTGCCTGTGTTGAAGGGAGAGCTCGTCAATGAGACTTGTAGGGAGGAGCAGATCTGTGTGGAGTACAGTGAAGGGCTGAGTCACGATAAATAGAAGAGCTGAAATGCACTGTGAGTGAAGGAAGCTGTGAGCTGAGACTTGTAGGAGGAGCAGGTCTGTTTGGAGTACAAAAGGGCTCGTCTACGATAAGTAGAGGAGCTCGTCGGCTGTGTTGAAGAGCTCGTCGATGGGGACTTGTAGGGAGGGCCGTCGTGGCCAGATCGATTCTGAAGGGCTCGTCTTTGATAAATAGAGGAGCTCGTGCTGTGTTGAAGGGAGGCTGCGTGATGAGACTTGTAGGGGAGGGCCGTACGTGTGGGTACAGGTGAAGGGCTCGTGATAAATAGAGGAACTCGTCTCACTTTTGTGTTGAAGAGAGCTCGTGATGAGACTTGTAGGGAGGGCGATGCGTGTAGATACGGAGTGAAGGGCTCGTCACGATAAATAGAGGAGCTCGTGCGCTGTGTTGAAGGGAGGCTCGTCGATAGGCTTGTAGGGGAGGGCCCGTGCGTGTGGAGTACGGTGAAGGGCCGTCACGATGTGAGGGAGCTCGTGCACTTTGTGTTGAGGAGGCTGTGGAGCAGTGGGACTTGTAAGGAGGAACGCGTCACGTGTGGGTCTGGAGTGGGGGCTCGTCTGATAAGTGGGGAGCTCGTCGGCTGTGTTGAAGGGGAGAGCTCGTCAATGGACTTGTAGGGAGGAGCCCGTGCAGTAGTGGGATACAGTGAAGGGCTCGTCCTGATAAATAGAGGGAGCTCGTCGGCCTGTGTTGAAGGGAGGCTGTCGATGGGACACAGGGAGGGCAGATGCGGTGACAGATCTGAGTGAAGGGCTCGATCACGATAAATAGAGGGCCTCGATCTGCTTTGTGTTGAAGAGCTAATTAGTGGACTTGTAGGGAGGGCTTGTCTGTTTGGAGTACGAGTGAAGGGGCTCGTCACGATGGAATGGGGAGCTCGTGCACTTTGTGTGTTGAAGGAGAGCTCGTCGATGATGTGAATAAGAGGGCTCGTCCGTTACCGAGGTTGAGGGCGAGTATGATGTGTGGGAAGGGCCGATGCATGCGGAGTGCGACGGGGCTCGTCAATGGCTGTTGAGTTGAGCTGCGTCCGTGTGAGGTGATGGGATGGGCTCGTCGGAGCAGTGTAAAGTAGTTCTCGTCCCGTGGCGGGTGATGGGACGGGCTCGTCGGAATGAGGCGGCGGTGGCTCTCCGGCGTGAGGGCGGGTGGCGTGGCACGGCCCGGTCGACTCCCCGGGGCGGTGTGGCTGTGCGGTGGGTGGGCTCGTCGGAGTGAGAGCGTGGCTCGGGCGTAGGCGGGAGTGGCGATGTGTAGCACAGTGGTCGACTCACGAGGGAAGCGGCGTGGCACGTGCGGATGGGTGAGCTCGTCAGTGAGGGCGGCGTGGCTCCGGGCGCTAAGGCCAGGTAGCGATGTAGCTGGTGGTCGACTCGCCAGGGCGGCCGTGGCTGTGCCCGGGTAGGTGAGGCTCGTCGGAGTGAGCAGCGTGGCTCCGGCGTGGCCAGAGTGGCGATGTAACTGGCCCGAAATTCGACTCACGAGGGCGGCGTGGCATGCGGAGTAGGTGAGCTCGTCGAGTGAGGCGGTGGGTTCCATGGCGTTGCGGACGAGCGGCCACCGGTGTGAAGGGCCGTTTAGTGTGAGGGATCCATCTTGTGGGGAAAGAGCGGCTTGTATGAAGGCGCTTTATGAGGGGCGTTGGCGTATCCCTTACGCGTATCCCTTAGTTATTGAAAAGGTGTGAACTGCATTTAATGCTGATTGATGAGGAATTTGGAACGGTTGTGTTTGCCTTCGGGCGCTTTCTCTATAAATAGGAGCTCTGTTGCCTCTGTGCCTTACGCTCTTTGAAGATTTCTTCTTTCCATACTGGGCGGATGAAGTTTGCAGAAGATGGATGCTTGATGTTCGGTTGCCTTCGTTGGGTTTCTTTGACCTTTCACAGACGTACTTTCTGAATTTCTCGTGTGGGGAGTTGTGTTTTCCTAGTTTCCCTTTATGGGAGTCATGTTATTCACAGCTCTTGGCTGGGAATGCGCCATAGGAGTGGGGATGGTGCCTCCCTTGCACCTCCTCCTCATTCTTTTCTTCTTTCCTCTCTTTACGCTATACCTCTCCTCTTTCTTTTCTTTTCTTAACCCACCGGCTTTCTTATCTGCTTCTTCTTCTTTCTCTCTCCTCTGTCCCCATCTTTTTCTCCTCTTCTCCTCCTTCTTGTCTTTTTTTTTTTTTTTTTTTTTTTTTTTTTTTTTTTAGGGTATTGCTTATGCTGGGTGCATGGAGGGAGTGCTTATGCGTGTGCTTTCTATGATGTAATCGAGGACACCATTATTGTATCCAACCATGACTTGAAATAAAGATGCACTTTTATTTCTATAAGAAATTTCCATTGTGTATATATATTTATTTTTTACATGCGGAGCATTTGAGGCGTCGGCATAAACAACCGGTGCTCGCCCACTTGTCACCCGGGGAATCGTAAGGCTTCTTTGCGACTGAGGCCCTGCGATAAAGCGCTTAAGATGTTCCGCGTTCCATGTATCTTTGTAAATTTTTCCTTCCTGCGTTTGGAGCTCATAATTGCCGGTCGACGACCGAGATACAATATAAGGCCCTCCCCGTTGGGGCCCTAACTGTCTTGGATTTTCCTTGCGGGTAGTAGCTTTCAAGACCAAATCCACAGCACGTAACCACTGGGCACGACTCTCTTGTTGTAATTACTGCGATTAACCTTTGTTATTCCTGCATCTTATTTGTTGAACTTGCTCACGCTTCTCGTCCGGGGCACCACAAGTTCGAGGCGCGGGGGCCTCATCGTTTGTTCTTAGAAGTGGCTGGTGGGAGACTTCTCCTAACCGACGGGGGCTGCGCCTGTGCCAAAAGGCTAGAGACGAAACGGAGTTTCAGTTCTTTGACTTTGTGTCGTCAGATGGGCTATGGTACTTAGTGTCGACAACTCCCCTTCAACTCTTCCGGCTTGGTTTTTCAAGAGAGGCGGTCTTGAGGGTTTGATGGTAACTTGACATCCATTTTGGTATGGGTGGTAGTGAAGAATAGTAATTTTTAATTCCGAGCTCGGCACAAAAGTCCCTGAATTTTGCGTTGTCGAACTGTTTTCCGTTATCTGAGATCAAGGCCCTTGGGACACCAAATCTGCATATGATTGCTCGCCATACGAAGTTGCGTATCTTACGCTGCATGATTGCGGCTGGGGCTCGGCCTCGACCCACTTGGTGAAATAATTACACCGCCACGATTATAAATTTACATTGGCGCTGCCCGTAGGCGAGAATGTACTAATATATCGACCCCAACTGTTGCGGAAGGGCCGGTGGTGATTGATGTCGGAGGCTGCTTTGGGAGCGTGATATTTTAGCGTGTTTCTGGCGGTCGTCTTTTGACCCGGGTGGTTGCATCTTTGAGCATTGTGGAGCGATAGTATCCACGCGCCGAAATTTTTAGGCCGGCGTTCGAGGCCTAGAATGGTTCACTTTTCATGCACTTCTCTTAGCACATATTCGAGTGTCTTCTATGTGATACATTTTTAGGAAGGGTGTGAAGAATCCTCGTTGTAGAGGCTCCTTGTCGTTAGTAAACACAGGAGGATCTCACTCTTACACCATCTGCCAGCTTCCTTGGGAGGTCGTGCGGTAGGTTCGGAGTCAGGTAATGTAATCCCAAGCCCGGGGTCCGTGGGTTTGGTACGGGCTGTTGTGGCGACTCGCCATGCCGTGGGGTCAGCGGAGGGCTGCGAGGTGACCGATGGGCGTCGAACCCCCCCGATGTCTTCTGCGAGGGCGTCGCCGGTTTGCGAGCGTCGGCGCGGGAATTCTCAGATCTGGGCCGTCTTTGGATCGAGGCGTACAAACTTTTTAATAAATCGCGGACTTTGCGAGATACATAATCATTTCTCACTTTTGGCTCGTATGTGTCTTCAATGCAATAGGCCACTAGTTGGGGAGTCGCTATGGACCTGGCGGCCAGGCCTCCTAATGAATGAGCGAGGTTGGGGCACGCTGTACGGCCTCGTGCTCGGCCTCGTTGTTGGGCGTGGAACCTGACTGGCCCAGTACTCGATGCCATACCTTACGGTGAGGTGAGGATTAAGCACACTCACGCTTCCTTGTGCATTTGAGGCTCCATCCGCGAGAGAGATTTCATATGGGGAAGTCGTCCTTGATTGGGTGGGCTCGGCGAGCTCTCACCCAGGCGAACTCCATGGCAATCGGCTAGAATCTGTCCTTTATGGGTGTTTTGGTTTTGTAGAATGTCGAATTCACTCGGCTCATGGCCCGTTTCATCGACCTCGAGACCTCAAAGCATGTAATACCTTCATGGTATTCGGTCGGGACTTCACATGGTGTGAGCTGGAAATAAGGACAGAAGTCTCAGGCGCAGTCACGAGCTAATATTAATTTTCCATTTTTGTGGATACCTCTCACTCGACTCCCTCGGGGGCTCGGCTGCGTGTGGGCGGGTCTTGTCTTTTAGTTCCTTGTCTCTACAGCAGTCTTGCTGGATTGAAAAATCTGATCTTGCCCAATACAATGTAAGGATTTCTCCTTCTCTAGGGCTTACTAGAATGGGTGGCGAGCTCGAGTATGTTTTCAAGGCTACAAGCGGCTTCTTCACATTTCTGCGTCGGAGTCTGAAGGCTTTGAGACTTGGAAGAAAGGTTGGCACTTGTCACTTGCCACAGACACGAATCGACTTAGAGCTGCCTGCGATCCTCCACGGTAGCGGTTGTACTTCCTTTGTCGGACCCGGTGATGGCATGTCAGTGATGCTTTTATCTTATCGGGTTTGCTTGATTCCCCCGTGGTTGATTATGAAACCCGAAATTTTCCGTGACCGCAGCCGAAGGCTGTTCGCGGTCGGCTTCATGTTATAATCCCTTAGGATCTGGAATGTCTCGGAGAGGTGAGCGATGTGGAGACCGGCTGTAGCGGATTTTACCAGCATGTCGTCTATGTATACCTCCATTGTTGTACTATCTGCTTTTGGAACATCCGGTTCACTAACCTCTGGTAGGTTGCCCACGCATTCTTAAGCCCAAACGGCATTGCAGATAACGATAGGTCCCTGTCTTTTGTGATGAATATGGCGTCTTCTCACAATCCACTAAGTCATCTTGTCCCGATTATAGCGGAGGCATCCATGAAGCTAAGGAGCTGTGCTGCATTGCATCTGATAAGGTCGATCTGGGCGGGGAAGGTATCGCTGGGCATGCTTTGTTTATGCTCCAGTGAAATCAATCTGAGGCGCCATTGCCGTTTGCTTTCTTGACGAGAACAACATTGGCCAGCCACTCTAGGTATTCTACCTCCCTGATTGCCCCTGCTTGGAGGAGCTTAGCGACTTCTTCGTTGATGGCCTTTAATAAGTGCGAAACTTACCTTGCTTTTGCTTGTTCAAGCTTGTGGTGGGTTGGTGTTGACTTATGAGTGATAATTTGCGGGGTCGATGCCTCATGTCGGCACGCTTCCATGCGAAGATGTCCTGATCTGTCTTAGGAGCTGGCGTGAGGAGCCTTTGAGGCCCATACGCTGGTGGGCCAGATATAGGCCCAGATGCTGGTCGTCATCGGCGTTACGAACCCGACTCTTAGGGCTCGGTAGGAGTGAACACTTCATCCGCGTATCAAGCTCACCCATGCTCACATTGTGTCGGCCAGTTTTACGTTTCATAGAGGCGGTATAGCATTCTTCTCGTCCACTCGATTCCCTCGAGCCGGAGTCCCAATGCCCAGTTTATTGTTGGGAATTTAATTGCAGTGGTATCTTCGAGGGGATGGCTTTTATCGCGTTGAAGGGTGCGCCCGGCAACATGTTATGGGTGAATGAGGCGTCCACTGCTGAAACCTTCTTTGTCGTCGTTGGCAGCAGGGGGCTCCCCCCCGAGTTAGCCTTAGTTGGATCGATCAGCGGCTTAACACCTTTTCTCCGAGACCCGGAGATGGTATTGACGAGGTTCTTTCTCTTCCAATTCCCATTTTGTCGAAGTAGGTAAAAATAATGTCGTAGGAGCTCCCATTGTCCCTTAGGACAGATGGGCCAGATTGTATTTGCCTGATTGCGCGGATTACCGGTGGAGTCGTCATGGGAATCTTGACACCCTTCCAAGTACGAATCGGAATGTGATAGTGAAAGTGTCGGCTCGCGTATTTTAGATCTGGCGTACCTCCCAGGAATCACTGGAACTATCACTGCGTAAGTGGGCCTTACGGCGGAACTAGATTCTCCTCACTCCAGTGAAATCCTCACGAGATCTGCGTGGATTTCCCAGGGGTTCGCGTGCGGTCGGCGTCGGCAGGTGGTGGCGGAGCCGGGGCTGGTGTCAGGTTGGAGTACGGTCTTGAAGCCTTGGTTCCCGAGAAGATATGAAGCGCCGTAGATATCAGCGATGTATCGAGGATACTCTATCTCTTCTCCAGCGGCTATACAGGTTGTCGTGCGATGCCCGAGTCCTTGTGGAATTCACGATTATTTGGAGTTATCTGCGGTAGCGGGTTGATTTCATCACGTCTTTGGCCACCTTAGGAATTGCTCGTTTCGGTACTTCATGCGGAACTGCGTCTTGATGCATCCAGGAGTGAAGTCTTGAGGGCGAATAAGCGTCGTCGTCTCTCGGGGCTGCGGCGGGCGAGGCGGTCCCTAAGTTTCCTCGTCTTTTAGGAGATCGGCTCCTGCCACTGCCCGGAGAATTTCTGCGGTCTCCTTGCCTCTTGGGGGCTCAGGTCTGTGCGCTTCTCGGTTGTCTTTTGCTAGCGGAAGAACTTTCCTTTTTGTGAGAAGGGCCCTGTCTTCTCAGTTTATGTATTTTTCGGCTTTTGGCGAAGACCTCGGCCATATTGGCTGAGGATTCTTTGGGGATAGAGACATCGGGTCTTTGAATTGTGCTCCGACCACGCGCTATGAAGGCGGTGACAGCGAACTTTTAGTCGGGCGCATCTATCTTCGAGGACTCGGCATTGGCAGGTTGTACATATGACTTTAAATTCTCACGTGTTTCACAGCGATGCTTCCAGCGGATGTTAGCTCGGCTTCTGTATGTCTGGCCAGATGAAGTGGGAGGCGAGCGCGATTGATAGTTGTTGTTCTCACGAGCAGGAAATCGTTGAAGAGGGATTACATTGAACCAGGGCCATGCATTTGGGCCTTTTAAGGTGGTGGCGAATGCTGCCGACGAGTGCGGATACCCGGTACAACTCCATCGATTCTTGTAGGTATTGAGATGATCTTGGGATCTTTGGCGTAGCCATCGAGCTGACTCCGCCCAGGGGCATCTGAATTTGGCCGGGAGCGGGTAGTTTAGCACCTCAGGGGTGAAAGGTGATTACATTTCAGCGCACCCGAGGTATCCATGGTGTGCAGGAATTAAGCCCTCTAACTACCTCCTTTACATGGCTTAGCTCTTGTTGGAGGTCCCTGAATCTTTGCTCCCATGTCTGCTCTCGTGTGTCCGGTGGGGGATGTTGTGGTTCCGCATTCGCCCGCGTCCTCTGTATCTTTGCTCATTTGTCTTCCCTGCCCAGGGGCTAGTTGTGGAATTCAAATTGCTCTGCGGCTTGACTAGATTCAGCCTGCCTTGGTATTTCGGAGATGCCGTAGGCGAGTCTTGTCCCTCGCGTGGAGGAACGTTGTGACCTTCCAGAGTCTGTCGCCCTTCTCGGGGGTACTGTATTTGTCTGGTGAGTTGTTCTATCTCTTCTACCAAGCGTTGGTTAACGAGGCGGAGCGCTTCCACTTCGTTTGTGTTGGCACAGATGCCCCGGTGAAGTCTGGCTGGCTCTTTGTCTATGTCTCTGGTGGAGTGCGGCATCCTTGCGGGATTAGCGTTAGCTCTGCCTTGTGTTCTAGTTATTCATCGATGGCGAGAAATCAGTTATGTTTGTGTAAGAATAGTCGTTCCGCAGACCGGGCGCGGCCCGGTGATGCTTTTCAGCCGGGCCCCGGGTACGGGCGTGTGGGGAAATCGCTGAAATTTGGACCGGGTTGTTTGTGGGGGTACGGAATGCGGCGAGGTGTACGGATCGCGTACAGTTGGGCGGGATCGCGGCACTCGGCTATCTACGAGACTCGGACGGAAGCCTCCTCTGTGGGACAAAGAGAAGGGGGGTCGGCGAGGGGTATGCACAGGTGGCCGCTCAGATACCTAAGTCGGTTCTTTACGGGAAAGAGGCGCAGATTACTTTAGAATTGACCGTACCTTTCGGTGGTGGAATGGCTTTGTATTTATAATGGATATTCATCCAGTTGGACGATGATTAGGAGTCCTTCCCGTTGGGGGGTATGTTTCCTCATATAGTTAGCCTTAGACTTAGTGATAAGTTAATTGAAAAGAGTTTATTCGAATAATCCTCCCTCTTTATTGGAGAATGTCCAGTGATGGTCTTACAATTGCTTTTTCTTTCCTTTATAATAGGACTTGATTGGAGGATATCTTTTAAAGGAATATTTTATCTTACATTGTGGGAGGGATATATGGGTTGGTAGTAGAGAATGGAGTGCTTTGTTCTTAACTGAATCCGTGTTTTGGGCTAATGAGTTGGGCTATTTGGAACTCTTTGTGTGGGAGGACCTTGCGGAGGCGGGGCACGGACCCCATTGCTCTCTCGGGCTGGCGATTGAAACGCTTGACCCATTTCTATATCCTTATCAGAACCCTTCTTCCTCCTCTCTCATCCATTTTTTCTATTTCTCTAATCTCCTTCTCCTTCCGTTGACGATGTTAGGGCTTGGTGATTTTTGCTCAATTTCTTCTCCTAGTACTCAATTGAACTCCACAGTAGGTAATCCTCTTACATTTGACTGTTTTTTGTTGAAAATTTATTACATTGTTACTTTTGTTGGTGTGTTTTGTTAATAATATGATGATAAATATTTGGATTTAGTTCCCATTTTAATCTATGGTGATAATCTTTTGTTGATGTGTTTTGTTGATAATGTGGTAATTAAATCTTTATTTTCTTGAGAAACCAAACATATGGAAGCTAAAGACTTTTTGATACCTGTTTTTTAGAACTATTTTTGAGAACAATTATTTGAAAACACATAGAACATTATTTTGGTGTTTTCTAAAAAGTGTTCTTATTATCTCCAATTGGTATTTTTTGTGTTTTCTTAAAACAAAAGAGAAGCAGCGTATTTGGTTCATATCTTAAAATTGTTTTGAAAACACATAGAACACTATTTTGGTGTTATCTAAAAACTGTTTTTCATTTTGGTATTTTCTGAAAATTGATCTTGTCATTTGAATTTAGTGTTTTGTGTTCTATGTGCTTTTCAAAACAAACAAAAGAGGGAACCAAATTAAAGTGTTCTCTTATTTTTATTCTCCTTGTGTTTTGAGAACAGAAAATAGTTTCCAAAAAATTTAACCAAACATACCTATATTCGGGTTTTCCCTACTTTCCTTGTTTTTTCTAAACAAAAAACAATTTAAAAAACTATTAACAAAGAAGGCCTAAATCTTTTCCCCATATATTTGATCAACCCTAGATCATCAAAAGCTATAAAGGCTTGAGCAAACATGTGAGCTAACAGGTTGTATGTTCTTGACCTTTACCCTGAGCTCCCACATCTTGGGCCTAATATCTAAGTATATAATATTTCAATGCGTGGACCATTTTACAAGGGCCCTATCGAAGTGATTCGAATCAATCCAATTATTCTTTGCGCAACTCTCTATTGTTTACCCTCCCATATTCACTTTAGAGTCCATGAATGTAGTTTAAATGAAAAGGATAATGACCTCTCTTTGCTTCTTCTTCTCCCCATACCCACCACTACCATCTCCCACTATCATCCATTGAATCGACTATTAAAATGACTCGTTAATTTTTTTTATACCTAACCCTTTTAATAAGTTTTTTTTTTTTTAAAAATGGTCCGGTCGAACTGTGGATTGATCGAATGATTGATTATTTTATATTATTCTTTTAAAATTGTTTTTCAAATTTATCTTATTTTTATCATCTTATTTTTTTAAATTTCATAACTTTCCATAATGTTTCTATATAATTACCAAATAAGAGAAAATGAATCTTTTCTTTTTCCTTAGAATTTTCTACGAATAACTTTTTCTCTCCTTACCTTTTTCCTCCATTGTTTTTCATGTTCCATACATAGTATGTATATCTTCATATTATTTAACTGATTGGAACCATTTTGTATAGGTAAAATATGTTTGTTTCCACTATTCCCGCGATATGTTATTACAATGGAAAAATACTGAGGACTGAAACATATGTGAAATATGTTGGGAACAAAGCTGTCATTATCCTTTTGGATGTAACGGTTGATTGTTCGTTTGAACAGTTGGGTGTTATGATATACTCAAGGATAGACATTGACAAACAAAGGTTCACATTAGTCCTCAATTGTAAGTATTCCTTGAAAAGTGGAAATAGGTTCCATTCTTGTCCAATATGGGATGACAATAGTATGTACCGAATGTTGAAATTGGTTATCATAAATGGCATAGAGGAAATTGAATTGTATATTGATCGAGGTCGTTTGAGTTAAGCCATAAGTGAATCAATCTGTGGGTGCCTACACAAATATATTGGTTGGAGGAAATGATAATGTTCCATAATTGGACTACGATTGTGGGCCTAATAGCGCTCCAACACCTGAAACTGATAGATGTGAAGTATATAGAGATGATGAAGACTGTGAAAATGAAGAAGCTAATGATGAATCTGATGAAGATGGTGATGATGAATCTAATGGAAATATAAATGTTCAAGCTGATGGATATCTTTCATCCTTCCATTCTCTTAACCATGTTTTGGAGAATGAGCAAGGAATATATGTCTCCGTGGATGCGGCAACTTGTGATGCATCCAGATAACTAATCTTGAGGACCGATGAGTCATCTCTTATTCGGTGTCGCGGCATATAAATACCTCGTTGATTGAAAATGTATGGAAAACCTTAGTAATCTTATTTCAAGTGATTGGACTTATTAGGTGAAACATACTACTAAATTTAGCGGAGAAATTTATGTGGTGGCTAAGTTTTTAATTCCAAATGCGATTTGCGAGAAATTTGCAGATTTACTCCAATAAAGCACAAAGAGTTTGTGATTTGTTGCATCCTTAAAAAAATTGCTAGTTTTAAGATGTAAGAAGGCCAACAAATGTCAATGTCCATGGAAGCTTCATGCCATGTTTGCAAAAGATACTTGTTTATTTGTTATCAGCAAGTATAAAGGGCATCATACTTGTGTCAATCATTGCTTGAATCGGGAGCATCATCAATTGGACTCAAACTTGGTTGCTACTCATATGAAGACAATTATTAAGGCATAATTCACTTTGTTTGTAGCTACTATTCAAGCAAGTGTGATGGAGAAATGGGGATATGAAATTTCATACAAAAAGGCATTGGATTGAAAGCATAAAGCACTTAGACACTTATTTGGTGGCTTTCGTCAATCATATACAGAGCTGCCACATTTCTTCTTGGCCTTAGAGCAATCAAATCCTAGATGTGTTGTAATTTGGAAAACATTTGATAGTAATATGTCAAACATTGAGATATTTCGCGTCTTCTAATCATTGACCCATCTATTGAGGTTTGAACATTTATTATGCCGTCTTGAGTGGTGATGTTACACATTTGTATGGGAAATTAGAGTTTTGTGATTCTAAAGTGTTTTTCAAATTTGACTCAATAGATTATGTATTTATAATCGTTTGGTTGGTTCTTTTAGATCTCTGCCTTGGCTGACATAGCTAGTCGATTGTGTGGAGCTACCATAGGATTGGTGTATGACTTACATCATATTGCTAGATTAATGTTACACCAGATCGGAGATGAGCATCACATCGCTGGACATGATCATGAGGCATCTACTTCAAGTGGACCATCCATCAGACCTCCAGTGTCATCCACTCTAGTTCGTATGTAACTCATTCAAGGTAAAGGGAGAGGGAGAGTTGATCGGCGAGGTCGTGGTCGAGATGGTGGCCGAGGTCGTGGTCGAGATGGTGAGGGAGGTCGTGGTACACCTGAGCATTGCCACCATTATCCACGCCTTCAATATTTTCTGATGCTTCCTTCGCCCATACTTACCCCATCACCGCGATACTTTTATACTACGGACTTACATCACCTTCCATACCCCCACAGGACACACATCGAGTTGAGACTTCTGCTCACACATGTGCTCCACCATTATCACCCACATCTCCTTTACAAACCACATCTTTACCATCGGTGTCACGGAGGCAGTTCATGGTAATATATATCACTTTATCATCTCCGACTTTATCATCCCCTACATTGCCTCCCATCGATGAGACTGATGAGACCATGGTTGATCCTGTATAAGAGTTGGGTGCAGCTTTACTCATTTAGGCAGACCTCGCGCTCCACGTACACACGTCAGTACTTCATCCTTGACTCCATTTGGGGATTGCGCGGGACCTATCGATCAGCCGAATTTGTGTTATAGGCGACGTCCTAAGCGAAATATCAAGACTCCATCTTGTGGGACTCATTGATGATATATGTTTATATTTGTATATATTGATATTTGTATACAATTTTTTTATATATTTATATGGATTTTACGATTTGTAGCGCCCAACCAAAACCGTGCACCTTTATCGATGTGGAGGCCCACTATGTCAGTGAGGTTATTAAATCTTGAAACTAGAGCACGATTAACTTATATATAGTCACAATCTTTGAGCTTCAAACCTGATTAACTTATATAATCTTGACAATAATTTTCTAATCTAGATTATAATTTTCTAAAAATCTCAGACTTATTAGAATTATAAAAGTTTAAATATTCTTACAAAATATTGCAAAGCCCAGTATAGGGTTTATGTAAAGGTATTATTTACATACCATATAAAATATGATAAGTATAATATTTCTCGAAATTCGAATCTACTGATAAGTCCCTCTTGGTGTGTGTGTGGAGGATGTGAGATATCTTTAGTGGTCGCTTTAGCTCCAAAATCTACACGGACAAAACACCCGTGCTAATCTTATAGCTTAGTGGGGACCACATGACATGGACGACCATTATCGTCATAAACCTCAATCATATATATAGACATATATTTGACAATACATCATTCATTTGTCATAACATAACAAATAAGTATAACAGTACAAAGCTATAATAATTCAATATAATAATCATCTTCCTGCTCTTGTTGTTCATTACTCATAACACATATATCTCAGAAGCACTTACATGCACTTGTTATTCATTATTATATATATATATATATATATATAACCAAAGCCTTATGCATGCATCTTCTAATGGAAATGGATAACGGGAAACAAAACAATACATACCTATAGGTACATCACTGTATAGGATAGTGATAACAGAGTAGAGTAAGACCCAAACGGGGCCTAAGTAATGACCTAAACAAGGCCTAAGTAATGACCAAAACGGGGTCTACAGAACTGTAAGTTGCAACATCAGAGATTCCTATCTATCCACTACCCGGACATAAGTAGGCATTCAGTTATTTATGTTTCCAGATTAGTCATACTAGTATTCTTAACATAAATTCCATTCTTAAAATCAATTATTATGATCATGCAGTAATCATACATATAGTGGATTGTTCCGAGATAGGTTTCAAGGACATAATTGTTCCCTTAATTTGATGAATTTCAGGTAACAATGGGAACTAAATTTGAATAGGCTTACTTCATGAAAGTTGTTCTCCTAGATGTCTAGTTTGTATAGAAATTTGAATCACACTATTTGAATCAACAAAACTCGAGTTATGATTCAAATACTTAGAGATTACTCGATTCGAGGTTTCAAGGATATCCCTTATTTTTGAAGAATTTATGGTAACAATGGGGACTAAATTTAGCTATGCTTCCTTCATAAACATTGTTCTCTCAGATGTCTAGTTTGTACAGAAATTTTAATCACACTATTTGGATCAACAAAACTCAAGTTATGATTCAAACAACTGGAACTACTCCAGTTCAGGGGACTATTTCGAGAATTTGACTTTAAACTCAATGTCAGAGGTCTTAGGCCAGGAATTTAATCTAGGTCTCTTCTAGAAAAATGTAGTCATGGGTTTTAAATTTCCTTAAAAACTAGAATCATTATGTTTGGAGGCTGGTAGGCCATGTTATGGCCAAAACAAGGAACTTATAGGGTATGGGGGAAAATTTGTGACATCTCCATGGAACCTACTTACCTTTTTCAAACAAATTGTTCCTCATTAGAGGTCACAACCAAAACAACAACACAACCAAATCAAAATATACACACAAACAAGGTTAGGATCCAAAACCTTAGATCTACTTGGGAAAACGTTACTCTACCCTTTTCCTCTTCTTTCTTCTCCTCTTCTTTCTTCTTCTCCTCTTCTTTCTTCTTCTCCTCTTCCTTCTCCTTGAGATGTTCTTAAAATTTCAAACCCAAGCTTTCTTCTCTTATTTTCCTTCTCTTCTCCCTTCCTTGAGCAAAGATAGCCAAAACCATAGAGAGGAAGAAACGAAATGGGTTTCTTCTCCATGAAGCCGGATGCCCCAGCTCCCCGAAACCAACGAAATGCAAATCCCCGATTCTAAGACAAGTTTGTTGTCTTAAGGTGAATTTTTGCTTGAATTTTGTCTTTTTGCTACTTAGTCATTCTTATTCACTTTATTTACAAGTCAACTTATCAAAATTTCGTCTTAACATATAATCTTTTTATCTTATGTCCTTTGGGTCCTTAATTGGCTAATTGTCATTTTACCCTTTTTCACACTTAGCACTAAATTTCCGAAAAATGCAAATTTAACTTATATTATACCCTAAACATGTCATAAAACTACTAGGGTATAATTTGGGGTGTTACAACTCTCCCCCCTTTAAAATAATTTCGTCATTGAGGAAATTAATACACGGTGAAGAGTTGCGGTATTATTGCTCTCATTGTGGATTCGGTTCCCGAGTTGCCTTAACTGCCGTGAAATTGTTGCCAAAGCACCTTTACCGGAGGAACTTGCTTGTTTACGTAGTGCAACACTTTACAATCTAGAATAGCTTTTGGCTCTTCATCAAGAAGTGATGGTTACGATTCATCGAGCGGTATCTCATAACATTGAGACATGAGCAGTATGTAGTTTGGCCAGCTGCGGAAGGAGAGGCGATGATAGCGGCGGTCAATTCTTTCTAAAATCTCATAAGGTAGATAAACCTTGTGGACTTAGTTTTCTTTCTTTCGAGCCCAGTATCTTCCTCCACGGGGATACTTTCACGAAAACTTTATCTCTGACTTCGTGCTCTATGTATTTTCTTTTCAGATCCGCATAAGACTTTTGTCTATCACTAGCAGCCTTTAACCTTTGCTAAATGACACAAACTTTTTCTTCTGTCTCTTTTACTATGTCATGACCAATTACTTTATGCTTGTTTAGTTATGTCCAACATACATGGGTTCTACATTTCTTATCATACAAAGCTTCACAGGGGGCCATACCAATACTTGACTAAAAACTGTTATTATAGGCAAATTCCATAAGGGAAATATACCTATCCCAATTTCCAGGAAAATCTAGAACACATCCCCGAAGCATATCTTCTAACACTTATATCAATCTTTCAGATTGTCCATCTGTTTATGGATGAAGGCGTACTTAAAATTCAATTAGAGTACCCAAGGCTGCGTAATTCTTTCCAAAACCTTAAAGTAAACCGTGGATCTCGATCGGACACTATTGACAGTGGAATCCCATGCAATCGGACAATCTCATTCACATACAATTCATTGTGATGCATGGAATAGTCTAGCTGGACTGGTAAGAAGTGGGCAGACTTTATAAGTTTCTCAATGATTACCTAAACCGAATCATGTTTCTTTTGGGTGAGGGGAAAACCAGACACAAAATCCATAGTAATGTTGTCCCACTTCCATTGTGGAATTGGGATGGAATTTAACAGGCTGGACAATACTTGATGTTCAGCTTTTACTTGTTGACACGTTAAACATTTAGATACATACTTTGCTATATCCTTTTTCAGCCCTCTCCACCAATAGTACTGTTTCAAATCATAGTACATCTTATTACCTCTAGGATGCATGGTAAATACAATATTGTGGCTTTCATACATCAACTTCTTTTTCAATTCCTAAACATTGGGTACACATAATATGTTCTTGTAAAATAAACATCCATCTTCTCCCATTGAATAGTCAGTCTTGCCTCCATCTTTGACTAATTGTACTTTTTGTTGTAACTCGACATCATTTTTCTAAGCAACAATTATCATCTGTTTCAAGACAGGTTGAGCTTTTAATTGAGCTAATAACTCTCCATCTAGTGCTATTCTCCATCTACTATGCTGCCGGTGTGAAGGCGACATCGCCTTTAACTAGGAGCATATGCTACCACATTAGCTTTTCCTGGGTAGTAATTCACTATGCAAAGTCTTTGAACAATTATAGCCACCGTCGTTGCCTCAATTAAGCTCCTTATGAGTTAACAAGTATCTGAGACTTTTATGATCTATATATATTCTACATCTTTCACCATATAAATAGTGTCACCATATTTTGAGTGAGCCTTTCTGATGTAAAGCTCCATCATGTGTGGGATAATTTTGTTCATGTGGTTTCAAGCGTATCTTGAGGCATATGACACTACGTTGCCATCTTGCATCAATACACATCCCTAATCCATTCCTGAAGCATCAACATACATGGTGTACTCTTTACTACGAGTGGATTGAGTCGACATAGGTGCTTGACGAGCATTGTCTTCAATTTCTCAAAACTGACTTGGCATCTATCAGTCCATTCAAATTTCACCCCTTTTCGAAGTAATTTAGTGACTGGGGAAGCTATGACAGAAAATTCCTTTACAAATCATCGATAATATTCAGCTAAACCTAAGAAATTTCTTAATTCTGTTACATTTTGAGGTGGTTTCCAATATATAATAGCTTCAACTTTAGTAGGATCAACTCTAGGCCTTTTTGCAGAAACAATATGGCCTAGGAATGAAACTTCTAAGCCAATCGCACTTGTAACTTGGCATACAGTATTTCTCTCAAAGTGCAAACTATTCGCAAATGTTGTTCGTGTTCTGTTCATTCTTGGGGGCCACGGGGATGGCATTTATAGTCTCTTACCGTAAACTAGTCGAAAAATTCGGAACACTTTCGATTCATCAAATCCATAAATATTTATAGGTGCATTGAAGTCAACCCAAATGGCATTACTAAAAATTCATAATGACCTTATCGAATTTTAAATGCTGTTTTCAACACATCCTCGTCTTTTACTCGAAGCTAATAATACCTAGATCGGAGGTCTACTTTAGAAAAGACACTAGCTCCCTTCAACTGATAAAAAAGATCTTTAATTCTCAACAATGGGTATTTGTTTTTCACGGTCACGTTATTTATTTTCCGATAATCAATGGACATCCTTAGGGTGCCATCTTTCTTTTTTAACAAACGAGGCCAGGGTGCCCGGGAAAACTCCTTGGTAGAATAAATCCTACTTTGATAGGAGCTCCACGTAGTTTGAATTTTTAACTCCTTTAATTGGGTTGGAGCCATCTATATAAGGTGCCACAGAGGCGAGGAGCCATCCGATAAGATTTCAGCGGATAAATCTACTTCCTTTTCGGTCTGGAATGCTGGCGTATGTGGGGAAACACATTAGGAAAATCTTTTACCTCCCGAATATTTTCTAGTTTTACTTGTCCATGTTTAGAGTCAAGCACCAATGCCAAAAAGGCCTCACATTCTTTTCTAAGAAATCGACGGGCTTGCATAATTGAGATTACATTAAGTGTGGGCAGAATCACGTACACAATAGCATCATAGTTGATTGGTTAGGACATTTAAGTACCATAGATTTCATATCACAATCGAAAAGTTTATAGCGGATGTTTAGGCAGCGATCCGTCCCGATATCGAATCATACTCACGAAAGAAATGAAACAATCGGAATTAAAGCGAGAACTTCTGTCATATGAATAACTATTAGGCAATTCTTATAAACTCAGTTAACATTAACACTATGCCTCGGGGGATTGGTTACATGCAGGTCATATTCCAATTGCTCACAGGTAATTTTATCAAACAAATGCTCGATCTGAACATAGGAATGGAGGCTAGAACCAAGATCTATTAAAGCATGTATCTCCATATCATAGAGAGGCGAAAACTCTGACTATAACCGGAGCATGTCTGGATCTTCTTGAGACCTTCATAGCATAGGCTAGTATTAAGGTTGTGAAATATGGCAATCCTCTTGTCTCTAATACGGTGCTTCCTGCTTCCCTCTTTCTTTGTCTTAAAAACACCTCGACCTCCACCTCGATCACAGTCGTTGGAGGTGCATTTGATCCTCAGAGCCCACTTTGCCTTGAGGATTCCTGAATTCTTGAGATTCTCTTAGGCTTGATTTTCCAAGGGTGGTGCCGCGCACACATCACGAAACATCACTCCAGGTCAACCATCTGAATACTGTAATTTGATTTATGTGTGAGGCATTATAAGATTCACTTTTGTTCGGTTGAAGTGCCTCTACCAGAACTAGGTGCTACTGTAGGCCCTTGTCTTCTTCCCCTACCAGTAAAGCTATACACTGATTCAGCTTGAGGCTCTCTAATTCTTTTACCTGAGGAAGAGCCTCCCCCCCTTGCAAACTTTCTCTTATGATTTCTTTCCTAATTAATCATTTCAGACTTTTCCACCTTCATATGATTTGCTTTACGACGATTGATAAAATTACTTCTTTGTAGAAGTAATAGAGTGCTAGAAACCTTTTTGTGGATTCATTTTAAACCAATCTCGAGAAAACGATTACCTTGGAATGCTTGATGGGACCTTAGGTGCATAACTGCAGAGGTGGCTAAACTCCTTTTCATATTCGACTCTTGACAGTTTCTACCTTGAATTAATTGCTTCCGGCTTGACCTCTTTATACATGTCCCGGTAACATACTTTGCTCCCAAAATTCACAGGTAAAGAAATCCAGGCATGGTGCGAAGCGATACACACCTTAGGACAAACTTCCACCAATCATAGGCCCCATTTTGCAAAAGGCGAGACCTTTATAAAACCCTACCTTAAATGGATATCTCAGCCTCCATAAAGCACCCTCTGCTTAGCTTCTCTAGCCAAAGGCTTCCGGCCTTTTCAAATTCTTACAAGCTTGTTTCCATGGGAGTGCGACTCCATATCAGCTGCCTACCATATTAATTAGAGCTTTAGGGGTTGTCAGTATTTCTAAAACGAGAGCCATATCATGTGAAATCTTAATAAAGCTAGTTGGCTCGATAGGAATATCAAGCATCATTTCAACTAATTCGAAGGATCGGAGGCGTGGGCCCTTTGTTTTTTAATACCAGTTTATATAGATACAAATTTATAACACCATTACCAAAGGACTTTCATCTAATCCACGATGGCGTAACCTCACACAATACATTAGAACCAAGCGTATAGATGAAAAAAATTGATTTTGCTATTTTTTGGCAAAATGGATTCCATTAAAATTTGGCTGAGTCTTGATCCTTTATAGGAAATGCCTTGAGATCGTATACAAGTAAGTGGATATTTAAAGTCTTAGATATGTTCCAGGGAGATGATTATAAATCAAAAGACTAACTACGACTACTCAAGATCATTGCTATTTGAACTCTACATTGTTATGATGATGAGATGACTAAAAAATTTTAATCCTAAATTCAATTCCTTAATATTAAAGCAGAAGTAATTTTTAATAAAAATGGGTTTGAGAATTCACTGAGTGAGAAAAAACTTGATATAGATCAATGAGTAATAATCAATTTCTGTATCTGATCGATTCATAGCTCAACCATAAGTTGGAAAACTGAGTTTGTCAAAGATGCATGGTATTATAGTTTGGTTCCTCCCACTTATTTCATACTTTTCGCGATTAAAGGTTTCATATTCATTCACGAGACATGATTCTAATCGAGTTACTTGTAATTGATAACCCTTTTCTAAGATTTAAGTATTTTTTCCTTTGATACTTCATACCCGTGGAATCTTAGGGCTGGAGAATTCTTGCTCCCATAGACAGGATATTGCAAGCTAACCAAATTGATTGACACCTCATCCTTCATTTTTTATGAAAATTTCCATCTCCTTGATTAGATCTTTACTAGCAGGTTAGGAATCGGTGTGAAAGAAGAGACCTCACGAGTGATGAAATTGATACTTCATTATTATCACCGATTACGAGTAAGATTGGTGATCTATTTGAGTAACCCATCGAGTTCATTAGTTTCGCGTAGTAGTCTACCATATCCTGAAAAGGCGACTCACATCACTCTCAGATTCTCCATCTACGTGTCACCTTGGATGGCTTCACAAATCAGAGTAGAATCGGGACCTTTGCTTGGGTACACAGTACTGAAATCTTGAACAAATAAATTCAAAAACAATACCAATCAAATAAATTCAAATTCCTAATAGTGGGCGTTCTTCCACCTTGTGCATAAATGACTATCGTCATTATTATTTCAGAGAGAGCTAAACTTTTCAAAGCGGTTTCATCATATCGAGTGACTAAATGATCGGGGAAAATTCATTGAAATCATAAACGAACTGAAATAAATGAACTCCAAAAACTTTCCATCCTCCATTTAAATCAAATAGTAATGAGAAAGATGATTTTAATAATAAATTCTAGCTCGAAGCTACACTTCAGTTCAAAACCTAAATCTAGAAATCTAAAAAAATACCAACTAAAATCCACATTGAAACTCTACTGAAACTAACTCTACTAAAAATAAACTAAAAGAAAAATAAATGAAAAATAAAATATCTGAGTCTTGTTTACGAGATGTCACTGGAGTTACGGCGCGCGCGATTGCCTATATGCGTCATTTATAGACTTATTAGACCGCACTTCGATAATTGCGTTGTGGATCCCCCGAGAGTGAAACCGAATTGGTAAATGCAATCGAGAGGACTAGAAAGTTCTTTATGACGAGTTTTCGGTCTTGTCGTTAGCCTCTGTCATAGCATCGCGATCTTATCGCGACTGTTCTATAGGCTTTTCTTGGATTCTATCGCGACAGACTTTCATAATGTCGCGACAGACTTTGATAATGTCATGACAGAATTTTGATGTACCAATCTTGTTCCACATGCGCCTTGGGAATGCCTTGTATCGCGACCTGACCCTATTGCAGCGTGTAATCCAGCTTCTCATGTCCTTAAGCATACGGAATGCCATGCATTATTTTCCTTGTCGTTACAAACATTTTCCTCTTTAGCCTGTCAACTCTGTCGCGATAAGATTTCTTGCTTTGAGTCATAGCAATTTAAGCCATGACAGAACTTCTCTTTTCTAACTCTTATTAAACCCTGGCGAAGTGGCTATTGTTGTGACATAGAAATCTTTGTTGCGATACATTTTCCTTGGCTAATCTCAGTTCTTCAATTTCTATCGTGACCTAATTTTACTCTGTCACGACATAATTCTATTATTCCATAGCTTTTATTGTTGCGACAGAAAATTTCTTTATCTCGATGGAGATTTTGTCTTCAATTCTTTACTATGTCATAACATGAATTTCTTTGTTGCCACTCCTCTTGTTTTGCTTTTCAACTTCTTGTCACTATAGAGAGTTTACTTCCCTCATGTCATGTTTGTCATGATAGAAATAATCTTTGTCGCGACCGAGGTTCTATTGCTACTTGTTGTGAACTCTGAATGTTATGTCGTGATAGGATTTTCTTTGTTGCGACATAAATTCATCCTTGAGCTGGCTTGATGCTGAAAACTTTGTCGTAACATAAAAACACTTGTCTTAGTTGACTTGTGTTGTAATGCGAGGCAATTTGTGTCCGCGACGAAATTGTCTTTTTCGCGATAGAGTTCATGCGGTAGTCTTGACTTTTTATGTTGCGACATAAATTATATTGTTCTGACCGGCTCCTTGCTCTTTGCCTTGATCATTGTCGCGGCTTGAGTCGAGGATTGTCGCGATAGTTTCTTCCTGATGCTAGCCCCGATAATATCTCAACGAGAAAAACTCTTTGTCGTGACAAAGCGCTCTTTCGACCTTTAGTTACGAGCTTTGTTCGCGACATTTAGTTCTTTGGTTGGAGACATAGTTCCTTTGACCTGCTTGAATTTGTGTCGCGACATACAAAAATTATGTCTCGACAAAGACTACTGCATTTTCCACTTTTTTGCTTCTTTTCTGCTTGTTTTCTCTCATTTTTCAATTAAAACTTGCAAAACACAAAGTTGGTGAATATTCTATAATTTAGCATAAAAATATATCTGAAACTGTCAAAAACATGCCAGAAAAATGGATTAAAAATAAAAGAGTTTAAGACTCATCACTTGTTCCTTAGGATTGCCACTTTCAGCAGCTTCTTCAACGGTGTCTCGGGGTAGGTCTATCATATTCAAAAAACAAGGACATCCACATTAGGCCAACACATTGCTATACACATGCATTTCTAACTTATGAGCTATCTAGAATTGCCTAAACTTGGGCTTTGATACTACCTAATTATGATGCCCCTAACCGGAACATAGTTCACCTACCACCGATGTGGAGGGCCCACTCTGTTAGGTGAGGGGTTATTTGATATTGAGAACTTCAAGAGCGATTAACTTATATAATCCACGGCTTGATAATTTTCTAATCTGGATTATAATTTTTAGAAATCTCATACTTATCGAGTTTAAAAGTTTAAGCTCATATTCTTACAAAATATTGCAAAGCTCCATAATAGGGTTTATGTAAAATCATTATTTACATGCCATACAAAATATGATATGTACAATATTTCCCCAAAATTCAAGATCTACCTTGATAAGTCCTATTGGTGTGTTGGCCCAGGTGGATGTGAGATGTTTTTAGTGGTCACTTTAGCTCCAAAAACTACACGGACAAAACACTGTGCTAAGCTTATAGCTTAGTGGGGACCATATGACATGGACGACCACTATCGTCATAAACCTTGATCATATATATAGACATATATTATTTGAAAGCCGCATCATTCATTTGTCATAGCACTTAACAAATAAGTATACAATACAAAGCCATAATAATTCAGTATATTAATCCTTTTCATGCTCTTGTTGCTCATTACTCATAACACATATATCTCAGAAGCACTTGCATGCACTTGTTATTCATTATCATTCATATATATATTTTTGTTTTTATAACCAAAGCCTTATGCCTGTATCTTCCAATGGAAATGGATAACGGGAAACAGAACAATACATACTCGTAGGTACATCAATGTACAGGACAGTGATAATGGAGCAGAGTATGACTTAAACGAGACTCTGAGCGGTAGGCTCTGAGTCAAAAAGATCCACATAGGCATGCACATCTATCCCTTCTGCTCCCAGACATTGTTAGGGATAGTGCCTGTAAAGCATGTATTTTGTATTTTATGTTTACATGAATTAATAAAGTGTCGTATTTATTACATTTAGCTATTTTTTGTACATAATGTATGAATGAAACGTCAGAAAATCCCAGATTTATTAATGTAACCATAACCTCAGTGTATAACAGTTATACACGAGAGGATCGAGATTATGGATTATAAATCAGGTCAATAAAGTAATAAATTAATTGGCGGGATCTTCAAATTAAAAATATTCTTTGGACGGTCGCTATCATTGAGAATGAAGTGACCTTAATCCGGGTCACTAATGTGGTAACATTAAAGTGGAGGCTCCATATATAATAAGATTATATAGGACAGGACCAAGGCGCAGTTTTCGAATTCTTTTAAATACCGTTTGTCTCAAGAATTCAAACAGCGCCGCTAGATGATCATATGCAGATCAGTCTCAATCCTGAGTAGTCATAGACTCACATTTATGTCAGTAGGCCTTTTGAGTCATGGGTTAAAAGCAGATTATGGAATGGGACGACTACTTGTGTCTTGGAGCCCATTGATGTATACAGTGGGAATGTGAACTATGGACATGGAATCCAGCTTCCTTCCTACAATTTGGACCAGTTGGTTCCCTTAAGTGTTGGTTCTGGAACTGAATAGTTTGAGCGCTCTAATTTATAACAGGTTTATAAATTAATTGTTCACTAATGGATTAATGGAACTTAAGGATCAAGATATAATTAGAGGAGCAAAACGGTAATTTCACCCGACTCTAGTTATGAACCACTTCTTGGAGGATAGAATTGCATGTAATGATTAAATCAATGGACACTCACGAATTTTGAGTAAAATCGTCTTTGTGAGGACAAAGAGTTCAATTTCCAAGTTTTAGTGGAATAACTCACGAAATTAATAAATTAAAATGATTGATTAAAGAGTTTAATTAATTATTGAATTTATTGGAGCTTGAAATTAGGTCCTTAGATTAATTCCACCTCTATATTACTACAATGAGCGATTCATGATTTGGAATATATTACACTCTATGATCAAGGCTTGGAAAATAATTTTACGGAGCCAGTTACACATATTAATTAGGGTGATACACAAATTAATATTGGGCGATTATAAATTAAATATTAATTAGGGTATTACAAATTAATATTAGACTGATTATAGATTAAAAGTAACAAATAGGGCCCATTTACAAATTATGCAGACGATTCTGAATTATGAGTATCCCGATGCAGTACATTTCCTGTTAATCAAAGGCAGAGTATGAGACGGTGAAAATATCCAAATTGGTTGGATATTTATGCGAGTGGGTTGATTATAAATAAGAAACCCTTGTCCCGATGAGAAAAAAAAAAAAGAGGTTTTTCCATACCCTAGTTTCCTAGAGAGTCTCTTCCTTAGAGATCCCTTGTCTCACCATGTGTTGATGCCTTGAGATAGATCAGACAGCGGAAAAACTAGAGTGTATTGTTCCCGGATCTGGAATCGTTGGTGCACACCTCAAGGAAGGAGGCGGAATTGAAGACATGGTGGGGAGTTGTTTCAACCCTACTAGCCAACAAATCTCCTATAACAATAACAGGTATAGATCTGATCTTCACCTTTTGATATTAATATGTGTTCGCATGGGTTCCTGCGAAAATAAGATTTTCTAAAAAATTTAAAACCTAATTCCGCTGCGTTTTGATTTTATTTCCATCAGACATAAGCAGACATTCAGTTATTTATGGTTCCAAATTATTCATACTAGTATTCTTAACATAAATTCCATTCTTAAAATCAATTATTATGATCATGCAGTAATCCATAATACGATTGAATTTGTTTCGAGACGGAGTTTAGGACAGAATTGTTCCCTTAATTTGACAAATTTCTAGTAACAATGGGGACTAAATTTGGCTAGGCTTCCTTCATGAAAGTTGTTCTAATAGATGTATAGTTTGTACATAAATTTGAATCACACTATTTGAATCAACAAAACTCAAGTTATGATTCAAACAACCGGAATTACTCCAGTTCAGGTTTCAGGGACATAATTGTTCCCTTACTTTGAAGAATTTATGGTAACAATGGGGACTAAATTTAGCTATACTTCCTTCATAAAATTTGTTCTCCCTGATGTCTAGTTTGTACAAAAATTTGAATCACACTATTTGGATCAACAAAACCAAGTTATGATTCAAACAACCGGAATTACTCCGGTTCAAGGGACTGTTTCGAGAGCCTGACTTCAAACTCAATGTTAGGGGTCTTAGAGCAGGAATTCGATCTAGATCTTTCTAGAAAAATGTAGCCATGGGTCTTAAATTTCCTTACAAACTAGAATCATTCTATTTGGAGGTCGGTAGGCCATGTTAGCCGGCTAACAAGGGGAACATAAGTGCAGGGAAGGGTGTGACTATCTCCCCTTAAAGCCCCTACTTTACCTTTTTCTGGAAACAAATTGTTCCTCATTAGAGGTCACAACCAAAACAACAATGCAACCAAATCAAAATATACACACAAACAAGGTTAGGATCCCAAACCTTAGATCTACTTGCAAAAACATCCCTCTACCCTCTTCCTCTTCTTTCTTCTCATTTTCTTCCTTCTCCTTGAGATCTTCTTAAAACTTCAAACCCAAGCTTTGTTCTCTTACTTTTCTTCTCTTCTCCCTTCCTTGAGCAAAGATAGCCAAAACCATAGAGATGAAGAAACCAAAATGGGTTATTCTCCCACAAGAATTGGATGCCCTAGCTTCAAAACCAACCAAAATGGGAAATCCCCAATTCTAAGACAAGTTTGTTGTCATAAGGTGGTTTTTTGCTCAAATTTTGCATCTTTGCTACTTTGTCCTTCTTCTTCCCTCTATTTACAAGTTAACTTATCAAAATTTCGTCTTAACAAATATTCTCCTTATCTTATGTTCTTTGCGTCCTTAATTGGATAATTACCATTTTACCTTTTTTCACACTTAGCACTAAATTTCCGAAAAATGCAAATTTAACTTATATTATACCCTAAATATGTCATAAAACTACTAGGGTATAATTTGGGGTGTGACATGGTTTATATATGAAATCAGATTTTCTTGTTTATTGAATTGGTTATAATTTGGATGCATGTGGGTTATGATTTATATATATTCTTATTCTCGATTACCTGCTTGCGGGTCACTTAGTGTTAAGTGTGAATCATACTTGCATTTAGGTGTGAAAGACAAAGGGCTAAAAGGAGCATGGCGAAGAGCGCTCGAAGGATTGCCGCCGGCGAAGGATAACCGTGCAGGCGGGTGGTTAAGCTAATGCGAGGGAGGATATTAGATTCACCGAGGCGAAGTAGTTAGCCAAAATTTTTTGCTTAAAGTGTTCAGTGAGGATAGACTTTGAGAAGATTTGCTTAGGCTTCTTTGTCATAACAAGCGGCATTTTCTTAAAAAAAAAAATTTATAAAGCCGCTATTTGAGACTGACAACATTTCTTTGAGATTAATGCATGGCTTTAAAAGCAATTTAGATTAGCGATAATTTCAAATATACATTATTTTTGTAATTTTTTTTCTAAAAAATATTATTTTAATCCAAAACTCGGGAGCCAACTCTAACTAAGTTTTGGGGTCAAAATAAACTTTATTTAAAATATTGATTCTAGGAAAATAACCTATAAAATGTAATGAATTAAAGCGGGAGAGCGTTGAACCACAATTAGAAACTAGGTTTCATTTTTTGAAGCCCAAAGTAGAGTTTGAAAATGCCCTTTCTAAATTAAATTGAAAAAAATAAAAAATCTAAACATCCCTCATACGTGGCATAAGTTGCCATTTTGAACAAAAGTTTCAAATATTGACCAAAATGAATATTTACTTTATAAAATGAGTTATTTTGAGCGAACTCCCATAATTGGCTGCCTTAGCTAGGACCTCTTGCAAGTAAATAAGACCAAATGATATATACAAATCTATGACACTACTACCAAAGGACTATTACCTAGTCCCAGGCTACGACGCCAAAAATTTGTTGAGACCCTTTTTCATATGTATGAAAAAGATGGAATTGTTCTTTGTTTTTTTTTTAAATTACTCATTTAAACTTTGTCTGTGTGGTCTGAATCACTACAAGTGCATAGGTCGTACAAGTAATAAAAGTGGATATTTAAAGTCCAGATATCGTTCCCACGAGGAAAGATGATAAATCAAACTAACTACCCCGATTACTGAGAGATCATTACAATTTGAACTCATTTGATATGATGATAAGAGAATTTAAAATGGATTCCTAATTGAAATCTTAAATGTACTAAAGTAAAGTTTAACAAAATTGGGGTTGAGAGTTAGCGGGTGAGAGCAAAACTAGACATGGATCAATTAATAATAATCAATTTTTGCATCATTTCAATTTATAGCTTAACCATCAATTGGAAAACTGAGTTTGTCAAAGATGCAAGGTAGTATAGTTTGGATTTCTCCCTCAACCATACTTTTCACTGATTAAAGGTTCATATTAATTTCTGAGACATGATTCTAATTGGATACTTGTAATATATAACCCTCTTTCTAAGAATTAAGTATTTTTCCTTACCGGTACTTCATATCGAATCTTAGGACTAAAGAATTCTTGCCCCATATACGAGTCTTGCAGGCCTTCTCCCGATTTGATTGACACCACTTCCTACATACGATGAAGATTTCCATCTTCTTGATTATATCTTTGCTAACACGGGATCAGAATCAATTCAACCGGAAGAGGAGAGACCTCTGAGTGATTAAACAGATACTTCATTAAACCATCCTCCACTTATAGTAGTTGTTTGATCTATATGAGTAATCCTTCAAAAGGAATTCATTAGTTCCATAGTATTAGGCTACCATGCACAATAGGCGCTCTCTACTACTCTCGAGATTCTCCATCTTTGTGTGTCTCTCTTAGAGGGTCTTACGGAAATCGAGTGAGATACAATACCTTGCATTAGATGCATGGTACTGAAATGCGGAAACAGTAAATTTATAAACAATACCAATCAAATATTCAAGGAATTCCTAATTAAAGCTTTCTTCCACCTTACGCGACAAAATGACTATCATCGATGACCCATTTCAGTGAGCTCAACTTTTGAAGTAGTTGCTCTTTATCAGCGGCCCAGATTGATCGGGAAAATTCATTGAAATCATAAACGGCGAAATGATAGACTCGAAGCTTTCCGGCATCCATTTCGTCAAGCGGTAAATGAAAGAAGAATTTATAAAGAAATCTGGCTGAAGTTGCACTTGATGCAAATACCCAAATCAATGAGAAAATTAAAAGAAAGAAACTAACAAAATAAAACTATACTAATGACTTTTGCCTTTCAAACTTGGCTTGATTGATTAGTGATTAGGCCAAGGCTAGAGATATTGTTCTAATTAAAAAGATAAATGATAGTAAAGAGAGTGTCCCTTAAAAATCTATATGGCCAGTGGATATCCGTGAGGTTAAGAACATAAGAGACAAGACTCTAAGCACATGGCCTTTAGGAGGAACGGCTTTCTCCGAGCTTCAAAGTTGGATCGGCGGTTCCTTGGAAACTTGGCGGTGGACTAGATAGGGGACATGAAAGTGAGTGGCGAGGACCTTTAAGAGCACAGTCGGGTGTGAGGCTTACGCTTCTTTCTATGTCTATGGAGGCATGAAGGCCTTAGCAGTCGGAGTCCAAGTTTCGCGAGGGAGTGTAGAGGCTTAAAGCTACGCCCGAGTAGCTTTGTGCAAGTTAGTGGCGATGGCTCATGGCTTATTGAAAGTTAAGTTCGAGTGGCACGAGGGTGGAGTGCTTGAATCTTTTTAGCCGAGGGCCAGGGTGAGCTAGCATATAGTCTGGCTTACTAGCACCCCCGAGGAGAAGTCCGAGTTCAAGCAAAGGGAGATAGAGAGAACTCCATGGATTGTTCCTAGGTCAACGGTCAACCGGCTTTGATTTCGTTGAGCTTGAAACGTTCAAAACCGCTGCGATCGATCCGGAACTACGGCTCCAAAGGATCGTGCAGTGGATGTGTCGGGTTCGAAAGCCTCTCTTCCTCCTGTTGCCGTTGGGATTGTGTGTTCATCTCTGCTTGTTCAAAGAGCGACAATCAAAGGTATTAGGGAGCACGTATGCACTTTGGCTTGAAAACAATCCGACAAGCAGAGGCTCGAGTCCGGTGCGCTAGCGCGCACTTCCATTTTATTGCCCCCTCCGATGAATGATTGTTTGTTCTTGCTCTTGGGAGGGACTCACAGAGCTGGAAGGCGTTGTCAGCTATGACTTGGTGCTGGTGTGCTCTTCACGGAAGGTGAAGCGAGCGAGGAGAGAGAGTCGACCACAATGTCGTGATAATGGGAAGGAAGAGCGAATCACATCTGCGGTTGAGTGCGACCGCAGCGGGGTTCTTTGGAAGGATACGGATGGGGTCCGGTAGAAACAAGTCGAAGGACGAGGAAGGGTTGAGCCCGGGAAGAGCGGGTTGTGGAGCTTTGGATCGGCCCAGGTGGTCTTCATGGAATGAAGAACTTGGATTAAACAAAGAATCAGGCTCCTTAATTTGTGAAGGCTTAACAGACCAACGCCAGCGATCGCCGCTTGTCTTCTTGGTAGAGTAAGGGCTCGGTACCTTCCATGAATGAGCGAGAGTTGTTTAAGAAGGCGGAACATCGCTCTCAGCAGCGTGAAAGGGAAAGGAGATATTAATTCGGTCGGAGTAGACTTTCGATGGCGAGTAGATGCACAATGAGATTCACCTGGATTGGCCCAGTGAGCTAGAATGAAACTGACCATTTCATCGGTATTGGGACTTTTAGATCGATTCTTTATTGAATAGGCCCAGTGAAATAGTCTAAGGAATAAGACAAAAAAGCGGCATAGTTATTGGACAACTAGTTAGCAAGAAAGGAGCTCTAGGGCGTGGCGTTCTTGTTACAGTTCTAGTCTTTCCACGATGTAGTTGTTTGCCTTAGAGCTCTTGCTGGAACTCAATGGGTTGGTGGAGGAGAAGTAATTAGAAGTGAATGAAGGAATTGCTCTCGAAAAAGCTGTTGTTGGAATATCAGTAGTTAGGGTAATATAAGCTCCTGGCGGACGGTTTTTGGGGAAGTTACTCAATAGTAGTCAAATATAAGGAGGAAGGAAGCAAGGGAGTATAAGTATTTCTTTTTTATCTCAAGCCTTATTGCACACAAAGCAAGTAATTCGATATGCCCTTCCTTGCACTTCACATTATGAGATAGAGGATGATATACGGAAATAAGGCTAGGTCTTTGTGAGTTTCTTTTACGGAGTTGACTAAGGCACACCCTACCACCAGGTTACAGGACTCTTTGTAGGTCTTTAGCTAAGGTTTCCTTCCACTCCAATCGAAGCTTCAGTGCGGTGATCTTTTACCATTAAAGCTAAAAAGAAATAGTATGTTCGTATACCGGCTTAGACATCGCCCGTAAAACATTTGACTTACCTCGTGGAAGTTGTATTAATAAGTTGGTATACTTAAATCTTCCCTCTATCTGAGTATGATAACTAGAAGGTAATTTATTCGCTTAGTACGCCCTAGCTCTAAGGGCTAAGGAAGGTTTGATCTCTATTCGTTAATCTCTTTTGATCACCTGGCATCAAAGCTAACTAAGGGAAGATTTCTCTAAAGATAGAACCGACGGGATCTTGCTTAAATTTCACATATCGAAAAGGTTTAAGAACGCGCCGTCTCATGCTTTAGCTAACAATATTGAGATAACTTGAAGTTAATAACATCTTTATTGGGATAACTTGAAGTTAATAACATCTTTTATTATTCCCCAATCGGAATGCATTTTGGAGTTAAATAACCCGGAAATCATATACTTTAAAGACAGGAATTTATCTCAGACGGGTGATGTTAGAAGGAAGAAAGATCCCATCACATTCCACGGAATCGGGGAAGAGGAGCCAAAACCTCGGGCGAGTCCACTAACTAAGCTTCTTGGCAACAAAGGAGGCGCTCCCATCGTTACTTACATTACACTCTCTTTTGAATGTGCACCTGACAAGCAATCAATCCTCCGCACTAAGATAATGTTAAAAGCACGCATAGACGCACTAATGCTAAGAGTGAGATGCATCAGCCAGTTTCTATTGTGGAATTAGTCTGGGCCAAGCTTCCTCACATTCACGTCATGGCTTGATGTTTATCTAATGAAAACATGCAGAATGGAGATAAGGGTGATCTTTCTTCTTAGGTGCCAGGCAAAAAGGAAAAGGGGGATGAATCTCACATCGGCTTCCTTTCATAGCTTGGATAACATAAAGGATGAGGAAACTCCTAGTGTTACTCCTCTTGCTAATCTTGCTTTTAAAGAAAGATTGTGCTTGATTCTTGCGTACCTGATGAACGAGCAACGGATGTGCCTACCGGGAGCGATTGACTAAGATTATCAATACATGCATCTTGGATCTAATGCTATGGTTAATACGTCGAGGACTTTCTTGATGATGGGTATCCAGACTTCGCAATGATAGAACGATATGCTTTGATACTGCTCTACCGTATGGATATTGATCTCGAACACAAAAGTCTTCATCTATTGTTGTAAGGGATGCCGGGGCAAGTCGCAGGTTTTGATGTTGGGCATGGGAATGGGTCTCGATCAGGAGCATCATAAGAAAATAAGAAAATAAGCACCCTGTCCATAACCCGAACTTCGCTGACTCACATACTTTACCTTGGTTGGTTGCTAGCGACTTTGGTTGCCTCTTCATCGGAAAAAACGGAGGGTTCATCGGTTTCAGAGTTCGAGATGTGCTGAGTTTCCTGAAGTTATTAATCACTATAATATGATTGGATCAAAGCCCTTACTTACTGTCTACTTCTTCAAGCTATGAAAAAGAAGACAAGCGAAGAGAGACTCCAAAGTCAATATCCGATGACATGAGAACTATCTACTTCTATCCATCAGCTTAATAACTCAATCTTTGGGCTACTCGTTATATATATCCCCTTTACGATAACTTATTCAATGTCTCTCGAATACGGGATGGGTAGCCTACGGAAAAGTGATTAAAAGGAAGGGCGAGCTAAACGACAAAAGGGACATATAGTGTGTACCCGGGGAAGAGAAGGTCCTCGTTCTTGGGAGCTAGGAGTAAAGGGATCTTTGTCGCATGGGTGCTTGATATCTAGATCACGCTTCCCGCTTGACATGGCGGGTATAGATCCCTTTCCTTACAATTTGCTTTCGATCTATCGAAGGACTATCTCGAAGGAGAGAACAAGGTGAATTAGACAGAAGCTAGCCACTATTGGGCTCATAAAAGTTCTTGGCGGCCGATCGAGGTTCCGCGTGTTGCCTTTTCATTAGATCTTCGCTATCTACGAACAATAAATGCGAGAAAGTAAAGGAGGCCCGACGTTGTAGAGCTTTGATATTGATTACTATTTATTTGAGCGACATAAAGTTAGAAAGAGTAGCAGTTCTCTAGGCTTAGGTTGATGATAGAATTCAATTCAATTAGAGTACATATTCCTATCTTTCCAGACTAGATAAGATATGGGGAAACATCTGACGAAGTTAGACTCAGGAATATAAAAAAAAGTATGATTGCGTGGCAAAAGCCTCTACATGTCAATCCTCTTATTCCTTTACATTATAATCAAATGAACCCATACTATTTTAAGTACTTTCGGATCATGATAGTTTCGTGTTGGGGAAAGAGCGACTAGGCGGTGATCATTTTCTACGTCAAGTAAGGGTGACTAATCGACCATTTTTCCATTCGATGTGGCATCCAGCCAAGTGGCGGCGACCCTCTTATCTATATAGTTGCGACAACTTGATAAAGGAATTCATTTCAAGACCCCTAAGAATTGGGATCCGTGCCTTAATCTAATTTGGGTTTTATCTCCGCCCAGGCATGGTGTGCTATGTCGCAGATGTGAGTCGACACGCTCAGGCGGCCCATCGTTTATCCTTCGCCCGCGGGAAGAAGACTCCCCTCGAGCCTTACTTGACTCTCAGGAGCACCTCCCTTTAAAATTTGGACCGCTCTCTTTCGCTCGAGGATGGCAACTTAGGCGCGAGCAAGGCAGTGGCGAAATCTGCAATCGGCTAGGCTTAGGCGGAATCACTCTTGTCTACTGCTCATCCCAGAAACGGACCAGTGCGGTGTGAATTCTTGCAGTGAGGATTACTCTTCCGTGACCCGAGAGGCTGAGGATTTCTTGTCTTTACGAGGCAGCGGGCGACGAGAAAGAAGGATATATTTTTATATGATAATTCCCTCTTTCCTTATCAACCAGCTCACGAGTTTGAGGAATTGGGCTTCGGGAAAGGAATTAGAGTGAAGTTGGGGTTCTGGGTACTTAACCTTGTTTTGAATTCCTCATTTATTGAACTTAGTTGAGAAGTAGCTGCCAAAGCGGAGTTATCGAGATCAGATGAGTTGCTTCTTTCCCTGAGTCATAGTCATTAAGAGATGATTATTCATTTGTCACAGGGATTTCTTTCTTTCACTTATAAGTGAAGGCGAGTTCTTCTGTGGAGTTTTTATCATCTAGACTCCCCATCTCGTAGGCTATCTAGCCTTAACTATCCCCTAAAAAAAGGGTTCAAATTCGACTTCTTGTATGTAGATTTAGCAAACAAACCCCGTGCGAACTCTATCGAGTCATCAAATCGATTACCGCAAGCCAGCCGCCCAGCTCGGCCGCGAAGCGATCGGTGATTAGCGGTCCTAGGGTTTAAATTGCACTTATCCTTATATTCTGGTGATATTACTTCGAGCCCGCTTGTGTTATACTTGACACTTATATTAGTTTTCATCTTATCCTGCATTTAAAATTAGATGTTTCGACATATTCTCCCTCTAATGGATCCCTCGGGGAAATGATTTTTATTTGCTCTTCTTTTAGTTGTTGCAGTTGACTTTAAAAGATTAATCTGATAAACATTGATTGTAAGAGGCTTCTTCACGATACATTTTGGTATCTCGTTTCCGATCATGACAATAGGGACATTAGTCCTTTTTGTAATGTCGGTTGAAGACTTTGACTCAAGTGTCGACATCTTGTCCATCTAAGAGTTGGACTAAGTCTTTCTTTGAAGTCCTTTCACTCCCATACGTAGGTGACATTTTCCTTCTTTTTTAAAGTGCAACGGCTCTTGGACCCTTCTCCAAGAGCCAGAAGAGGCCCATCCCTGTCCTGCAGGAACTCATTTAGACGTGAATCGGCAAAATGGATTCGGAGCATAGGGCTTAGAAAGATGAGATAAAGATCGATTTGAGATTGAGATAGAAAGATTATAATTAGAGAAGAACCCCTTTTTCCAATAGTGACATCTATCCCACTAGGGGATTCATCTATAATAAGGGAAAAGATCTACAACCTAGTAAACTAGCCTATTTGTCCTATTCTTCCTAGCATTATTCACGGTGCTCTCAACTTCTCGGTATTTAAAAATGCGGGGTCAGACAAAGCTCAAAGTCCCCAGGATCGGGAGCGAGGTCAATGATAAATCACCTTCCCTACCTCTCTCTGTATCTGCTTTGATGTATTTTCCTTCTATAAGATAAGGTTGTATTGCGGATGTTGTATTGTTCTTAACTTAAGTTGTAGATCTACGAAGAAGTCATATGCACAGTAGGAATGGAATGCCTTCGGCCCATGTATATATTCTTTACACTTGCAGGTCCTGGAGATATGATAGTAAGCACAGGGAATAGAGAGTGTATTCGATCGATTGTGGTCTTCCCCTTCCTTGTACTAAGGCATTGTAAGACTTTCCAAGAGAACGAACTTCCCCTATGCTCTCTCGTTCTCCTTCCAAAGCACGGAATGCAATACATGAGGGAGATGGTTAATTTGACTATTTTACTTTCGACTTGTTGTTCTTCCCTTACTTTAAGAGTACTTGAGAGAGCCTTGGGGAACATTCAAGCAAAGAAAAAGTTCTTTTCAACAAGAAGACGAAGGTGTAGTCTCCAACGATCATCATGCGGTCGATTCTCAGTTTTTATGAGCGAAGACATGCACGAGTCGAGAAGAGAGACATGCGAGGGAGAGAAAGCTATAGAACGAGGATAGTAAAGAGGATAAAGCAAAGGAGCGTGAAAGTTATCTTTCCAAGCGTCTAACTCCTCCTTACCTTGATTAATACACTTGTTGGGTGAAGGAAGGTGTATTAGTAGTCTCTCGAGGCCGGGAGGTGTGATACCTGGCTGGTTGTTTAAATATCTCCCATGCACTTTCCAACCTTGATTGAATCTTTTAGCCTCTCCCAAGTGTATTCGTTGTCCTAAGATATCTATTGTTTTGCTTGTTCGATCAACCCCGAGCAATTCCATGAGTAGAATCCCTCCAATGGCACATTTCTATAGACCAATCGACCATTTGATACCGGCTTGGCCTTGCTTATATGCTTTACACTTACGAAACATTGAAATATCACGTAGGAAAGAAGAATTTGAATGCATATATTCTTTACGTGCATGTCTAGGGAATTCGTAAGCCTGAGAAACTGACCATGTATATTCTTTACACATACGGAAAGAGTCGGAGCTAGAGAGAGCGAAGAGAGAGTAAGGCGAGGTAGAGTAATTAATTCGACTCATCGGGCTCATGACACGAGAGATTGCGAGGTTTAAATCCACGCCCCACGCCTAATCACTTGAGATGAATTTTTGGTATCGTATCGGTGGTATTGGACAATCTCATCAAACAAATGAGAACTATCAAAGGCATGAAAGAGGAAAGGCGCACTCTTGCACGATCGTTGTACTATCCGACTAAGGAGGAAAAGGGGGCTTTTCTACCTTTAGCAAGGCTAGCGCTATAGGGCTGTGAGCGTGAACCATTTTCAGTCGTAAGGCAGGCTACTGACTAAGGCATTTCATCAGCAAGGGAACTAATTGCGAGAAAAAAGGCATATTCGAGCAAAGGCAACTTTTAAAAGGCATTAAAGGCAAAGCCCTTATTCTTTCAAAATGGGCATATGGGTGATAAGGAACTTTCAATAGGCAGGCATGGACAGAAGGAAGCCGCTCCTTTTAATAGTGAATGTCGAAAATCGTCTTCCCGGATCACCGAAGATGGACAAACAAAGGATGCGCTGGGAATTTGTCTTATGTCCCGAGGGCTCCATTCCTTCCCGTGAGAAGAAGAACCCCGGAGTTATACCGCGGGGAGCCTACGACCTCGACCTCGTGTGAAAGCATGTCACAGGAATCGACGGTGGTCGATCTTCGCCATCTTTAGCGTCTCGGCGGTGGGCATGAAAACAAGATTTGAAGAAGGCTCAGGTATCAACGTCCTTAGCCCGCATTCATCAATATCAATAAGAGTAGCAGTCGTATAGGTATAGGCTAGAGCTTCCTTGCTTGCATCCGAAGTAGTGATTCCTTCCTTAGCCCAATCGCGTTAAGCGATTAATAATTCCTTAGTACTAGCATACTAAGCGATTAATAATTCCTTACTCTAGCAAGTAAGCGCTTATATTCCTTGCTCAGGAAAGTCAGAAAGAAAGGCATAAAGCAAGTACTGCGAACCCCTTACAACACGAGATTGGACAGTTGTAATTGCGCTTTCACCCATGATGGGATTCTTTGGGCTAGGATGTTTAACACGAGGCCCGAGAATCAATCGTATCTTAGTCTACAGAGATTCTGACTTTAGCTCTCTCTTTCCATTCTTTCTTGATTAGCGGACAGGTGTCGTTTCCTTCTTCTTGAGTTTAATTCGTGAACTTTTAGGCCCCTTTTAACTATTCCGTATGGGGATGAATCTAGGACAAATATTCTTTTAGATGTAGTAGCGGTCTTTGCTGTGGAGTTTATTGCACATCTATTGAATCGACTCTAGAAAATCCTTTTCCTTTGGGAACAACTCTGGTTCTTTAGAGCCCAGGTTGTTCCTAAATAAGCGTTTCTTAGCGCTTGTTGGAAGCGTGTTTAGCCTTATTTTCTCACTTTTGGTATTACCTTTTCTAACGTTCGAGAAGACGGTAGGTGGAGTGGAACCATGCAGTGCAGACGAGTTTGGCCAGAGTCGAGCTAGTGATATTCGGTGGCGGAAGTTAGTCACCTAAGGAGATTGGAAGAGAGACCAGGCCGAGTGGTACACGGCTAGAGCGGGCGATAGATCGGAGCGGCGGAAATGATTTTGTTCTGGGCCAGGTTCGTTGAGTCTGGAAGGGAAGGGCTATAAGTAAGTAATAGTTGCTTGTTACAAAGGTTCCTAAGACGAGGTTCGTTTCCTCCGAGAGTGCCTTCTTGGTGACTTGTTGCAGAGGAATTCATTTAATGACTTTGACGAGTGATTGTGCGGTGAAGCATCCTTTTAGAGAGAAGTAGAGTAGCGGGCAGACCAAGCGAGCGAGGCAATGTTAATTGACGAGCGAGAACACTCAAGTATTGATTGAGATGATTCCAAGCCAATGGGATTGACATGACCTGCGAATAGTTGCCTTGCCTAGTAGCCGGTGACGTGTGATAAGAAGAGGACTATTCTGCGACTATAGACCGATGTGAGGTGACCATCGGAATGACTGAGAGCGGCGAGAGACAAGGTGTTGGAATAGACCAGGCACATCAATCACAAGCCATCTTACTTAATATTTTCTAAATAGGAAGAGGCAATGTCAATTGAAGAATACTCAATATTGGAATCAAGAAAGCAAGAAGGAAAGCGAACACTTTCTCCCAGTCAGAGCTAGAAATCCTGTCTCTTCTTATGAAGAAAAATATTCTATTGGATTGGTGCAGGCAAATACTAACACATCTACATCAAGGGAATTGCAGATTGAAACAAGAGCTGAAAAGCGCGGAAATCCGGTCTTTCATATAGGTAGGCGAGGAAAGTTGACAAGAAGGGATAGTGACGATTGACCAGCAACTTGATGTTTCAAACTGGGGATTGGATTGAGTTAGCTACAAAAGGCCATTCTTTCTAACAAGAACGCTTTTCAATGACTTTGTTGCTTATATTTTTCTAGTGTTGACCTAATGTTTGTTTGACATTCCTCCTTAACCATCTTGTGTGGAGAATAAGGATTAGCATCGGCCTAGTCAGCCTTTGCTGATCTTTAAGATCCTTAGTATTTGGTGGTTGCGAAGTAATGTCATACTAGCTCAAACAATGGTGAGAATGCCTGTTAAGCTTAACAGTTCATCATTGTTTGACCTATTCCTCTGTGCATAAGGGGGTCTAGGTCTTGATTGAAAACAAGCTTCTTTTATTTAAAGGTTGGAAGCAACAAGCTACCTCATAGTTAGTATGAATAAGTACTACTTATATGAGCTATGTATTCCTTGAAACCTAGTTTTCCTGATTGCTTGTAAGAAGGATTCGTAACCCTCCAACTAACTAATCAGTACCCTTGACCTGATTCTTGATCAGGATCCAAGTAAGGTTGGTAGATTAAGTAGTTAGGTTAATGTGGATTATTCTCCCACACTATCACAATCACATCTTATTATCTTGTATTGTGATTGGGGCAACCTTGGGTTCTGGATCTTAATGACATATGGCATTGAGATTCAGATTTCGAGTTTGTCTCTTTGAACCCTTGAACAGAGTGTAGAGTCAGTGGAAACGCTGACTTTGCGTTATTAGTAAGGTTGGTTTATCTCAGTTTGAGATGATAGGAGACTGTGGAATGGGTTATCCCGGTAGGTTGCTTTTTGTCCATATAATGCATACAGCTCTGGTTGCTGGTTGGGCCGGTTCGACTATATGAATTAGCAGTTTTTGATCCCCCCTCTTTGATTCTTAGGGCCCCGTTCTTGATCCAATGTGAGACAAGGTATGTTCGTTATACCCTTCATGACTCGTTTAGGAAAAACCCATTTTTGTTTTGGGTCATGGGGCGGTTGGAGTATTACAAGAGATAAACGAATCCGGGTATTAGGAGTGCCTATGATGGGATGGGATGGGATGGAGCTATCACTAATAGATAGATGGGATTGTTGCAACTGTCTATAGAGCAAGGGCTCTTGAAACTATATCTTATAGAATAGGGGCGAGAACAAGGGCAAGCTGACCATTCTTTCTCAAAGGGAGGAGAAGATAGAGATGAGTGCTTTGATTGACCTATTTTTCTTATTCTTTAGGATGAAAAAGATCCCACGATGAAAGAGCTTCTAGTTTCTCATACCGAAAAAAGAGGTGAATGAAATGCCAGAGGAACCCCGACTGGACGAGAATTGATGCATTCATGAAGGAAGGAATTCTCCCCTCTATCAGAAAATGAGGCTTGAACCAGGCTCATCTTTGCCCAACTTTCCTCTCCACAGAGGATAGGGAGAGGAAGAGATGGAGATCCATGGTGCCTACTGACCAGGTTCATCATCCTCACTTTGTTCCATTCCAATAGCTAATCATCTATGAGACTTCATTCCCTTAAAGAAAAAGAAGGGTTGGGATTTGATTTAAGAAGTATATCCGTTACTCCTTAAGACACAAGTTCGTAAACAGTTTTTTAGTCTACACTAGGGAAGTTAGCTTGTATACAACCTTGTGTTCAGCTAGTTAGATGAGTTAATATAGTTTAACCAATTATTACATCTTGCCAGTCATGCTAGTGGGCAAGGTTGTCAAGCAAGCTAGTTCGATTGAGATAGAGGAGAAAATCCTGTTGAGAGTTAGGGATCGGAAGACTTTCAGCGAGGCGAGTCTAAGAAAAGAGACAGCAGGTGAGTTTCTAGCTTGTCTACGAGTAGGTTACAAGTAGGGAAATCCTCTTATTGAGGACTGCTTTCTCTCTACTCCTCATTGAATCGATCTTGCCTTGTTATTTGCATGAGAGATGCAACTCATATTATAGGATAAGCGGTTGAGCAACCAACGACTAAAGAGTAATAGAGCATGTGCATTCTAAGATAGAAGATCTGTCTCTTCCCAGCTAAAAGATCATCCTCCTTTCTGCGTAAAACATGCCTATCAGACATTCTAGAAATGTCAGCGAGTGGATGCCCATCCATTTGAATACATAGTTACCTAGCAAAGTGAATCCAACCAGGTAGGCTTCGTTTGATCATGTGAGAGAATCAGCATACGATACGGAATGATTATTTATACCAGATGCTTGTAGCGAGGCGGCGGTAGCGATGAATCAACCTGGTCGCGAAGCAGGGATAGCTACGATCTTGTCGGGATAGCTTGCAGTAACAGCGGTTTGACCCTTTCCCATATGCTTCCCGGTGTAAAGTGAGGCGAGGAAGGCTTGTCGGGTTGGAGGGAAGGAATGATTCGGTTTGATAGAGCGCATGCGGGGAAGATCTTCTTGAAGAGGGGGGAAGGCGAAAGGCTAGCAATTCGGAAGTTTAGCGCCTATCGATTCGGGAGTAGCGACCAATTCATGATCAAAGGCATGAGGAAGCGAAGAATCGATAAGCTAGTTAACTTTGTTGCTTGAGAAAGAAGGTTCGGTCGGGAGGCGATCTCTTTTTTTCGAGACTACGTGCACCAAAATAATCGAGTAGCGTCTTATCGTGCAACGGTGAGGAAAGGTCTCTATCTGGAGTGGGAGGAGGAGTGAGCGAAGCATATAGATTTCTATCTTACCGGTCACGGTATCGATGAGTGGATAGCTAAGAATTGGACTACCTATAAATAAAAGAAACTAGCGAACATATGGGGAAAGAGTAGTTCCTTTCAAGCTCTTAGCATTGTGTGAGGGTAGGTAATTTATGCCTTAAGCTAGGGAAGAGATTAGGAAGTAAGCCAAGCTCAGATAGGATAGTGACTGATCGAGAGACTGAAGTCGCTTTCGGGGAAAGAAAGTGAGCGAGTGAAAGACCATCGGATCTCTCTAGGGGACTATGAAGGATTGGATAGGAAGTCTATCTTTTCGGGAAGCTGTCGCTATGAAACGAGATGGGATGTTATAGAAAATATAGGAAGTGTATGCACAGATAAATGAAATACCTGGAACGAGCAATGAGCATGAGCGGTTGGCAGGTAAACTAGCTAAGACATCAAAGCATCTGCCTTATAATGCGGGTAAGGGATAAGTAGCTTGTTTCTTACGCGTTGAATGATAAGTAAGAAGGATTTCCAGCCAGATGCACTTTCAAAGCAGCTATCGAGTGTAGCATATCAGGATCTAGCTTCCCAATAGAGCTACCAGATGATCAGCCCTCTCTAGAAAGCATGTATTTAGATAGAGTCATGAGCTAATTTATCTATAGAGCAAGTAGCTGTTTACCTTTTCTCATGCGCGAGCACGGGATTTGTTTAGTGGTCATCCTCTGCTTGAAAGCTTCAGAAAGCAGACGGGCACTCAAGGGGATGGGGGTAGAAACCTCCTCTTCTGTCTGGTAATATAATAGGCTTTCACCCCGAAACTGAGAATAGAAGGATTTGTCGTGAGCAAATCAACTCATTGGAGAACTTGTTATAGGCGCAATCCGTGAGCCAGAACCCTAAAGCTAACTCTACCAATACCTTACCTTAAAATGGAATAACCTTTCTTCTCAGCCCTGGAATTCAATCCCTCAAATAGAGTGATCGGGAGCACCGCTTGCCCCTAACCGTATGCAAGAGGTCGTCAGAATTCTGGAAACGCACTATGGCCATGAGCATCTCCATTCAATCTTAGATTATTTGGAGACAAAGGGGTGGAAAGTTCCTATTATAGGGAATCGTAAATCGACCGAGACGAAATAGCAGTAACTCAAAAAGGAAAACAAGTGATGTTTGATGTTCTCACTCTCAGTTTGGTCCTACTGCTGGTTCATTTTGTTACTAAAAAGGGAGGAAAGTTAGTACCAAATGCTTGGCAATCCCTGGTAGAGCTTCTTTATTCTTTCGTGCCGAACCTGGTAAACGAACAAATAGGTGGTCTTTCGGGGGTTACGGTTCTGTATAGGAGTGTAAAACCCGTAAGTCACTCAGTGAGTGCTTTCTAAGAAAGAAAATAAAAGAAGAAGAACCGCGTTGGTCGTAATAGATCGACTTTCATGCAAGTTCTTGCTCCAGCATTAAAGTTCCATTTCAGGGAAGGACGACGTACCATGAAACTTTCCGTTTCGTCGAGCCCTGCTTTGGTCTCTGGTTTGATGGTTGCACGTGCTAAAAATCCGGTACATTCTGTTTTGTTTCCCATCCCAATCTTTCGCAACACTTTAGGTTTACTTCTTTTGTTAAGTCTCAACTTCTTCATTATGATCGCGTTTTGTACCCCTACTAAGAACTTGAGAGATGGAACTATGACTCACGGAAGCGGTCTATTAGTGCCTGATGCGGGAAATCCTTGTTTGACTTGTTGATCATCTATCATTACTGGCGAAGCAAGCATACCAATAATCAACTAGCTTGAGAGAACAATTCGAGAGAGAAGACCCAAGCCAGCCTAAGCAAGAAAGAGGAACTTAAGTCAACTAATGCTTAAGACATCAAAGTTCGGACATCTAAGCCAGTTCTGGTCCTTCCATCAGCCTCTATCTCAATAGCTTGAAAAATCGAGTGATTTGATTAGCTTACATTAGAGGATGGTCTAAAGCTGGCCTTTGCTATCAGTCCAACCAAGGAAGGGCACCCTCCGCTTAGTCGGTTGAGTAAACAAACCCGGATTCTAATATGGGTAGAGTAGTGACTTCCACTTTCTCTTCCTGACCAGAGAAGCAGTACACTTTTTCATTTACAGTGCGAAACTTGAATGGATTGCTCCGAATAATGCCATGGTTGGTTGACGAAGAAGGGAAGAGGGGCTACATGGTGGTAGCTAGGCCACGATGACATTAGGACATCACGCCCAGTCAGGAGGCTCGGTGCAGGCGAGTCGGGCGGATCGGGCGCGATACTATCTGCTATATATTGGGACTCTCATTAACTGTTCTTTCTCGGTTTGTACTGTACTGTGGGTATCTGAGCCATTTCTGTAATAACAAAAAATCATTTATATATACAAAGAACTACCAGAATTGGTGTCCATCACAAATCTATACACATATACACCGAGGTCCCTTTACTTGTACTATTACAATTTTACTATTATAAAACTTGAAGTTGTTAACGCGACGTGGCGATGAGCACTATCTCTGAGTCGGCTGCTTTGCGATGTGGAATGTCTGTCCTCATCCTTGTGCGGTACCTACGGATTGAACACCCATTACTAAACTGCAGCTTAGTGGGAACATAAGCAGACAACCACCAATGGCGTATCCTGAAGCTTATACATATGCATTATATATCTAAACATATTTCTATAACTTTAATTCCTTATCATCTTATATTCCTATTGCATGTCAATCTTTTTCTATTTCATGTTCTATGTCTTTGACATCTCCTTTATATATACTTTTTATGTAATCCTATTTCGAATACTTTACACATTCCTATACTTGTCATGTGTTCATCTTTCACGCTTGTTATAGGTCTTTTCAATGTTCCTATTCTTTTTCAGGTTACATATTATGTCTCTAGTCTATATCTTTTTCATCTTTCAGTTTTATGATTTATTTGCATTCTTCACTTTCATGCTTATCTTGTGTATACTTTCTGGTATATGTGTTCATCTTGTACTTTTCATATCCTCATTATCTTATTACTATTCTATGACTTCATATACATTTGTACGTTCTTATTCTCCTATCCTATACTTTGTGCGTTTGTATACTTTCTATATTTCTATTGTGTATATACTTATTTTCATATCAAGTTATAATGTACTTCTTGTTCTTGTAACTGTCTGTATTTTCATCGCATAGCAAGGCTATGCTTCTCATATCATATCATATCATATGCATTTCCTTTGTGTATACTTTTCCTTTTTCTTTTATATTCGTATGCACTTAAAATCTTGTAGAAGTGGATTCGAGAGAAAATAACTAGGTGTGCGAGAGGTCTTATCAGCTGTGCGAGACGGTGATCTGCAATACATGTGCAGAAGGTACTATCCGGCATGCGAGACGGTGATTTCGGTGTGTGTACGAAGGTACTATCAGCTGTCACGAACCAGGTGATTTCGATCTATTAATGGTGACCCTTGCGGGGCCGATCAACGGGATCTATATCCTGCATCGATTGGCGGGGCTACGATATGCAATACATGTATGCGCTGCGGCAATTTGTATCTTCCCTATAGGCATGCCTATCCATCCCTACACCGAGGTTAGCGAATGATCGGCTTTATTACATTTTATGTACATATCTCATAAGCATGAATAACTATTGTTATCATAATTGCTTATGCATATATACTATCATTACTTTACTCTGTATTAGTTCTCATATATGTAGTTTCATATTACGGTTCTCATATATCTATATAATACATATATTCATATCTTTTTCTTTCATTTAGTTTTAATACATTATATTTCATGAATGCATCTATGCACTCTTGTATTCATATATTCATATATAGCTTTCTATATTCATATCTCTTTATATCATTTATACATTTCTATCATGTTTTAGCTATTCTTGTACTTTCTATATTCCTATCATGTAGGCTTTTACTCATTTTCACATTTCATATATGCCTTTATCATTTATGTACATGTTCTCATTCTATGCTTTGTCATCTTTTTGTTTATCTCACATCGTTCTTATCATTTGCTGCCTTTCTATCATGTAATTGGTAATGCGTTCCATCTTATTCCTTTTTGTATGTCCATCATACACTCATATCAATTACGTATTCCTATCATTTGTTCTTAGCATGTTCTATCTATTCATTTAAGTATGTCTATCATATAATCCTATATTCACATTCATGAACACATCTATACATATTGCATTTTCTCTGTTTTCCTTGTTTCATACCTATTACATATGACACTTCATATGCTAGCAAGAAAGTATGATGTCTATGAAATTACACCTTATTCATATATTCTTATTCCTTTATGAATCTAGTTTACTTAGGAATTGGAATCAATCAATCGGATCATCAAAATAAAGTTATGGCATTTTATGCCAACTAGTTATTTCTGGAGATTTTTCTAGGGATAGTTTGTATTACTTATTTTTAAGGATTCTTAACTGCATGTTTGACATAATATACCTCAGTTTTCTAAAATCTAAAGGTGATAAAGGAGTTCTGGCTGCATTTGGAATCTTGTTGGATATGGGGACTCTGAAGGTTAAAAAATCCCGAAACTTAGAACTTCTCTATGTTCAACAACTGAAACGGGGGTTTGGACAATGATTGTTTTGGAGTGGTTTTTGGGCCATAAGGTGTGAGTGACGACTGTGGCTTCTATATGTATGGTTCTCCTTGAAGTCTATTTTAATTGACCATGAATAACTCAAATCGGATAAGAATTGAGCAAGTTATGGCCAAAATAAAAGAAGCTGGTGAAATTGGGAGCAGACGGCCCAGTGTCTTAGAGTACACCCCCTAAAGTGTCTTAGGTACACCCAATAAAAAATGACCAGGAAAGCGAAAGTGTCAGGTATACTTTCAAAGATCTTTTCGGTACACTTTCAAAGTGTATCGGTACACTTTCAAAGTGTATTGGTACAAGTCACCCGAAATGCCCTAAAATGTGTGTTTTCCCCCCATTTTTCCATATTTTTGATACCCAAATCAATTCTATACTTTAAACACACATCTAAATCATTTCATATGTCTCTTGTAATCTCTTTTCTACCCAAATTATCTTTCAATACACCAATTATGAACTCTATTGAACTCAAACATGCTTTCTATTCATCTCTTATACAAGGCCTAGGGTTTTACTCAACCCTACATTCAAGAAACTTTGGTTAGGATGACATCCTAACAAACCCTAAGTTTGGGGCAAGCTACTAATCATGTAATTGTATGGAAATTCATACAAGAATTCATAGGTCCATGCAAAAATCCCAAGTTCCATACCTTTGATCTCCCTTTCCTCTTCTCTTCTCTTCTCTTCACCTCTTAACTGCTTCCCAGCTCTCTCCTTCTCTTATCCTTTTTCTTCTCCATAGTTTTTCTCTCTTTTGGGGAGACGAAATATAAGATATTTTGATCCCCACCTTAAGGCCATGTTTGGCCAAGGCAACCCATTTTGGTTTTAAGTTTCTTTAATTGCTAAGTCCTTAGACTTCTTTCTTTTTGCAAAGTAACTTATGCTTTATTTTAATTTAACTTGCGCAATCTTTCCTCTTTTATGACTTTCATATCTTTTTAACAAATTACAAGATTGCCCTTGTATCTTATAAACTTTAAAGTCTGTCGTTTATTTCCGACAATTTTCATTTAGCTTTTAATATACTAAGCAAAGTAGAAGGTTGCTAGGGTATATTCCCGGAGATGTTGAGGACGGTCAGTTGGTATCTTATGATGGTTTCCCTCGACATCTTGTTGTTCCATGTAGAAGGAACCTTCAGACATTCACAGAAGAGGCGAAGGGGATAAACATTATCATTATATATATGACATCTATAACCTAGATTTATGGCCTTCTTTGGAAAGAGACGAAAGAACAACTAGCCAGCCTGGTCTCTCCTATCGGACTATGTCTTTCATTCTTTCTTGGGTATAGATATAAGTTAGTTTAAAACAGAAAGTATAAAAAGAAACAAAACATAAAAGGAAGTCTTATTTAACTTACAGGGTAATTAAGGAATAGAAGCTACCATCCTAGGGGAGGATCTATTATCTCTCTACCCAGCTTCTCGTAACAGTAGAAAGAGGAAACGCTAAGTGAAAAAGGTTAAGATTGCTTAATGAGTTATGGCTACTAGTGTTGGTTATCTTGACTCATGTCGAGTATTCTCCTTTGGGCATTTAGCTGGCTATATCTTACGCTTTTTGCTTTGTGCCTCAGCGAGTCTCAATCGATTGGCTAGATTAGGACTAAGGAGAGAGACGGTTGAAGACTCCTTTTATGCAATTATGAACTCCACGTCCCTTACTCGTCTTTTGAAAGCCTGAACATTCGCATAGAGGATTATCACGCATGCTCCTCCACTGATGACAAAATTTATATCCTCTTCTAGGAATTCCTACCTCTATAAATAAGGAGAGGGGAAAGAAGTGAAGTAAGGAAGCCAATCTAGGCTAGGATAAGTTGATAGGTAATAGATTGCGGGTTAAGATAAGAAGTGAATCCTCATTTTTAGTGAATGATGAGCTTAAAAGTCATCTCTTTTTAGTCCATTTTTCTGTTTGATTTTCAGTTAAAATTGAATAATTAATATACAGAATTAGGAAGAAACTCACCCGTTTGTTAGCGGGAGGTGAGAATGGAAGAAAGAAAGAAAATCACAGGTGGAAAAATGCGATGGCAATTTGCAGATAAAGTCTGCGATCCGATTGGCGGAGAAGCCGAGAAAGGAAAGAAATGGCTAAGTCATGTATGCAGTTTTGGAATTTACCGCGGCCAGTTGGTCGCGACCCGGGGGATGAGGCTATAGAAGTCGCGACGTGGCTGCACATGAGAAGGTTTGAAAGAATGAGGCGATGTCGCGGCGGCTGAGATCGAGTCGCGACACGGGACTGCTCAGGTTGAAGGGTGAGAGTTTCACATCATGAAGTGGTGAGGTCACGAAACAGCGATTCGAAGTCGCGACATCGGGAGGGCTTGATGAAGCTTCACGGTTTCCGCTAAAGCGATGTAGCGACAAAGAGATTGATAGCCAGCGACATCCAGAAATGACAGCTATCGATTGAAGGCTGCGATTGACTTGAGTGAGGTCCGCGACGAGATATGAAGCGTCGCGACATCAGGAGAAGAGAAGTGAGACCAGTCAAGGCGTGAGAAGATGTCACGACAAGATATAGAGTCGCGCGACATCGCAGAGATGACCAAATCAGAGTGCATAAGAGTAAGTTGATGTCGCGGCGTGAATTGATGTCGCGACATCGATGATATCATCCGCAGCAGCGAAATCGCGACAGGCATTGACTTGGGCTGGTTACTTTAAAATCCCGCGGAGTCTACATTGAGATTAGGGCTGATTGAGAACCACGCCATCTACAGCGGCTATCCGACTCATGAAGGTAGCTTGGCGACCCTGGGCGAAGTGCGGATAGGCTGAAGGCTCATTTCTTTATTTTCTTTTCTTTTCTTTTCTTCTTTTTCTTATTTTTTTATTTCCTTCATTTTAGAGCAGATTCTGTTCTCATTTTTCTTTTGTTGTATTTTCTGGATCTGGATGTTATCGTTTGGTGAAGGTGAATACGAGTGATTTATTTTCAAATTACTACGGAATGTTTGAAGTTGAGACAAATTTCTGGAATTCGATTGTTTTTCGGTTTCAAATGCGATTATTCTTATGATCGGAGAATCTTTGTCATCGTGTAATTCGATGGTGATGAATCGGCTTCCATTAAGTGAGCGATTTATGGTCGAATTTATCTTTCACATAGTCGTTTCCGGTGACTTGTTAATTTCGGTTAATGAATTTACTTCTGGTTTTTGGGTTTATTGTCTTGGGATCTGAATATCGATTTCTTATGCAGTTGGGAGTGCGCGTCATTGCTCTGATTTCAAGGAGGTCCTCCCGAGTGACACGGGGGAAGACATTCACGAGAGTAATGTATTTCTTTGAAGGTATACTAACCTCTTTATTAGGGATCTTTTTGAGCTTTATGATTCACTTAGATAAATCCTCTTCTACTTTGAAATCAAAACAGAGTTGAATGAGTTATATTTAAACAAGCAAAGAGTTCTTTGGTCGGATAGTGAGGCCGATCGAGTGTTAGGCGAGATCTAATCAAGGAAGGGTGATCATTTTAATTTCGAGGAGAAGCAATCTGGAGATTGTATATCCTTGCTTGGCCCAGATAACTTGGGAGCTAAGGTTTGCAGTCCATAAAATGGGTATGAAGTATTGCAAAAGAAAATACCCAGTTAAGGAAGTCCTTAAAAAAGTAGTTATCATTCACGCCATTCGAGAGAATCGGGTCGGAGAATTAGATAATGAAGTAATGGAGTGTGGAGAGATCCGGTACTAAAGCGCCTTGGACCCCCGATTTTGAAAGGAGTTATCGAAATTTTATTAGGAGTAACTACGAGATTGATAGTTCAACTATAAGCTGTCTCTTTTAATGTGTCTTCGAGGATAAGCTGTTCGATGTCGGTTCTTTTATTGAAATTTCATCATTCTTTATTCTTTATCTTTCGGTAAGTAGGATAGTTCGGTTATTTTCCTTTTGTTAGTTTAATTTTCTAAAGCTGCTTAATGGAACCTATTATCATTTTTGTGGTCGAATGAGTAATGGAAATTGGTAGTCGGGGTAAGTTGATTTAAAATTCTTGAGATCTGCAGCTGGGATCGATATGCGGACTTAAATCCATTTTATTACTTGTAGGCTGTGCGCTATGAGAATATGGAAGGCCCGAAAACGAGCGTTGAGAAGCCAGTTTTACTCTACAAGCCCAATTGGTTTTATATAGTACTTAGAAGTCAAACGAGTTTTATGGCGCCAGTTCTTGGATTAAGACCACTTAGTCCTTTGGTAATAGTAACACCGATTTGTAAGGTGTTCTTTAGTGCGGTCAACAAGTTTTATGTTGCCAGTTCAGCAGGATCGAAAGAATTTTATAAATCAATATTGGATGAAGAAAATACTAATTTGGACATTTTTTAAAAAAGAAAAGAACAAAATAGATTTTCAAGCGTTGGTTCCAGTTTGGCCACTAACCTTTATGAAACGCATTGAATATTTATGATGAATTTGATAAATCTGTCAATGGAAGTGTGTTTTGCTTTCGGAAAAAACTTTGATGCATAAAGCAGAACACCGTCGATTCAGGTTGACAGAAATGAAGGGCGTATTTGGAAGCGAGAAAGACCCGAGGCGAGAAGAGTTCAACCATGGAAGAAAGGCGGGATCGGGTTAGGCCCACATGCAGGAGAGCTAGAAGGCCTCCAGTCACATTACAGTGATTTACGGAATAATTATCTATGGGAAGGGCACTGTATTATTGTCCAGACGACGCCGGTTGATGCAATAATTTTGAATTGAAGCCCCGACAGCGATTACAATGGTCCCGGCATCGGTTCTTGGTCATCCCACTTGAAGATCCCAAACGGGCTTTTTGGGAAGATTCACTCGGGATGGTATCTTTGTTAAATTGAATGGGGTGAGACCCGAGAGTCTCCTTCACTATTCCCATTCTCACCCCAAGGGAATCTGGCTGACTACATGGTATGAATCATTACCATATGGTTACGGTGATACTTGGGAGGAGTTAAGTTGAGGCCTACTTGGGCAGTGGAATTCTTTCCTGGCCCTAATAGAAGGAGAGAAATCATTGTGTTCCGGCGGGAAGATGAAAGCACATGTAGCTTAGGAAAGGAATTCAAGCAGTTCTTCGAGAAGATGTCGATGCATGGGATAGATCACGAAGGCTTCGGATGGACATTGTATATCATGCCATGAATGATATATCAAAGGGATCATTGATGCTTCTTTGTGGAGCATTCAAAAAGAAAAAAGTCTTGAAGAGGCAAGGCAGTGAGAGATGGCCAAATGTAACATGAAAACTCCTTCTGAGCTTTCAAGAGGAAACAACTGAGGGAAGGGAATCTGGGCGAAGCCCAAGATATGTGGCCATGGAGGAGGCGGTGGATGCCATTATGCACGGAGTTAGACAAGCAGAAAGAAAAGACACACCTTTGCTCATGAAATAGAGGCGATCGAAAGGGAGTTAATGAAGGGAAGTCTTTGAGAGATGGCGAAGAATTTTTATGAGATTTGCGAGAGGTTAATTATTTGGGTGAGGCGAGAACATCATTTTAAACCAATCCTAACCTTCCGGCTCATTATCGCACCCGGCGCTCGAGGAACCATGAGAACGCACCTCGGCGTGCATGGGTGGAGGGGGGCTTCTCAAGGCGAGGCGGGACGGGGGCCTACATCGGTATCAGCGGCCACCTAGGTTCCAAGCTGGCGTGAGACGAGCGAGCACGGGAATGGAATGCAGGGGCGGGAGGGCCCCGGGTCTTTCGAGAATCTTTGCGGTTTAGCGGGAGACCAGGGATAAAAAGGCGTGAACCTCCATGAGCAAAAATTTGGAGGGTGGAAGCAATTTGCTACCAATTCTAAAATTTTCAAGAACACTACAATGCATCCTTGAAGAACTTTGGAGACCTGAGAAATTTGTATTTTAACCGCAAAGCAGGAGGAAGGATGCTTTCCCGAGTGATACAAGGAAGAACCCAGAAAGGCTGCATGGGTGCGGCTTAAGTGGGAAAGGAGTTAGAAGAGAGGAAAGGAAAGATGACGACAACAAAGAGTAGCGTACGGAAGGGGAAGGAGGCGGATGGAAGTGTGTGGAAGGAGTAGAGAAGAGGAGCATCGAGGATCAAGTAGTCCCATTTCCACAGTTGCGGAAATCAAAGATGGAGGAGCAGTTTGCAAGGTTCTTGAGAACTTTCCAGAAGCTAGAGATCCGTGTACTGCGAAGTGGTGACTCGGATGCCACTTGTAAAATTCTGAAGGGCATCTTTTGAGCGAAAAGAAAAAATATTAGAAGAGAGGAATAACGATGAATCTCATGCCACTTGATGGTAATAGGGAAAGAACTACCGTAAGAAGATGAAGGACCAGGGGAAGTTTCACAATTTCCTTGTATTGTTTGGAGGAGTACAGGAATTCAGGAAACACCTGCAGTGACTCGGGAAATTTGTGTCGATCTGATGCCTCTCTGTTTGCGAAATTAAGTTTGGGGAGCTTGCTCCATATTTGTTCTCACAAATGGCGGAGCGAATCGGTAGTGGCTCAGAAGAGGAATCGTGAAGATGTGTTGGTCAGCGTTGGGAAGTTTGTATTCCATTAGACTTCATCATTACGGACATGGAAGAGATTCCGCGAGTACCCACACTATTAGGAAGACCATTCTATTCTTGGAGGCTGCCACTAGGTGTGACATGCAGAGAGAGTTCTTATCTGAAGGGTAGGAGAAGAAGGCGCTACATTTAACTTGATCAAAAAGTATGACAAATATAGATAGGGACAGCAAGAAGGAAGGTTGCAATGTGGGCGATTACGTGCTCTCTACTTCCAGCTACGATGTTATCAATGATTGTAACACTCAGTTTTTATCAATGAAAAGAGATGAATTCCCGGTATCTTGAGAAGATGTCTGATACGAATTTCCATACGGCTGATTTCATTCTATAGAAATGACCAATTGACATAAAGCACATGAAAAGATAATGGGAAAAGCGTTGAAAAGAGGAAAATCATCGAGACCGGTCGTCTGAAGAATTTAGTTTTGAAAGAGTTGCCGTATCATTTAAAGTATGCCTACTTAGAATTACGAAAAAACCGGTGATCATTTCGGCCCGGACTCGGTGATCTTTGAAGAACAAAATTCTTTGGAAGTGATAGAAGCATAAGGAATCTAGCTTATCCATCAAGAATCGAAGGGTATCACTCCAACGCTTTGCATGCATAAGATTCTCGTCAAGAGACTTCAAACCATCTCGTAGAACATCGAGAAGACCGAATCCAAGACAGGAAGTAGTCGTAAAGCGAGGTACTCAAATCACAACTGTGCTCATCTACGCTATTTCCGTATAGTCTCGGGTGAGCCCACCATGTGGTTCCAAAGAAAGGAGGGTTTACTCGTGATAAATGAAAGAAATGAATTTGATTCCAACAAGAACAAGGATGTGGATGGAGGGTATGTATTGATTAAGGTGAAGTTGAATACAAAGAACCGTAAAAGATCATTTTCCTCTACCTTCATTGATCAAATGTCGATAAGAAGGTGACACCCTCACTTTTGTTTTCTCTCGGATGGGTACTGTGGTACAATCAGATTGCTATCGCACTGCAGGATCAAGAAGACCACATTCACATGCCCTTTATGGTACCTTAGCCTGTAAGGATGCCACCTAAGGTGTAATGCTCAGCTACATTCCGTAGGTGCATGATGTCTATTTTCTCAGATTTGGTTGAAGAAGTGATGGAGATTTTCATGGATGATTTTATCGTATGGAACCATCTTGATCAATGTCTAAACAATCCGAAACAAGACTTCAAAGATGCCAAGACAAACAATACCTAGCAATCGACCGGGAAATGCCATTTTATGGTAAATGTATGAATTGTTCTCGGGCATAAATTTCAAGCATCGACTAGAAGTCGACCGTGTCCAAGGTATCATTATCCGCATTCTGCACCACCTACCACGTAAAAGCGAGAAGAAGTTTCGGGGCATGTCGGATTTTATAGGGAGATTCATCAAAGACTTTTCAAAATAGCCGCACTAATTATGCGACATCGAAAAGGATACAAGGTTCACTTTTGATGACTCCCGCAAGGATGCTTTCGATGAAATCAAGATCGTGCTGGTAATAGCACCTATAATGGCTGCAACTGCACGGAATCGTGGATTCAAATAATGCGGTGATGCCGCTGATTTTGCTATGGGAGCCGTGGCCAGGGGAAAAGGAAAGAGAAAGTATTCGTGGCCATATACTATGCTAGTAAGACCTTCAATGAAGCACAAGAGAACTACTCAACAACCGAAAAGGAGATGCTAGCTATAGTATTTGCTTCTCGTGAAAAATTTAGGCAATACATTTTAGATCCTATGTAGTAATTCGCCACATCATGCAGCAATCAAATACTTAATGTCGAAAAAGGAAGCCAAGCCAAGATTGATAAGATGGGTGCTGCTGTTGCAAGAGTTTGATTTGGAAATAAAGGATAAAAAGTGGATGTGACAATGATAGCCACCACTTGTCAAGAGGGAAAGAAGCAAAGATTTAGGAAGACAAAGTGCGCTAATGCAGAACTTCCCGTGACGAAAGCAACGCTTAAGGCTCTCCTTCCAACTTCCATGCATGGGTCGGGATATTGTGAATTATCCGCTTCGTGGAGTAATGCCTTCGTAACTCAAATAACAACGTAAGAGGAAGCTCGTGAACCGGAGCAGCGTATATTATATTTGGGATGACCCATTATTATTCAAGAGTCGACATGATAATAAGACGATAAAGCGAAGGTGAACAAGGCAACATTTAAATGAATGCCATGCATCACCATACGGGGACACTTTTCAAGAGAAAAGAATACAAGATACTACAATCGTGGTTTTATCGCCCACTATCTTCAGAGATTGTGTAATGGGTGAAATTGTGTGTGATCGATGCCAAAGGATTGGAAATATCGCCAGCAGTGAATGAGATGCCCCAAAGGTATTATGGTAATTCAAATTTTTGATGTTTGGGGAATAGGGATTTCATGGGGACCCTTCTCCACCATCATTTGGAACATTTATATACGCAAAGATTATGTCTCCAAATGGGTGGAAGCCATTCTAGGAATTTATGCAACACAGCTTGTGAGTTTTCGCAAAGGAATATTTCGAGTGTGCCTGGGAACCCCTTAACCATTATTACGCACGGGGAACCCATTTTGCGAACAAAATATTTGCAAACTCATGAGCAGATATGGGATCAAGCATATAATGAGAGTTTAGCTTATCATCCCTGCACTAATGGACAAGGCAAATTTCCAACAGGAGATCAAAAGAATACTTGAAAAGATCGTGAGCTCAAGCAGAAGGATTGGTCTTCCAAACTCACGACGACTCGCCTACGTAACTGCATACAAAACTCCCATCGAATGTCCCCATACGCATCAAGGCAAACCACGCCATCTACCTCTTGGAATTAGAATACAAGACAATGTGGGCCATCAAGAAGTTAAACTTCGATTTTAAGGCTGCAAAGGAAGAAAGACTGCTCCAACTGTCTGAATTGGAAGAACTGAGAAATGAAGCTTATGACAATGCTCGAATATACAAAGATAAGACAAAGAAATGGCATGATCAGAGGATCTTGAGAAAAGAGTTCAAAACAGAGGTTCTGTTGTTTAACTCTAGACTGAAATTATTTCCAGGAAAATTAAAATCCAATTGAGCCGCCATACACAAAGGGTGTCAAGTACTACATTTGGAGCAAAGACATAAAGACTCCGCTACCTGAAGAATCTCGTGGTCACGGACAAAGTTGCCAAAGCATTACCTCAACAGTGGGAGGAGGAAGCTGAAGAACTCCAACTGTTCTTAAGGAAAAAGAAGAAGTACTACAACAAAGCAAGTCCAGCCTAAGGACTCAAAATCGAAAGTAAATGAATGGAGGCAAACTCCATGAGGATTTCAATACTGATTTTAAATTTTGAATTATTATTATTAAGTCGAATTTGTTTTCTAGAAGGATAGATTTAATATTTTTTAAGCTATTATTAGAAATTTGATCAGAGTTTCAACTAGAATTTTCCGGGATTATTGGGTGCTGATCTTCCTCGCAAGGGTTCAAGACATGAATAGCAGTGCAACTATAGGAATGATTCCAGCAACTTGCAGAGGAGTCGCAACCTGAGAAAAAGGGGAGTAACCTTCTCTTTAACCAAATTCTGTAGTTGTGATTGAACTAATTGTTAAATCGTTGCATGAAATATACCTGGATAGATGTCTAAATGTGTTAGAAACAATAACGAAATTCAAAGTTTTTGAAATCATTGAATTAAGGGCTTAGGTCACAACATAAGGGTTATGTCGCGACATTAGCTAATGTCCATACATAACATTGATGTCGCGGACCAGTTTGAAAGGCGCTAAGCAGAGCGAGGAAAGGATTCATGTCGCGACACCACTGTGATGTCGCGACAGTGAATTAAGTTTCAAATTTGAGAAGGAATTTCGCCACATCCAATAATTCCTGAAACCCAGACATGTCGCGACATCCTGGGTATGTCGCGACATAAAATGCGACACATGCCAACTACTCATTCCAAAAAGCCCTAAATTTAATGATCTCAAATGAAATGAGGCGGAATTGAAGTCGCGACAAGTCATAAATGAAGCATTAATCAGCCCACGAACATTGATTGAATTGCAACTGTTGGAAACTATCTCATTCACTCCAACCCACATAGCCATTCGCCTTCGTCTTCCCTCTGAATCTCAACCTCCGAAAAACCCTAAATAGCCTCAACCTTCGAAAAGCTTTCCTGCCTAATGGCTGAAATTCCCACACCGGTGCCTAACTCCTAGGACGCAGATAATGAGAGTAACACCTAACAATCGTAGGGGAAGAAGAAAACTCATCAAGGAGAACAAGCTTAGATGAGATTCGCTTGAAGAACAAGGTGAGAGACGCGATCTGAGGCACCGGGGAGCTCCCGGGGACTTCTCAAGAAAGGGAGAGCGGAAAGGAAAAAAGGAGAGAAGAAGAATTAGAAGATTTCGTCTCGACTTAAGCTTATTCTCGCTGGAAGAAGTATTACTACTAACAAGGGTTTTGTTACGAGAGGAGGTTCAAAACCCCGTGACTCCTTTCTGCTGAGATGGATAGAAATTGTAGAGCATGGGGAGGAAGTCTCGCCCGCACCAAAAGGTGGATATACGCTGCAAAGACTGTGAGAGTTTTATTCCAACATGGTAGGAAGGAAGGAAGGAGCTGTTTTTGTTGTGAGGAGTTCGGGTCTCATACGGCTTAAGGCCATCAATGAAGCCTACGACATGACAATACACAAGCATAGCTCCAAATTCAAGAAAATTTTGGAAAAGCCGAATCTTAGAAAGATTGCCGAGAAGCTCACTGATGGAAGGGCGCAGTTAGACCAGAAAGAAGGAAAACCAAGAACTCTGAACAGGGGGAGCCTCACTGAAGAAGCAAAGGTATGGTTTTACTTCCTGGCGTCTGTTTTGGTTCCAACAAGACATTTATGCACAGTGAGAGAACAAGAAGCCAGACTCATTCGTATGCCATACCGAAGGGATACAAAGATCAATATAGGAGTTATCATAGAGAACTCTATCATGAGATATCACTAAGAAACAAAAGAGGTTCAAGTTTCCTCACCCAAAGAACAATCACAAAGGCTTTGGCTTTCAAGGCCGGGAGGAAAGGGCCTGGGAGCTGTAAGAAGTCCTAAGAGCTTCACCCCTCCTTTTGAGCAGGTTAGTAAGGGACCAAGAAATGAGGAAAAGGGAGGCCGGTAGAAAACAAGAGGAAGCCCCAAGCCACAACGTAAAAGGAGACCCGCAGGGGCACCGATCAAGGAGCGTGAGCACATAGCGAACTCACCTCGACAACAACGACATATTGCTTCAGAGCACGAAGGGCGTGATGAAGGCAACTCTATAGACTTTTCCATCCCTGGCTGGGCCTCCCCAAGAAACAAATTTCCATCAAGTGGAAAGCTCCAGGAGCACAGAGAACAACTTGTTATCGAGACTCTAAATGCTACTAAGAAAATAAGAAAGAGAGTAAGGGAGTGGAACTTAAAACAAAGAATCTCGCAGGCCATGTATGAAAAAGAACTCGAAAAGAAGAGACCAACAAAGGGGGAAGAAGAGCTAGGATGTAAAAGAAAGGGAGCAAGGAGCTGAGATACAAAGAAGAGATCAACAAAGGGAGAAGAAATGAATGTGAAAAGAGGAATTGTATGAGAAATAGTGTTAAAGCAAGGAGAAGTTATTCAAGAAAGAAATGAAAGAAAGAGATCACGATCTCGCGGTCGAAACTCAAGTTGAGTCATGAAGCTTTATAATAAGCGTGCTTGATCGTGACTCTCAACTACTGGGCGATTATTAAAAGAGATAAAGAGCACGACACTAAATTCAGGAGCAAATCAAGGGCTTCGCTACTTTACAAATCTCTACAGAGGAGCCGGAAAACAAATTGAACGTACGCAGACAAAAAGCAATGGAGATCGAATCCTACAAAAGTGTAAGGAATGGCTGGGAAGTTTGATTCGACACACACCTTCTAAATTCCCAAGTCATGACCGAGATGGAAAATACTATGAATGGTCTGGGAGAGACAAGATGTGCTTAACAAGAAGGTCGAATTCTAACGAGATCATCATTGAAGAACGTTGAGAGGGAAACTAAAAAGAGAAAGGAAAGAAGGGAAATGAAATTTCCTTCATTCCCAAATTTCCATTTGAACACTTTAATTGATCCTCCCTGATATTTGCTACCTCTTCCAAAAAAGAAGAAAAACAAATTCTCTCTCCTCGCTCTACCCTTCATTAACAACTCCTATCCTTTTACTGTATCCAACTTTTGCAAAGAAAATCAAAAATAAAAGGAGGAATTTAAATTGAATTGCCAGGCTACTTTGCATTTGATCGTTTCAATGTTATGTTGTTTGTGGTTGCATGATTGGGAATTCAAAGTAGGAAATAGTTCCGTAATAAAATCGCCGAGAGGTCATGGTTTAATCTGAATGAAGCGCTTAGAGTAGGAGTGTCGAAATGAGGAAAAATTGCGTAATAAGGACAAAATGCATAGCTTTAATTAAAACACAAGGTACAAAAATTACTTATATTTAACTGATAAGTCCAGAATAGAGGAAGGTAATACAACAGAAGGAACAAAACATATTTTTGAGTTTGTAGTATGAACAGTAAGTCAAGGAACCTGTTGAATATCAATTAGCTTAATTACTCATCAATAAAACTGAGTCAATATAATTCCTCAGAAGTTAGTCACACCGATCAACTGCATTCTAGAATTTGTTAGATTATTGATCGAGGCTAGATCCTAGGTGATGTTTTGACAAGAAACGATGCAGCTACTCTTGGATAGTTTGGAGCCATTCTAGCCATCCTCATTAATATGTCGGGTGTGCATATACCTTAGTTCCATGAATTGAGCTAAACAGACTGATTTTTCAAAAAGAAGCCAATGGAAATCCCAACCCATCCAGAAAACTAAATCCTTCAGTAAAGAACCAATGATTACCCATGAATTCAAGAAGGAAGAAGAAAATGAAGTTTGGGGGAGTATATATACTTTTTGAGGAACTCCAAAAGGGAATGAAAAGAAAAAGGCAAAGAGCAGAAAATGCAATAGAAAAGAAGGCTTCTAGGGATAAGTTTTATCTTGTGGCCTTAGATCTGAACAATTGTTCTTAGGGGTGTTTCGAACACCTAGTACCCTAATGCCATATGGTATGGGAGCCACTAACCCAAAAAGTTCGCTAAGAGTGTTAGAAAGCCTAAAAAGTTAAAACATTGCACTATCCTTAAGTGGTAGAAAACTAAGGAAATCTTCCAAGGAAATTACAAGTGTGGAATAGCATAGCCTCCGAAATGAAGAAATCGAAGAGATGCCCCAAACAAGAAGTTTAGGGAAGATTATTAGAGAAACTATCAGAAAGAAAGGGTAGAAGAGAAGAGAAAATGTTCAGGGTAATCTAAACCTAAAAATTCCTTCCATCCTACCCATTACCCAAGCCTAACAATATAAGCCCAAAAGACCTGATTGATCTTGAAGACTGAGAACACCTACATCAGTGGAGATCAATATGAAAAACAAACCTATGGAATCCGGGAAGAATGGAAACAATCAAAATTGGGGAAGAATCGTAGGGAGTTAAACGACAGAAGAGGAAATGAGAAAGGAAACAATTCAAAAGATTCAATGTGATCCAAGGAATATATCGCTTTTATAAACATTTTCAACAATTTAGTTTTGCATGACATAAAGAGGTAGAGACCAACCTGAAACCGGACTCAAGCTAAATGTACTTAAAATTTTCAGACACTCAGATTGCAATTAAATTGAATGCCACCGCAGTAACAAATCGTAGAAAAATGTCCTTTAAAAAATTTTTCTTTTATTTTGTTCGAGGACAAACAATTTTTCTTTTCTTTGTCGAGGACAAGCAAAACTTTAAGTTCGTGGGGAGTTTGATGAGCTTAAAAGTCATCTCTTAAATTCATTTTTCTGTTTGATTTTCAGTTAAAATTGAATAATTAATATACAGAATTAGGAAGAAACTCACCCATTTGTTATTAGCAGGTAGAATGGAAGAAAGAAGAAAATGCAGTGGAAAAATGCAAAAGAATCGGTGGAGTAAAAGTGCAGCTAATCGCGCAGCAGAAAAGGAAAAGAAACGGGCAAGTCATGTATGCATTGAATTTACATGTACCACGGAGGTCGCGATGTGGATAAATGGCTATAGTCGCCGATTACATGAAACTGCACATGAGAAAGACTGAAAAGAAATGAGCTGATGTCGCGACATGAGATCGGTCGCGGCCACCAAACCCGCCATTGAAGGGTGAAGTTTCATGAAGTGAGGTCACGGCAACAAGCGCCGGGGTCGCCGGAGCATCGTGAGGAGACCGCTTGAAGCTTACAGTTCCTTAAAACGATGTCGCGACAAGAGATTGATGTCGCGACATCCGAAGACATCAGTTGAAGACTGCAGATGACTTGAGCTGAGGTCACGACAAGATATAGACGTCGCGACATCGTGAGTACAGTAATCGAGACCAAATTAAGACGTGAGAAGATGTCACGACAAGATATAGAGGTCGCGACATCATGAATGACCAAATCAAGAGTACATAGAGTAAGTTGATGTCGCGACGTGAGATTGATGTCGCGACATCGATGATGTCACGACAGGGAAACTGAAGTCGCGACTAACAGCTGACTCAGCCTCGGTTACTTTAAAATCCACAGCACTACATCGAGATTAAATTCCAATTGAGGAACCCTGCAACAATGCCAGATATCCAAATTTCATGAAGGTAGCTTACATACAGACAGAGGTCGGATAGTGTCAAGGCTCATTTTCTTTATTTTCTTTCTTTTCTTTCTTCTTTTTCATTTTTTTATTTCCTTCATTTTAGAAAGCGGGATTCTGCTTCTCATTTTTCTTTCGTTGTATTTTCCGGATCCGATGTTATCTGCTTGAGTCGGTTTAATGCGCACCCGATTTATTTTCAAATTACTACTGAATGTTCAAGTTCACAAATTTGGAATTCGATTGTTTCAGCTTTCAAAATACAGCTTATTCGGCGGATCGAGGAATGCCGTATCGTGTAATCTCAAGAATCATGAATCCAAATACTTCCATTAAGTGAACGTTATAGTCGAATTTATCTTTCCTATAGTCGCTTCCAAAGAAATTGTTAATTCGCTTAATGAATTTACTGGTTTCGGGCTTATTGTCTGGGATCTCGAATATCGCTTCTTATACCCGTTAAGAATCAAGGCCATCGTCTCCGATTTCAAGTGAGGTCCTCCGAGTGACACAGAAGACATTCCCGAGAGTAATGTACATTTCTTTGAAGGTATACTAACCTCGGCTATTAGGATCTTTGAGCTTGTAGTTCACTTAGATAAATCCTCTCTCACTTGGAAATCAAGAACGAGTTGAATGAGTTGGTCATTTAAACAAGCAAAAAGAGTTCACCCACCTGATAATAGGCCGATCCCGTTAGCCGAGATCTAATCAAGGAAAGGGTGATCTATTTTAATTTCGAGGAGAAGCAACTGAAGTCAGATATCCTCGTCGACCGATAACTCGGGAGCTAAGGCTTACAAATTCATAAATGGGTATGAAGTATTGCAAAAGAAAATACCTTAGACATAAGTCCCTTTAAAGTAGTTATCTAATTCCTCGTATTCGAGAATCAGTCGAAAATTAGATAATGAAATGTGGAGTGTGGAGAAGATCCAAATTCGGTACTACAACGCCGACGCATTTGAAACCGAGTTAATCAAGAAATTTTATTAGGAGTAACTACAGAATTGATAGCTCACTATAACCGTCCCTTTTAATGTGTCTTCGAGGATAACTGCCTGTATTCAGCTTTTATTAGAAATTCACTATTCTTATTCTTTATCTTTCAAAGAAGTAGGATAGTTCAGCTTTATTTTCCTTTGTTAGTTTAATTTTCCAAAGACCTTAATGTCGAACTCATTATCATTTTGTGGTCCAAATAGTATGGAAACTGAAAGAATAGGGTAGTTGATTTAAAATTCGAGATCTCTCGTGGATCGATATCCGACTTAAATCCATTTATTACTACATTTAATTGCACCCTGCGTAATATCGACCAAACCAAACGCTGAAAAATGATTTACTCTAAGAGATCGGGTGGTTTATATAGTATAAAGTCAACAAGTTTTATGGCGCCGCCGTCGTGATTAGACCACATAGTCCTTGGTAATAGTGCAACATGATTCAGAGTGTTCTGTCCGGGTCAACAAAGGGAAGTATGCCTCTTCCTCTTCTATGTTATGTGTCACCGCAGGGTAAGATAAGAAAGGGCAAGGGTAAGCGCAAGAATCTTTATTGAAAGCTGTATTAGGTATAGGGCCCGTTAGTTTGAAATCTTTACAAATCCTTATCTTGCTCTATCGAATGCCCATTTTGAAACTAGATCTTTTAGGAAAGCTAGCCACTAAAAGGAGTAAAGCAAGTGGGCAAAAAGAATTCTTATTTGCTACCGGAGCACTCTCTTATCGTTATACCTAGCAGGGAATGAAATGAAAGTATTAAAAAAAACATATGAAGGAGTTCGTCCTACCTTGGATAGCAGATTTATGGTCCTAAGGATAGAGGCTAGCCAATTCCTATTCATCCGTTCCCTTTTTAGAGGTTCAGTGCTAAGGGTTGAGTTTAAGTTGTAGTTGCGTTCCATGCATAGGATGTTACAAGTTACAGGTTCGATATGGAGTAGTACATTCCAGTATAGTCTTTCCTCTACCTAGAGGTGTAAGCATCTCCTGAAAGAAAGTGCTTTTCTCATATGAGTATGAGAAAGCGATGGGATATAAAACTAGGTAGATTTTTTAGGGCTATGGATAGGGCTGGAAAATATTTTTCTTACATATTGGAGTTGCTTTCCTTCTCTCTTCTATACCAGACCGAAGTGTTCGACTAGGGCTAGAGTGACTCCCTGGGATTATAAGAGTGTAACACTATATAGAGGACGTTGCCATACGCATAGGTTCTATCTAGTCTTTTCTGTCGCCAACCATTTATTTAGTCTTTACTCTTGGAATGGAGTCCCTTTTTACAGGGAGTGCTTAGGAGTCTGTGGAATGGCCGTATCAAGTACTCACTTAAAAAGGAAGAGAAGCAATGATTAGAACTGAAACTGCAACTTGATTGAAAAGCGTGCTGAAAACTAGATAGCTGACAGAAAGAAAGAAATTTGTGACTTACAATGAAACTGGATCAAGAGTTGCCAAAAGAAAAACCGCTTGCAAAGGAACTGGAGGATATTGCTTGGGGTGGGGGCAAGGATTGCTAATATTCCTTTTTAGGGGCGGAATGACACTACTACCATGAGACTTGATAGAAGATTATTTGGGAATGAATACGATCCCAAGACAAAAGGAAAGGTTGAATTGGAAGCTTCCGCATCTACTAATTCCGAATTTGATAGAGATAGTTGGGGCTACTAAGAAGAAGGAATAGCACAAGCATCCGCTATGCCACCTCTTAAGAAGAGGTGCATAATATAAGTCAGAGAAAGACCTCCCCTTAGCTTCTGGTGTTCTTGATGGGGAAGTATACTTCTGGGACTCTGCCCTATATAGGAACAAGCAAAGATGCCACTGGTCATTATTGTCGACTCGAGGAGTAGCTCTCGGGCCGACAAGCCAGAAAACCAAGACAGAGACGTTCCACTGCATCCCATGTCGAAAGAATAAATTGAAGGCACCGACTATGACCGAGCTTTCCAACTTGGGCCGACTTATCATCTTGGCACTTATCCATGAAATTATGGGAACTCAAAGAGAAGTGAAAGGGAAGGAACCTTCTTAGAGAGACCCAAGTATGAAATCACTTTTTCAGACATTCTCTATAATTAGTAATTGTGAGCAACAACTCCAAAGAATGTCATTTCATCTCTCGAGACATATGATAAGAGAAAGGACTATTGCCCCTTCTTTCTCATTCTTCTTTATCAGAGAGCATACTCTTTAAATATCGCTTCTATTCAAAGAACTTCCATATCGACCGCATCATCCCGATGTGACTCATTCATATCCCCCCTTCTTTCTTCTTACCGACTCAAGAGAAAATAAGATTCCTCCTACACTCTCCGCAAAGAGAGAATGATAAAGTAAAGTTCTTTCTTTAGAAATTTAAATATGCTACAACCTTCTTTTTCCCCTTAAAAAACCTTTCTAAAAGCAAAATGTTCCTTACAAACAAAGATAGATTTTCGCTTCCATGCACAGCCTCGCTTAATCTGCCTCCTTCTCCTTATTCGTATTCAAGAATTACCGAGATCATTTCCATTAAATCATATGAAAATAAAGAATTAAAAAGGCATTGTTTTCGCTTCCATATGGAAAGGCTTCAAACCACTAGCTAAGTTCTTCTTTCTTCATGTACTCCATAGAACGCGAACTCTGCCGCCTATTTTCGCAGAATCATTAAAAAAACAATAAGACATCTCTCGTGATGAAGTCCGTCGGCTCATATAAGGTGTTAAGGAATGAAGTGGAATTGCCGTGGAGCCCGCACCCTTCTTTAGGACATTGAGGGAGCTTCTTTCTATGCATGACCTTATGCTCTTAGTTCTTATGGAGACGATAACTTCATAACATCGAATCAACAAATCTTAAAGAGAACGTAGTTCAATCGGCTAGAGAGAGTTGAGGCCTCCTGTTTTGCTGGAATCAACTAGCTCTTACAGCAAAGAGCAAGACTACGTGCCCTGGCGAGGAACTTTTTCTCTGAATTAACAGTAATATGACACGCCTTTTCAAAAACAGACTTATTGGGATTCCGCTACACATCTGAAACTTAGTAAGTGATATGGAATGCTGCTCTGCTTTATGCCGCCTTTTATTAAAACTCGGAGAAGGAGGAAAAAAAAGGCTATGAAAACCAATCCACCCAATCTAGCCAAACAAAAAACCTTCCCTCAATGCTTAAAGTAAAGATTAATCGACGCCATACTTTCTCCGATAGTTTTATTGCATCTAGAGAGCTAACTAAGACTAGGAGCTGATTCTATACCGGGCCATACGGATTCGGCATCAATGCACTCACTCTTCCTTCACGAGAAAGGTGTAGACCAACTGAGAGAAAACCGATGAGCCCAACTAGCTAGTCGAGGAACTAAGACCGTGATTGCTTAAATAGTCACAGGAGCTGGCGCTCTTACCCTCATTACAGAGCAAGGCGAAAAGGCCTTATCCCATATTAATGCTATATTCGTTGCTGAGAATTTCCTTTAACGAAGAGAGCGGATAAATAAAATACATAATGATCGGAAAACGAAATCTAAGCCCGCCTTAGATTAGAAAAGAATTATTGTCGTGTAGCTATTCTCAGAAAAGAGAGAATACTAGGTACGAAGTAAGTCATAGCTAAGAGTAGAGGAACCAAAACGGAGGTAAGAAAAGGCATACCAAAACGTAGCTTCGCTACTTACCAGGCTAAGGGCTTTACAAGCCGGTTAGGTCGAGAGGGTAAGAGGCCCTAGTGTACATTGCCCTTTGTCTTTCAATCTTTAGACTTTGGGTATGCAAAGCTCGGGACAAGGATCGAAATTCAAGCGACAGATCGTTGAAAATCTGGCGCATGATTACTTCATGTGAATGGCCATTTCCCCATACCATAACATAAGGCTGATGGGGCATTCAATGTGAGCCAACAGCAGAGAAATCCTTAGTCAAGTTTTGGACTAATCGGAGGATCGGTCTCTCTGAAGCACCCTGCGCTTCCTGATTTATCGAATATATGCTCTCAGGAACATGTTTTATGGAATGAAAGTCCTTTATTCCATATTCATTTTCTACCGATTGAATTTAGTGAGAGAGGAATATTCGCTCAAAAACCCTTAGTCCGATAGTGGAGATAGTATACATTCCATCCTGATAAGCATACCAGATGAAAGATGAATCAAGCAAGAAAGACAGAAAAGGGGCTCTGCTTTCTCGGAAAGGATAGTGATTTCTTTTTTTGGGTTAGTCTGACTGTCCTCATTCTAGTTGGTAGGCGTGCGAGTAAGAGGGTAGTAGGCGAAGTTATATGAATTGAATGGGACTTCAGCTTCGACAATCGTATCCTCCCTCCAGCAAATAAGGTGGAGTGGGCAAGGCAGAGAAGACAGGAAAACACAAGCTAAAACTTCAGCATTTCCATTACCAGCTCCGGAAGCATTTCCAGTGAATAAGAACTTGAATTGGGTCGGGCTAATCAATGGGGGCAAGTCTCCGAGGAAGGGTCTATGTCCCCTGTTTACAAAAAAAAGCATGTCTCCCTTTCTATACGCAATTCAATCAAACTTTCTACATCTCTGTGAAGAAAGAAAAGTAGGCGCTTTTAAGGCCAGTGTGGAGTAGCTAGAACGGATCTTACACGTGTATAAATCCTAGGATAGAGACTATATATATAAAGGCCGTTTCTCCATCTCTATAATATGTACCGGTGTCTCCTCCAATTATACTATCGGCCCTTCTAATGGCCATGGGCATAAGGAAAGAGAAGGGATATGTGATCTTGGAAAGGGGTCGGTCGCTGGCAGAGCTCAGTGCTTCGCCGAGGCTTCCTTCTCTCCCATTAGCTGTAGAGCATCCAGTTCAAGCATCATCCTAACTTGAGGATGGCACCTTCTTACCAAAATCCATTTACCCTCTCGTCTGGAACTAAATAAAAAAGAAATTACCTTTTGCCTGGTGTGAACTACGCCCCCTTCCGAGAACAGATGAATGCTACTGAGGTTCTTTCACCGAGTGTTGGATCCTTCTACTATGATTTCACTCTTTCTTTAGGGTCCTACTGATTGTAGATGAGATTCTTTAGCCTCTTTCATGTGCCAGTCTTAAGTAAACACTTAACTATAATGAGTCCCTTGCATTCCCTATCCCACTGCCCAAAAACTAGAAAAATCTATCCTACCTTCACTGCCTACTCCCATTCCTCAAGCAAGTCAAACTCGGTTGACAAGCCCTTTCATTGAGAATCTGGGATTGCTCTATCGAATGAGGATCATCTATCCAAAACTCATCAACTTGGGAGGTAAGCCTCTCCTCCTTTCTTTTACTACCTCTCTCGCTATCTCTTCTTGGGTCAGGACTATCTTATCGTGGACTCGCTCTGTCTGTCTCTTTCAAAAGAAATCTAGAAATAACCTATTCTCATTTAATATTCTTCGCTTCTTCTTTCAGCAACTTCCCTCATTGGGATTGGTCAAGCTCCTTCACTTATTGCTCGATCCAAACCCTAGCACCTTTTCTTCCTATTATTAGGTCTTCTTGCCCGTTAAGTTCCGTTTAGTTGTTGTTTTGAGCGGGTTTAATAACATAAGCTTTACAAAGAGGTTCCATTTCAAATGTACAAGTGATCCTCAATGTAAGGAAACTTTCCCACTCTACTTAAAGGTCTTTGAGGTACTTAGTAAGATTACTCTACAAACTAAGACAGAGAGGGGATACCCCAGGGAAGATGTTAAGTTGCCAGTTTCGATCGAAGGAATAGGGGACAAGGTCCTCGACCAACTAATCAAGACGGGGAGAACTAATCTAGCTATTAGCTAAAACAGATCGCTTCAAGCTACCTCTACTTAACTAGGATCGTGAGTTAATTTAAGACTCTCGGAGTTTAACCAACTCAGAACCCATTTTAGCCCTTCTTTCCTCACCTCACATCAAGAGAGCATTTCAAGACATTTGAGAAGCATCAAGGATTCCTGCTCTTCGGGAAGTGAGATCCCCCGATGAGTCCAAAACTCATTAGGATTTTAATCCATTTTCTCTCGAAAGCATATTACAAGATAAATGTTGATTCATATGCAGAAATGTGGATATTTTACTTCAAATTTAATTTGCGTGAAAATATAGCGTAAACAAAATCCCAAAGAAACCGTATGAGACCAACATACAAGCAGAAATGAAGTCGCAATTGAAAATCGGAGTCGCGACAGGAAGCATATTTGTTCAGTTAAACTCCAGGTTACGACATCAGCAAGACCAACCTTGATGAAGAAAAAGAAGAGTTAATCAAACGAAGTCGTAACTTGAAGTGAGGCTTGCGACTAGGATTATCAGAGCAACACCATTCTGAGGTCGCGACACCATTTTGATGTCGCGACGTCAATTGAACATAAACGAGGTTGCGACACCACTCTGATGTCGCGACATGGATTCGTCAATACAGCCACAAAAGAAGTCTCTGCAAAGAAAACAAAGTTGCAACTAGTTTTTAAATGAAAGGCTCCATTTGAGGTCGCGACATACCGTTGAGGTCGCGACATGAAACCCCCAAACCAAGTCTCACCGTAAAAATTGAAGTCATGGCCATTTATTAAACAAAGACCACAAACGATATCACGACCACTCATTCAAGTCGCGACCTGAAGAAGAACTGAGTAGAAGAAATCCAGGTCGCAACTACTTTTGAGCAGTTGGGACTACAAGCGACTGAACAAGAGTAACAAATGGTAGCGACATAAGCATGAGGTTGCGACTAGAAAATAAAGAAATGGACAAGAAAAGAGGTCGCGACATCACCTTGAAACCTGTGAAGGCAAGAGACCACCAACAAGGTCATGACTAGAAAAGGAAAGTCACAACCTGAAATCAGCTTACAAACAGAAATTGGGTTGCAACCTAAAACTGAGGTCGTGACTCAAAAACAAGAAGAAGAAAAAGACAATGATGTCGCGACATGAAACCGTGGTCGCGACATCAATTCTTGAGGAACACTGAGCTAACATGGTCGCGACCATAAACGATGTCGTGACCATTAATCCATGCGGAAGAAGAAGCGAACTGGCTCCAATAGAAGCAACAAATGGTCGCGACTTTAACATGAGTACCTAAGAGATAAATCCATGTCGCGACATCAACTCGAGGGTCACGACAAAGAATGCAAGAAACTGGCTTTCTTTTCGGGGAATTCCACTGAGCTTGGGATTCAATCTAATTTCTTTTAACAGTATAAATAGATAGTGTTAGAATAGTAAAGTAGCTTCCGTCTTCACTACCCAGAAAAAGGGGAAAAGAGAGGAACTCAGTGTATAGTTTAGAGTAGAATTTTATTTTTTTTTATTTTATTTTTTTTTTCTTTCGTCTTTAAATTCTTTTATGGATTTGAATCTACGAACTGTGCAGAAACGAGTGGAGTTGATGTTTTATTTATGTTATTTCTTTTCTTCTTGAAATTATTGCTCGAAAATTTATGAAATCTGCATACCCTCGAATTCAGCTTCTTCGCTTTATTGAAATTACGTTGGTCAGACAAGGATCTGCATCCATTTCTTAATTCGCACGCAGAAGAATCTGAGCATACCACTGGATTTGATTTACATTCAGCTACAATCTTCCTCGCATAAATATGGAGAACTAATTTAGTTCGAATATACTTATTTGGTGTCGCTTTTGAATCATAAGTTCCCCAATAGTAGTACCGAATACCAACTTGAGGGAATACCAAATGAGGGAATGTATCTTGGCTCGATTTCCGTGATGCCCCTCGTGGACACACAAAGATCTTATTCTAAAGAGCTCGTATACTTCTTTTCTGGGTATGCTAGACTACCATTGATGAACTACTGAGCTTTGAGAGTTCATTTTGATAAATCCCCTATTCGCTCATAATTGAAGTTGGAGGGAAGTATTTAACAATATAAATGATCAGAGAGTTCACCTTAATCTAAAAGGACGTTCCTAACCCCGTGTTAGCTGAGATCTAATCAAGGGAAAAGGACAACCCCATAAATCTGGAGGTTGAGCCACCTTTTAAGTGGTAGAAACTTTGCAAACTCGAGCATGAAATGCCCAAAAAATCACATCAAGAAATGGGTGTGAAGTATCGAGAAAGAAAAATACCCGCATCTCTGCAAAGAGAGTTTGGGAATACAGTAGTCTGTTTGATCTTGTCTTCAGAGTAGCTAAGAGATTATCTAACCAAAGGAACATGGAGAAATCCAATTCCAAAATTTAGGAAATCTTGGACAAATCCAGATCCATACACAAAACAGAGCAATGTATTTGAAGTAGTAGGAATTGGACTGCTTCTATCAGGAATTCACCGATAGTTTTCAAGTTCATTGAACCGATTCAAATTCCGCATTTTAGTTATGATTTGTTTTTTTTATTCATTTACTTTGGTTTTATTTTAGTTCAACAATAGTCAATAGTCTATGATCTTTATTTTTCTAGATAAAACCTTCATTGTGAGTTTTAAAGTCCAAATAGCATAGAATTTTAGTAGTTGGGGTAGTTGATCTTTAATTTGTACCAATCTCTTTGGGAATGATACCTGGACTTACATTCAGATTTTACTACTTGTATGACCTCGTGCACTTATAGTGCCACAGACTCAAACCCTTATTTTTAAATCATGAACCTTCTCTCAAAGAAATACTATTAAGCAAATTTATCCAAAGTGACATGGATGCAAAAGAGAAATGTAAGGCTCTTACAACTATGTGAATTTGAGGGGTTTTTAGTCTATATAGAAAAGGCAAGAACAAGTTTTATGGCGTCACAGGATTAAGAATTAAATAGATCAATATTCTAACAAGAGGGAAATGCTAATTTTGACATTTTATAAAAAGAAAAGAACAAAATAAATTTTTACAAGCAAGGCTACACTAAACCACGATTTTTAACAAGCCATGTTGAAAAATATTTTTGTGTTTAGTTTGACTAATCCTATTAATATGAGTGTGTTTTAATTTCAGGAAATCCTTTAATGCATAGGAAACATGATTCGACCAAGCCTCCAAATGCACACCGAATTGAAAGAACACTCGTGGTTTAAGAAAGACCAAAAGAGCAGAAAACGCAACTATGACAGATGAGAGACATGACCATGTAGGAACAGAGGAAAGTTGAAATGTGAGGCCTCCTATTACTCGACACAATGGAGGATTTCTCGAGGCCTATTATTGTGTAGAAGAATATTCTCAGAATCAAATGTTCTACCGTGGATGCAAATAACTTCGAACTAAAGCCAGCCTTAATAACAATGGCGAGCAAAGATCGGGCTCATTGGTCATCCCACCAAGACCCAAAATGAACACCCGGGTAGATTTCATAATGGCAAATACGCTGAAGTCGAACTGTGAGGCTGGGAGGTGATAAAGCTGCATCTCTTCCCATTCTCCTTAAGAGATATATGTTTCACTTGGTATGAATCATTACCATACGGTTCACTGATACTGGGAAGAGTCAGAAGCATTACTGGGGTGTTCTTTTTTCCCCATCTCACCTCAGAGAGAAGAAGAGAGATAATAACAAACCAAACAAGGGGAAGATGAAAGCCTATATATATTCCTCGGGAGAGATTCAAGAGGTTGTCAAGAGGTGCCCTATGCATGGAATTGATTTAAAACCCGCATGGATATAAGGTATCATGCCCTTAAATGACACATCTAAAGGCACATCGATGCTTCAAGGTCGTGGAGCATTCAAAAGAAAAAGTGTTGGAAGCTAGAGATCCGATAAGACCAAGCAAATGTGCAATATGAAAGCTCCATCTGAGTTTTCAAGGGGTAATAGCAGAGGAAAAGGTGTCATGGAGCTGAGTAAAATGACAGCCATGGAGGCAAAGTTAGATGCCATCATGCACAGGATGGACAAACAGGAAAGAAAAATGCACACTGCTCATGAAATAGGAGCAGTGGAAAGATAATGTATGAGAAGAAGTGCCAAGCCCAAATGTAAGAAGACTCTATGGTGCCGAGGAGGCTAAGTACGTGAATGAACCAAGAAGTTACCATTTCAAGCCAACTTAACCCTGGCCACATTACGTTTCTAGCATCAGGAACCATGAGAATTTCTCATATGGTGGATGGGCATTACAAGGCCCAAGGCATGGACATAACCTCAACAAATGATATCAACAACCTACCAAGGTTCCAACAAAGCAGTGATCAAGGGTGAAGGCAAAAATGACTATCAGTCATAGAGGACTCAACCATCAACAAACGCCGTACTACGGGGACAACAAAGACTTATACACTTCCATGAACAGAACTGGGTTCCGACCAAGCTTAAGTCTCGATACTGCTATTTTTAAGAATACAAGTGCCTCATTGAAAAACTTAGAGACATGCTAAGTAGGGCAATGTCTCAATACGCAAAATCAGAGCAAGGGTACATTCCCTGTTGACACTCAAAGAATCCAAAGGACCGTACGGCAAGCCAAATAAGAAGTGGGCAACAACAGTAAAGAAAAAGAAAGGAAAGATGAAACTAAGGTAATGGGTGAAGAGACTGAAAGGAAGGAGAAGAGGCACACAGACCGAATAGCCCAAGGAAGTAATGAGTAAATAGAAGGTAGGAGTACTAACTTATACAATTAACAAACGCCATTTGCGTAGGCTTCGGGAAGGCAAAAAGGGAAGAGTGCTTGTATTTCCTCGGACATTTTCAAGAAAATAGAAATCACATCCTCATTTGCAGAGGTAATCAACCAAATGCCTATTTATGCAAAAATTTGAAGGAGATATTGAGCAAGAAAAGGAAGATAGCTGAGGAAGGAATAGTGAATACTACTACCTACAAGGCGCTTATCCAAACAAAAGCTCTCAAAGAAATGAATTATGTGATTCCGTGCTAGCATAAATGATGCCTCATTAGTGGTGCAAAAGGCTTAGTTTGGGGAACTCACTCCAACAAAGAATTACATTGCGTATGGCTAATGTATCAATGGCACAAACTGTATGGGTATTCTTGAAGATGTACTTGTCAAGGTTGAGAAATTCATCTTTCTAGTGGATTTTGTTATCATGAAGATGGAGGAAGACACCTAAGTTCCTTTGCTACTAGGAAGACCTTTCTTAGCAAATGGAGCTGCCTTGATAAATGTGCAGAAAGGTGAACTGACACTAAGGGTGGGAAATGAAGCAAAGGCGCTTTAATCTTAATAGAGTTTGGAACATCCCGATGTATGCGTAAAGTTGTATGGCCGTGGAAACAATAGTCTTCTCAGTGTCAATTGAATTATGACCGTATTCTTCAACACTTATCAATGAATGAGATGAATTTTCGTGATCTTGAGAGTATTGATCGTGAAATGCTCTTCCACTCAGATAACAAAGAAACAATCTTGAGCATAAATGAAAACAATCAAGATGAAGTATGCAACTAGGAACATAAAACTACTGAGCAAGAAACTAGTGCAGAAGGGTTAATACTGAAAGAATTGCCTAGTCATTTGAAATATGAATTCTTAGAACCAGAAAAGAGGAAACTAGCCATCAAGTATCACCGTATTAACTAAAGTCAAGAATCGTGGTTACCGAAATTCGAGAAAGTAAAGGAAGCTATTGCTCGTCAATCGAGGATCTAAAAGGTATTAGTCCTCCATTTGTAGCGCACAAAATATTGTCAATGATACGTAAAAACTTCTATTAAGCATCAAAGGAGGCTGGAACCTGCAATGAAAGAGGGTTGTTAGAAAAGTTCTAAATGGTTGAATGCGTGTTTTATATATGCTATATCGATAGTTCTTGGGTAAGCTCCAGCATATGTGGTTCCTAAGAAAGCGTGGATTCACTGTGTGATCGAATGAAAATAATGAATTGATTCCTATAAGAACTCGTGGACAGATGGAGGGGTGTGTGTATCACTACGTAAAAACCGAATATTGCAACAAGAAAGGATCATTTTTCTCGCCTTTCATTGATCGATGCCGGATAAAGTCGCAGGACACCCTACTTTTGTTTTCTCGGATGGGTACTGGATATAACCAAATTGCCATCGCACCCGAGGATCAAGAGAAACCACTTTTACATGCCCATTTTTGGTACTTTTGCTTTTAGAGAATGCCATTTGGTTTGTGTAATGCTCGTACCTTCCAAAGATGGCTGATGTCTATATTTTCTGATGAAGCGTAAGGCAGAGATCTTCATGGATGATTTTACAAAGTTGTATGGATCCAGCTAACAAAGGTTCTGCATAACTTGGGACAAGATTTCAAAGGTGCAAGGACAAGAATCTAGCTCGAATTGGGAAAATGCACTTTATGGTTACAGATGAATTGTCTGGGCACATGATTTCGCAGCTAGGCTAGAGGTAGACCAAGCAAAGTTTCACTATAAGAAATTTAATGCCACCCAAGTTAAGGGAATTAGGGAAGTTTCTTAGACATGGTTTGATTTACGCTAAGATTTATTAAAGATTTCAAAATTGCTAGACCACTAGCATTGCCGGAAAAGGATACTAAGTTCACCATCGAATCCCGCCATAATTCTTTCAAGAAATCAAATCCAGACTTAGTCAAGCTCCTATCACGGAAACCAAAGATTGGAACAGAATTTGAAATCACGGTGATGCCGTTGATTTTGCAATGGGAGCTATATCGGGATAAATAAAAAGTATTCAAGGCCATATACTATGCCAAAGAAACCTTCAACGGCTCGTGAAAATTACTCTACTATCTAAAAGGAGATGCGCCGGGTAATAGTATTTGCATGTGAAAATTAGCCATAAGCATTTGGGTCCCATGTTATTATATACACTTAATCAGAGCAATTAAATATCTAATGGCAAAGAAAGAAGAAAAAGCTTAAGAATGATCAGTGGGTATTGTTATTGCAAAGAATTTACTAGAAATAAAAGACAAGAAAGGCTGCGGACAATGTGATAGCTGATCACTTGTCAAGAGTGGAGAAATCTGCTATACAAGAAGAAGAAAGAGAAATAGCAGAAAATTTTCCAGATGAGCAGTTATTCCAAAATTGCCACCAAATCACCTCGCATGTCGGGATATTGTGAACTTCTTAGTCAGGGAATTATGCCACAAGAATTCAAATACCAAGAAAGAAAAAGCTAAGGATCGACAAAGAGTACTACATCCGGGATGACCCATTACCGCTTAAAAGAGGAGCCGATCTAATTATATGAGACGTGGTACCGTAAGGTGAGCAAAGCAAGATTTTACAAGAATGTCAGCGCATCACCATGGCGGAGAACATTTTCAGAGATAAAAATGTTCCCACAAAATTCTTCAATCATGATTTTACTGGCCTACTATTTTTAAGGACTGTTTTGAATGAGTGAAGTTATGTGATCAATGCCAAAGAACGGGAATATAAACTATGTGGGCCTTTTCCAAGAATATAAAGCTACCTCTTGAGCTAGAATATAAAGCTATGTGGGCCATTAAGAAGCTAAATTTTGATTTCAAGGTCAAGTAAAGAAGAGAGAGGCTACTCAGCCTAAAAATGAATTGAAGAGTCGAGGAATGAAGCCTGGTGATAGTGCCTTTAATCTACAAAGATAAAACAAAAAAATGGCATGATCAACGAATTTTGAGGAGGGAATTCAAGGTAGGAGATCAAGTCCTGTTATTCAACTCCAGACTAAGACTCTTCCAGGGAAGCTGAAATCTAAATGGAGTGGACCTTATACATTAGTATCAAGTACAAATTTTGGGGTAGTGACAATTAAAACCAGCAATCACGAGGAATTCAAAGTTAATGGTCAGAGATTAAAGCACTACCTTGGAAGAAAGCAAATGGAAGAATGACTCTGTCTCCGAATGAGAAAATTTGGCATACCGAATCACGGCAAAGAAAGAAGTCCATCTAAAGACTAAAATTGAGCAAATTTGTGGAAGGCAATCACTGATCAGCTGAGCCTTGAAGTTTTTCTTGTTATATTTTGTGTTAAATTCTAATAGCTTAGTGTGATTTTATTCAGATATTGATTGAAGAGTGGTGTAAATTTTTTAGTTTTCGAGGGACAAATGAAATTGTGCAAAAGGGGGGAGATCTACAATCAACTTCAACCAGATCGTAGACAAAAAGGCGTGATACTTTTTTGATTTTATTTAAATTGTTCTGATATGGCATGATTGAAGGTTCAGAATTTTACTTTGTTCCGGTGCTTAATTTTAATGTGATGCCTAGTGGATGATTTTGTTGAATATCGTGATGATGAAGATGTATTGAGTTGTGTTTGCCTTGATTGGATTTGAATAAATTGAAATTGTTGTGAATTTGATTGTTCAGGGAGACCTAAAAATTTTCTGGTCGCAACATTAATCCAAAAGTTGCAACCATGAATGCTGGAATGGAAATAATACAAGAGGAAAAGAAAGTCACAAAATGCTGAAACTAAGGTCACGACTAAAATAAAGAAAGGGAAATAAAAGAGAAAGTCGTGATATCAAGTCCCATGTCGTGATCACATTTCAGTCGCAACAAAACTTTAGAAGGCACCAAAAAGTCCAAACTCAATAAAAGTAGGTTTTTAAACCTTTCATTTTCAAGGTCCCAAAGATAAAAATAAAATCCTACTGCAAATCATTCATTAGGAGGCTCAAAATTTAATGTTGCGAACTCCAATAACACAATCATGACATTGGGCCCAACGTCCATTCAAATTTCCAATCAACTTTAACTCGTTCAAACCTTTCCAGTTACGCATCATTCATTCAGAACCTTTGAAATAAATTGTTATTAAGGCAGAAAATAGAAACCGATGTCTTGATTAAATGAAGTAGTTTAGTTTGCTTAGTTTCAAAAAGGAATAATTCAAGGAAATTTAATAACTCCAAGATGAAACAATCAAAATTCCTCATCAATTTTCCACATCCTCTGTTGGAAATAGCCAATATGCCTCAATCCGAGAAAATTCATACAATTCATTCATCAGAATTTGGAAAAAGAGAATAAAGAACCTTGTAGTTCCCAAGAGCAGCGAGATCACTATAAAAGGATGGGAAAGCAAAGGAAAAATAAACAACGAGAATGAAGAGAAATAAGCAATGAGAGAAAAGAAGAGTTCCAAGCAAGCCAAACACAGAGCTTATGGAATGAATGGAGTTCAAAACAAACCAATTCCATTCATTATTCCATAAAACGCTTTGTAATCAAGAGAGTGGATTTATGGAAGGAATTGGAAGAAGGGTTAATTCAACCCATCATCCGCAGGAGCTCCAAAAGAAGGAAGGGAAGGCCCCACCAGTTGCACAACCTTTGTTATCAAATTCGAATCCTTCCTAGCGAAGTTCAAGGTCCGAGAACTAAATAAAGGTGTTATAGCCTTCGTAGGGAAGATATGGGATTTTAGATCAAGAAATAGAGAGTTTTTTTTCTCTAGTTTAGTTATAGTCTTATTTGTAAAGAAATCAGATTGTACAATATCGAAATGTTTCTTGGAGCATTTGAATAAAATTCTTGTTGATTTGCCAAATTAGCTCGTTGAAGTTCACAAATCGATATATTTGAGAAATTTCAGGTTTGTGTAAATTCATGTTTAGCATGAAAAGAATAAGTGCCTTGCCCTGTATGATCAAAGAACAATCTGGGCTTAGTTCCTAAGAACAAATTGCAAAAAAAAAAAGGGTATATATTAGTAAACTGAAATTAGAGTTGCGTTCTTTACATGTTTAAATCTAATTTAGATTGCAAAATCGGAAAATGGTTATCACGATGGAACAAATAACTTGCTGAAATAGTATAAATAGACAAAGTGAATGCTACTAAGTCTGGAAGAAATAAATAGTACTCAACAAAACCATGAAACTTCTTTGAGAGGAATTAGAATATCTTCTCGGGAAATTCGTGATTAAGTATCCATAGTCCCAGAAACTTGTTAGATTATTGATTGAGGCGAAATATTAGGTAAAAATGTACTAACAAGAAGTGATCGAGGCCATCCTCGCGCTTGAGTTTTCCAAGCTCATCTCAATATATGCTAAAGCATATCCTCTGGGCCTGATTGAGCCACACGAGCCTTATTTCAATAAACAACAACTAAAAACCTAAATTCCCTTCCTTGCAATAATCCCGCAAAGAAAGAGCCCAATTATCCAGCCTAACATTAAAAGTCTACTCGTAAAGGAAGAAACAAGTTTGAGGGAAAAATACTTCCAAATGTTACGAGGCATGAGGTGGAAGAAGCAACAAGTAGAGATTAATGAAAAAGGGAATAAGTTTTGGTTCCCGCGCTAATTTCCCTGAACAATTAAGCTCAGAGGGTGTTTTAACACCTGGGGCACCAATACCAACCGGTATGGGAGTTATAACCCAAAGTTCTCTAAGAGTAATAGAGCCTAAGGAAGAAAACATCGTACTATTCCCAACCTTAGAAAAACAACAAGAGTTCTTAGAATAAGGGAACTGCCCGAATAAAGTAAATGAAACTTAAAAATTCCATAAAAAGAATTCAAAAGATGAATCAAAGCTAAGGATTGAGGAAAATCAACAAATACAAAGAAGTAACCGAGTGAAAGTTGTAAGGCAATAAGTACAAAGAAAGTTGGTGAACCGGGTGATTTGCAAATCTTCAAATTTTCCCATTATCTACCAAATTAATGAAGCCCAACTTTACAAGCCTAAAAGACCCGATTGATGTCAAGGTTGAATTTACCTACATTAAGGAGATCAATATAAAAATGTCATGGGACTTTGACAAACAGTCCAAGGAAACTCCCAGAAGATTAACTAAATTCAACATGAAGATGAAAATGATTGAAGACCTGCACACACACACACTGCAGAGCAAGCATTTGAATAAACTGCTTAAATATTATTTCATCGGGGCAAATTCTAGATAGAAGTACCATTTCTTTTTTCTTGAATCGAAACTGAAATTTAAAATGATGTGCCGCTTATCTCCTAGCTCTGCTAAAGGTGAATGAGAAAGACTGTGGTATGAATCGTAAAATGTCCTTAAAATTTTAAGCTAGTTTGTTCGGGAGGACAAACAGCTTCTTTCTTTTCTTTGCTTGGGGACAAGCAAAATTTTATGTTTGGGGGAATTTGATGAGTCCAAAAACTCATTAGATTTTTAATCCATTTTTTTGAGCATATTACAATATAAATGTTGATTCATATGCAGAAATGTGGATATTTACCAATTTTTAATTTCAGAAAATACGTTGTAAACAAAACCTAAAGAAACTGTAAGAGACCAAGATACAAGCAAATGAAGTCGCAACTGAAAAAATCGGAAATACAGAAGCATATTTTGCTCGCTTAAACCTGTGTTACGGCTAATCAGAAGACCCAACCTCATGAATAAATAGAAGAGTTAATCAAACGAAGTCGTAACTTGAAGTGAGGCTTGCAACCAGGATTATCAGAGCAACACCATTCTGAGGTCGTGACACCATTTTGATGTCACGACGTCAATTGAACATAAATGAGGTCGCGACACCACTCTGATGTCACGACATGGATTCGTCAATACAACCACAAAATAAGTCTCTGCAAAGAAAACGAAGTTGCAACTAGTTTTTAAATGAAAGGCTCCATTTGAGGTCGCGACATACCGTTGAGTTCGCGACATGAAAACTCAAACTGAAGTCTCAACAGAAAAATTGATGTTGCGACCATTTATTAAACAAAGACCACAAACGATGTCACGACCACTCATTCAGGTCGCGACCTGAAGAAGAACTGGGTAGAAGAAATCCAGGTCGCAACTACTTTTGAGCAGTTGGGACTACAAGCGATTGAACAAGAGTAACAAATGGTCGCGACATGCTTAAGGAGGTCGCTACCAGGAATGTGTCGAAAAGGAGGAACTCGGGTTAAAACAAAGAATTGAGAGGCTATGCAATTCGTAAAATAAAGAAATGGACAAGAAAAGAGGTCGTGACATCACCTTGAGGTCGTGACGTAAATTTGAAACCTGTGAAGGAAATAGACCACCAACAAGGTCACGACCAGAAAAAGAAAGTCACAACCTGAATTCAACTTACAAATGTAAATCGGGCAAAGAACCTAAACTCGAGGTCGCCACTCAAAACTTTAAGAAGAAGACAATGGATGTTCGCGACATGAAACCGCGGTCGCGACATCAATTCTGGGGAGGAACACCGAGCCATCGTCCCGACAAGGCCCGTGGCCATTTTCAACCCTATATTAGATGTTTCTGCGCTTTTTGCACTAATCATGCTCATTTATGCTAATTGAAGTGTTCAAGTCTTCTTATATCACTTATGCCGCTTGTAGGTTATTCAGTGGGTTGTTTTCAGTGTTTCAAGGTGGTTTCGGGGAGTTCAATATCGACATATGATGAATCATGAAGATTGAACTCAATTGTCGCCCATCAATGTAATTAAAATTTAAAGAAAGAATGAAGTGCAAAGTGATGGAAATCAATGCAAGAGCAGAGCAAGAGGCAAAGCAGTTGAAGACCGCACCTGTGAATTTCGCTAAGATCGCAAATCTACCGATCGCTTAAAATTCTCGCAGCTTTAGCGAAATCGACAATTTTCGCTAGACCCAAAATTCTAAAGCACCATTCCTAATGAATTACGCTGCTACTGGCAGACTTGGCTGGGTTAATAAATTTCTCATTAGCTAGCAAATTGCCGTGGCCAGCTTAAATCTCCTCGTTGCTATCTCTTGCGATTCTCGCTTACCTAGCGAAATCTACTAGCGAAATTTTCGCCGCTCTAGCTTAAATTGTATGCCTTAGCTTAATTCACGCCTTGTCACATCTTTGTAATTAATGCAAACCGACTTCAATTTTGGGTGTATTAACCCTTTGTCCCTAAATTTAGCTAAATTGTTAGGGCTTATGGTATTTTCATACATCGGTGGCCTATATAAGCCCCTCCCATTTTGTAACCCTAAGCAACAAATTGAGGAAGCAATTTTTGGTAAGTTTTTATTTTTGTAAATATCTTTCAGAGTTTTAGTTAGGGTTTTGCTTTTCTCTCTCTCTCCTATTTATTTTCAAGCTGCCACCCTCTGAGGATGACAACTCAAGAGATGTGCTCGCTGCCTCTTTCAAGCAGAAGGAAGCCAGCTGATGGCGGCATATGTATGTTATCCCTCTTGTGTTAAAGTCATGTGCACTGTGTTTATGACCCCTATCTTCTCAAAATATGGTCAATAGCATTGAATGCTAGTGATTCGCCACTTACCATGCTTTAGGATACGTACTTATTGCTGTGATGCACCGTGGTTTTTAGGATGGTCTTTACGAGCCACCTAAATGATGTTTAATGCTGTGGTTTCAAACCGTAAAAGGGCCATAGATGCATGTTAACTGTGTGGACTCAAATAGAGCTGATTTGTGGTGAGGTTTGCTAGTTAAACATAGATCCTGGCCAGATTTGACTATAGGTTGCTTTGTCATAACACGAGGATAAAGTCCGAGACACTTGTTTGCCCTGGTTACCAAGTTAGTGACCTAAATCTTCAGTTAACTTTTCACACATCACTTCTCTGCCTTAAGCGCTTATTCAGCTTTCAACCACTCAACGTTTCTTTTGAAACAAAATCCAAAAAGTCCAAATAGAGCTTTTACCTTCGCACTTATGCAAATCATTCCTAGATTAGAAAACCCATCCCCTGTTCGAATTTAGACCACTATATCGCAAAGAGGCTCGACTACCGCGCAGTTAGGAGGAACTTAGGCAGAAATGGCTGCTGATTCAAATTCTCAGCCTATCGTGGCAATTTAATCAAATGCATGCCGCTAACGGATGGTGCCAAACTACGTTTGATAAGTTGAAGTGTACTTGTAATCCTCATTACAAGTGAAGGTAACCTTTACCTCTTGTAACCTACCATAGGAACTGCCAGCTTTTCACTTTGCGTTGATCAGACCGTTTTTTGCTTTTCATTCGCTTAATTTTTGTTAGCTAATTTAACCTTTCGCAAGCTTTGTTGGTACTCTTTGTTGTCTCTACAAATTTTGTACAGTGTTTATGCTCTAAAGGATGTAGACACATCGTAGACTACATAGAATCAGTACACAACTCGACTCCGGCCAAGTCAAGCAGACTAATGCATACCATGGATCCACCACCGGTTGAACAACAGTCACCAGTACCCCCAATGAATCCAAATAAATCTATAGGAACCACAAAGGGATTCATCCAATTCTCCTAGGAGTTAGTGCCCCTCCGCGCATCATACCTCCCGTCAAGATGTAGCAAATGGTGCCTTACCAAAATTCCTACTCCCCACATATCATGGTATGGTCGAAAACCATACACCATTAGGATTGAGGAAGTATGCACTACCTTAAGGAAGGAATACGAACATGGATTTGTCGTTTGGCATTTCCACCGACCCTAAAGGATTAAGGCTTTCAAGATTTGGCTCAACCTATCGAGGCCAAGAACCATTAGAAATCAATGAAAGGTGCGCAGTTTTTAAAAATTCTGCCTATAAGACCAACAATTAAGAGACAAATTTACACTTTTGCAACTCAAGATGGTGAGAGGTTTTACCAGTACTGGGAGAGATTCATGGAAACTATCAAGGCACAACCACATCATGGGCTTCTGATACATGGATGCCGGTAACCATTTCTATGGTGGTATGTCTCCCCGCCATGAGGTTGAAAACCATGTGTGAGGAGATCTTTCAAGAAGCATCCCAACAGGCTTGGGCGGATTTTTTAAATTACGCGCTGAAACTTCTAAGGGTCGGGATGAGCCAAACCCTAGGGAATGGAAACAATGAGACCTTCCAACAACCCAGGAGGGATTTAGTTAATCGCGTAGGATATATAAACGAAAGCTAGATTTCAACCTTACAGGAAAGTGGAGGAGCTGAAGTGAAAAGGTTCCAGGTTCATGCAATGACCTAAAACTCGCAGACACACACCAATTCGCACTAATTATCAACTTCAGATATCCAAAGAGGAATAAAGGTCCTCACGGCTCCCTCTAATGAAGGATTTATGTCGAATGTGCAATACTATAGTCAACAGCGTCAATTACAACCTGTCGCTCCATATGGTAATACTCTACAATCTAATTTGAGGAATCACCCTAACCTCTCATGGAGACCCAACCCTCGCTTATAAAATTTCGTGTGTGCCAAACTACGCTTGTTCCCTTCAACCACAACCACCACCATCCTCATCTCCCGGGAGCAAGCCATATTGAATTTTGAAGCAGGCAACTTTGGTGAGAACAAAAGGAATCAACGTAAGTAACTGGCACAAAGGATTGATAATGGGAAGTGAGAATACACCAATAAGAGAATAGATGGGCTTGAGGTTAACGAAACAAAAATTGACAACCTACAGATTCAATCACCAAGATCAAGTTGTCGGAGGCTGCCAGCGGAGGAAGGCCCCCTCCCAAACAAAGGCTAAACCCAAAGGGAATCCATGAGGTGTAGATCATCCAACAATTCAAATGGATGAGGTGAAGGCTACAATCACCCCGCGAAGTGGAAAAGAGATTGACTGCACTCTATGCCAAAGTTCGTTGAAGAATCCAAAGAAGGAGAGGAATTACAATGACAATAAGTTCCTCCTAAAGGAGGATTCAATGAAATACCGCATACCACTCATTTCCACAAGCACTTAGAGGGTAAGAAGAAGGTATCTCAAATAGCGCATTTTAGAGGTCTAAGGGGCAAGTGAATATACTTATTGGACATAATCAAACAAGTACCGCTATGCAAAAATTTTGAAAGATCTTGTGGCTAATCAAGAAGGAGATTAGTATTGAGAAGAAGGGAATTTCTCACCGAACAAGTCATGCCATAATCCAAAGTAAGAATCCAAATAAATACAAGGATCCGTGATCTCCACAATTTCAAATAATATTGGTGGGAATTGCATAGACAAGTTTCATTACTTGATTTAGGGAGCCACAGAACCACGCCAGATTCTCGTGGTACAAAGCTAGGGTTTAGGTGAACTTAAACCTACCAACATCACACTATCATCGTCGATCGATCGCTTAAAATCCCTAAGGAGTTGAGGATGTCTTAGTGAAGATAGACAAATCTCTACTACCCAGTAGATTTTGCAGTGCTTGACACCGAGCCACCTGCGAATGAACCTAATCATATTCCAATCTATTCTAAAGACCATTTCTGCCACGCCCAATGCCATCATCAACTCCACGGAATGGAGTTATGCAACTTACCTTTGGTAACATGACTGAGTTAAACATCTTTCATTTGAACAACAAGCCAGTTGTTAGAAATCAGAAAAATCAAATAACCGATGAAGTTGTTTCAAATGGTCAAGATGCCAGGAAGCACAAAGGTCCGTGAATTGGCGCCATAATCGGCAGACAAAGGAGATATCGCCTTGCCATCAACATCCACCAGGTGCCACCACTCAATTCAAAGCCACTGAGGACCACTTCAACACCGACATCCAACACCATGGAGTCATCCTGAAGCACCAGGGCCGAGAGATCATTCTCCTCACCTCCTTGAGTAATATTTGAAATTGAACTGGTCCTGTTTTCTAAACCTGGGATTGCGCTCAAATAATTTTGTTTTTTGTCTTAATTTAGTTAATTTTGATACCAGCCATTTTTCAAAGTTTCCCTAAATTAGCAGCTTTTTCTTTAGTACCTTGTTTATACACCATAGCATTTGAATCCAATTCCAATTATAGCCTCATATACACAATTTTTATTATAATACCTTTATCTACATAAAGATCAATAATCAACTAAAATCTCATCATAGTGATAAGTCAACACCCGCCATACCAGCCAAACTAAGCAAAATGACTCCTCTACCGCCATCCAAGCCATATAGTGCGGGGACGGGCTATCCATTCACTTCAGATTTTCCCCCTCTAGTCTCTTTCCGAGCCATCAAGGCCTCCGCCCCGCTCAGAACTCGTGCATCCTCGCTTCGCCGCATCCCAATTTCATCCCCACCAGGATCTCACCGAGCCCCTGAGTCGCTCCACTTCCACTGCACTCACCACAAGACCACAATCGGGGAGCTCCTGGTCACTGCTCTGTTGCTCCAAACTCTGGTCCGTTCACCCGGGCGCCACCAGCTGAAATGCGACAGCCAGCCAATGGGGCCTAAGTTCACGCATCTATAGCCACCGCCTCCGGGGCCGTCGGGGTCCCATCGGGCCTTATTCGCTATTCCAGAGCCGGTGAGTCAGAAGCCAAGTGGAGCCTGGTTCATCTCACCGTTTCAGAGTGCCCCGCCACCTCCAGTTGAGCCCTCGCCACGTATTCAAGGCCTTAGTTGCATTTTCAAGTGAGTGCCCTCTCTAGAGTATTATTCGATTGATATGGTTCGGGATCGAGGCGGGTCCCGCCGCTCACGGTCGATTCACTACACCGAAATGAGTCTAAATTTCTACCCAATCCCAAATTCCAGACCATCAATCGGTCCCTGAGGCGCACCCGAGATTCTGTGGGTTTCCTGGCTGCTACTGCACTACCGGACCCCGAGCCCCATCACTCCCGCGACCTCGGGAGTTGGGAGGGCCCGACTAGTCGCCCCGCACACGGCCCAGCGAGTCATCTTCCTCTCTGGCCAACAGACCACCAAATACATCACCGCAGAGGCGATACTCACTCATTTGTCACCGCCACCTCCAGGATTAGGAGGCCATTGTTCGTTGGGAACCCCATTCCGGGGAATGTACGGCTCCACCGCAGAGACTTTCATCAAGAGTCATTCTATGATGTCCCAGCACTGAGGGCTGATCCCAGGTTTAGGGAGTCTATGAGGTTGATCGAGGATTATTCACTACTGCCTTTCATGACTCCGAGGCAGCATTATTACCCACGAGGGCGCCGCAGCCTTCATCACCAAGACATCTCGAGAGCGATGGTCCGCGCGGAGCTTTGGGCTTCTCTATCGATGATCGCCGCGGAGTACTCGTGAGCAAATGATATTTCGCTGAAATTTTCGCCCGCGATACCACGCCAATGCAGAGGGTTATAGAGATTGGGCCCACCCACCTCATCGAGAGATGGTTCGAGCACCAAGCAGACACTACCGACCAAGATTTTATAAGAGGCATTCATCGTGATGCCGATCGGAATTACTTATTCCGGACGAGTCCTGTTCCCGCTACAAAGATTACTATGGCAATGGAGGGGAGCCATCTTCGAGGCTCTTTACCTGATCTCTGAGGGATATCGTTCGGCCTCTGAAATGCATGACCTCCTCGATGCATTTCGAGGAGAAGGTCCATCTAAGGACCTAAGACGCAGAGCATTCCACTACCGGGATGCCGAGACCACTCGTCAGTTCTCGAGCATAGCCGGGATTCCTGCAGGAGCCGAGATCGAGATGAGAGTTCGATGCCCTCCGTTCCGCCAATGAGCGGTGATGACCATGCCCGATCTTTTCCATCTCCGACAGCGAGACTGTGAGGAGGTGCCGGGTCAGTGGCCGAGGACTTCCAGCTAGAGAAGATGTACCTGCCCTAAGCCCAGATACGTAGGAGTCCAAATTCTCCGCAGATGTCACCTCCATCTCCTCCTTCCACACACCACATCCAAGAAATCCCAGCAGATACACTGCCCATCCCACTGAAGACACCATTCAATTCGAGTATGTTCACGCTGGGCCTAGAGAGATCAGTAGTGTGATGGATGCCATCTCGCCACTGTTACTATTATCAGCAGCCAGATCGAGGTCGGCCCAAAGGTCACTCTATGCTTCCAGCAGATCATGACGACTCGGGCCTTCCGTGTTCCCGAATGTGAGAGAGGAGCCCACCACGCACGCAAATTTATTCGATGTTTTATCGCAGTTAGTTAAAGAAGAAGAATTTCAGACTCCACCACCACTACACAAGGGAGTGGTTAGATTTCTTTTATGATTTTTGTATAGTTACCAAATTTTTTTACTAACCGCAAGCCATTTTGATTAGGATTTATGTATAGCTATAAGAGTGCTTGATACTTTTGTATGTTTAGTTTAGATTCAAGCATTAGCCATTTTGGCTATATCAAAAGTTATTCGCCTATATATATACAGACAATATGTTTTGTGCTTTCACCATAAGTAATCGTTGCCTTCAATCAACAATTGAATTGCTTCAAATCGACAATTGAATCAGCTTTTTAAATGGGAAAACAAACCTGCTTTCACGCTTTTATGTTTGAACAAATTCCATGCTTGAACTGGGCACTACTACAGCCTAAAGATGCTCAACTTGAAAATTTCTCCTTAAGCTAATTCACACTCCGCACACCAGACATTTCAATAGCCGTGAATTCGCTTTGCTTCCTTTCGTCAGATAGCCATTTGTGTATGTCGGCAACCTAGGATAGGTTTTGTTACCCACATTTGAAGACCAATGTAGTCTTCCAAAAAAGAAAAGAAAAGAAAAAAAAAAAAGAAAAAGAGAAAAAGGAAAATAAAGTCGTGAAGCCTCGTCTCTAAAACCCGAAACAACTGTGGGGTATGGCGAAAGTTTCACGGCCGGGCGTCTGAGCCCTGAATTTATTTGGAGTCACCGATTTAGTGTTCGTTACATGGGTGGATAGGTAGAGTTTAACGATTTGTAGGTGCTTATCTTTCAAATCATTCGAGTCCGGTGGAAGTTCAGAGCCTGCCGTCAAGTGATCCTCGCTTGATGCCCTAAACCTTAATTCGGTTGGGAGTCATCCAGGACCCGCTACACGGACTTTGGTGAAGTCGAATTTTCAGCATTGCACCCTACAAATGTAGCTGGAATAAAGAAAAGAAGAGTGTAACTAGTCTCTATCTAGGCTCGCTCAACAAACTTAAGGCCATGTCAGCAGTTGGGGGAGGGACAAATTTTGCAATTTATCGCTTAACTGGTTTTATAAAGAACCCATTAGACTTAGGTGGAAATTCAAGTTGAGAATCATGGAACCAATATTGACCTGAAATTGTTCTTGTATGGTTTTGCCTCTTTCACATGCTAAACTGTGTCAATTTTTCTGGCCAAGGTAATGTTTAGTATTATAACTTTAACGATAAACTTGAAAATCACTACATGCATCTCCTTTTGTTTTCGTATCAAGCATGGACCAGCAACGCGGTTGGGGGGTGTGGGATTAGTGCCCAAAGTGCTATTTTGAACCCTATATTAGATAGGTTTTGAGTGCTTTTTGCGCACTAATCATGTCATTTATGCCAATTCTGAAGTGTTCAAGCCCTCTTAGCACACTTATGCCGCTTGTGAGGTTATTTGTGGTTGTTTTATTGTGTTCGTACTTTGGGAGTTCAATATCTGGGACATATGATGAATCATAAGATCAACCCAATTGTCGCCATCAAATGTAATTGCCAAAATCAAAGAAAGAATGTGAAGGCAAAGGATGGAATCAATGCGAGAGGAAAGCAAGAGTAAAGTTGAAGATCAAGAATTCAGTGAATTTCGCTAAGATTGCGAAATCGCCGATTGCGAAATTTCAGCCTTCAATGGTACTGCACTTAGCGAACTGACACTTTCGCTAGACCTAAAATTTTCGCTTAAAGCTATTCCTAATGTAGTTTCACGCTGGCTACTCACAAGAATTTCGCTGTTAGCGAAATCATACCTAGCTTAAATTGCCGTAATACGTAAATTTCCTCGTTGCTTATCTCTCGTGATTTCGCTACCTACCGAAAAGTTGGGCGAAATTCTCGTCGCCAATAAATTAGATGCCCAATAAATTCACCGCCTTGGTCTGAATTTGTAATTAATGCAAACCGAATTTCCAATTTTGGTGTATTAATTTTGTCCCTAAATTTAGCCAAATTGTTAGGCTTTATGGTATTTTCATACATCAGGGGATGCCTATATAAGCCTTCCATTTGAACCCTACAAACAAATCGAGGAAGCAATTTTTGGTAAGTTTTTATTTTGTAAATATCTTCGTAGCTTTAGTTAGGGTTTTGCTTTTCTTCTCTCCTATCTCCTTATTGTCGCTTTCAAACACCCCCTCGAGGATGACAACTCAAGAGATGTCAAGGCTTCCTTTTCTTCAAGAGGAAGGAAGCTAGTCAGGGCGGCATATGTATGTTGTCCCTTGTGTTGGTACATAGTACCAGTTTATGACCCCATTTTCTCAGGTGCCACATGAATAGCATTAAATACAGTGATTAATGGGCATACCATCATGTTAGATATTATACATCATTGCCAGATAATCGGCTTGATGGTCTTGCGAGCCAATCAAATGATGTTTAATGTTGGTTTCAAACTCGTAAAAAGGGCCATGGGGATGCATGTTATCTCGTGGTGGACTCAAATAGAGTTGATTTTGTAGTGGTGAGGTTTGCTAGTTAAACATAGGATCCGGCTAGGCTGGACTATAGGTTGCTTGCGGTCATAACGCCGAGGATAAAACCCGAGGACACTTGTTTGCCCTATGTTACCAAGTTAGTGACCTAAATCTTCGCTAACTTTTCACATCACTTTCGCCTTTACGCTTATTCCGCCAACCACTCACCGTTTTTGGAAACAAGAATCCAAAAGTCCAAATAGAAAGCCTTACCTTCTTGCGGATCCCTTATGCAAATCATTCCTAGATGAAAACCCATCCTGTTCGACCCTAGACCACTACATATCGGGGTGAGCTCACCACGCAGTAGAGGAACTTAGGTATAAATATTGCCGATTCAAATGTTCATCGTGGCATCGAATCAAAGTCCCGACCATAACGATGTCAGCAATTATTAACCGGCGCAAAGAAGAAGGAACTGTCGCAACAGTATAAAACAAACGGGTCGCGATTGAACATGAGCAATCAAGAGAAATCCATGTCGCAACATCAACCCGAGGTCGCGACAAAGAACAAGAACCGGGCTGGGAATTCCACCGAGCTTTTTGTGTGATTCTACCAATTTCTTTTTGATAAGATAAATAGATAGTGTTAGAATAGTAAAGTAGCCTGCCTTCACTACCCGTAAAAAGGAAAGAGAGAACCTACAGTTTATGAGAATTCATTTTATTTATTTTATTTTTTATTTCTTTCGTTTTTAAATTTTCTAGATTTGAATCTCGCGAACTATAGTAAACGAGTGAGCTGGAGTGTTTTTATTTATGTTATTTTCTTGAAATTGTACTCGCTTGAAAATTATGAAATCTAGACAAATTTCGAATTTGTTTCTTCTCGCTTTTATTGTAATTACAAAGTGGTCAGACATGACGGTGACTCCATTTCTAATTCTCAATGAAGTAATCGAGCGCGTACCTCCTACGGGGCTTTGATTTACATTCGCCATGCCTTCCGTATAAATATGGAGAACCACCTGGGTCTTGACGGTTTATTTGGTGTCGTTTTGAATTGATAAGCCCCCAATAATAGTACCGAATACCACTTGTGGGAATGTATCTTGCTCCATCAAAGATGTCTCTCGCAAGTGACACAAAGACTCGACTCCCGAGAGCCGAGAGCATTCTTTTCTCTCTGGCATGCTAGACTACCATTGATGAACTGCTGAGCTTTGAGAGTTCATTTTGATAAATCCCCCATTCGCTCATAATTGAAGTTAGAGGGGAGTATTTAACAATATAAATGATTAGAGAGTTTACCTTAATCTAAAAGGACGTTCCTAACCCCGTGTTCGCTGAGATCTAATCAAGGGAAAAGGACTAATCCCATAGATCTCGGAGGTCGAGCCACCTTTGCGGTGAACTTTGCAAACTGAGAAGAAATGCAAAAATCTATCACATCAAGAAATGGGGTGTGAAGTATCGAGAAAGAAAAAATACCCAGATCTCGCAATGTAGTCACGTGAATACAGTAGTCGTCGATCCCGCTTCAAGAGCCAAGGGTATCCAACCGAACATGGAGAAATCCAATTCAAAAATTTAGGAAATCTTTGACAAATCCATATCTCATACACAAAATGAAAGCAATGTATTTTAGGTAGGAATCGATCAAGCTTATCAGAATTCATTGATAGTTTTCGTTTCGTAGAAACTGATCTACCCAGTATTTAGTTAAGGATTTGTTTTTTTGGTTCCATTTTACTTTGGTTTGCTTTAGTTCAACAAAGAGTCAATAGTCTAGGATCTTATTTTCTAGATAAAAACCTTCATTGTGAGTTTTAAAGTCCAACATAGAATTTTAGTAGTCGTAGTTGATCTTAATTCATACCAATCTCAGGGGAATGATACCCGACTTACATTCATTTTACTACTAGATAGACCTGCAGCAATCACAGCAGTTAGACTAAACCTTATTTTTAATCATAACCTTCTGAAACAACATTTTATTAAGCAAATTTATCCAAAGACATGGATGCAAGACAAATGTAAGGCTCTTACAACTACATGTGAATTTGAGGGGTTTTACCATAGAAAAGGCGTAATCCCAAATCGACGGTTAGTGTGGGAGCTTATCCATGCTGCGATACCCCTTCGAATAGGAATCCATTTTCAAAGATCCTGACTTTCATGCTTTGGTGGGTCTCCGAGATCCTTTCGATGACCTATGTTGAAGGGATATCTATATGATCCAATTGATTGCGTAAAGCCCGCGGTAGCAATGAAATCGGGGAAAGTATATAGAAAAGACAGTTCTTTTCTATTATATTAGTATTAGTTAATGATCCCGGCTCAGTGAGCCTTTTCTTACGTGATTAACTGTTGGCACTACCCTACATTTTGTCTCGTGGACCGAGGAGAAAGGGGGCCTGGGAAGAGGATCAGACTCATGAGAGAAGCATGGAGGCTAACCCTTCTTTTTCAAATATACACATGGACTCGATAACGCAATGTATTTCGACTCTCATGTCGATCCGAATGAATCATCTTTTCAACGCGAGGTAATGCCCGCTAGGTAAGAGGATACAGAAGTTACAAATTTCGCTCTGTGAGGACATGTATTTTTATTACTATGAAATTCATAAATGAAGTAGTTAATGGTGGGGTTACCATTATCCTTTCAGAGTGACGAATCTGTATGTGCTAAGAAAAGGAATTTGTCCATTTTCTGGGTGAAACACATAAGAACTTCAATGGAAAATGGAAAGATAACCCATTTCCTTCTAAATGGTAAGATCTTCGCGCAACAAGAAGGGGTCATCCCAGATCATCTTGACTTGGTTCCGATTCTATTTTTTAAGAATACCGAAGCTCAGTTCTTCTCCTTCCCAGACGAATAGAACATGTCGAGCCAAATCTTCACTCGCTGCTTTAGATCTAGAAAATCGTATGGTTTTATGAAATCATATGCTATGGCTCGAATCCATAGTCAATCCTATTTTCGATAGGAGCAGTTGACAATTGAATCCAATTTTTCCCATTATTTTCGTATCCGTAATAGTGCTAAAAGAAGGCCTTACTTCCAAGTTGTTCAAGAATAAGTGGCAGTTTCAATCTCTTCATTTTGCATTTAGGATTAGTCTTATCTATTTCGATAGGGGTTGTGGGAAGCGGATATAACTCACCGGGTAGAGTGTCACCTGACATGGTGGAAGTCATCATCGAGCCCCGATTATCCCTAAACCTAATGTGAGTTTTTCTATTTTGACTTACTCCCCGCCATGATCGTGGGATAAGAGGCTCGTGGGATCGACGGAGGGGTAGGGATGACTATATTTCGGGAGCGAACTCCAGTTAATACAGAAGCCGCATGGATACAAGTTATGCCTTAATGAAAGACAATTCGAATCCGCTTGTCTATGAACAAGGAAGCTTATAAGTACGTAACCACGAATCTCATGGAGAGTTCTATCCGCTTAGGATGAACGCCGGCGCATGCTTAACACATGCAAGTCTGACGGTGCTGGTGTCTGGGGCATGACGTAAGTAACGCGTAAGAACCTGCCTCGAGGGAAACAATTGGAAATGGTCAAGCAATACCCTATAGGCCGTAGGAGCAAAGCGATGAACTCACCGGCGAGGCTCAGATCCGATTAACTAGTTGGTGAGGCAATAGCTTACCAAGACGATGACCGCAGAATGTCCGAGAGGATGATCACCCACACTGACCGGCATATACCGTAATTCCACGAGGCAAAGAAGAGAGGGAATTTTCCTCAATGGGCCAGTATCCGACAGAGCAATGCTGCCTCGTGGAGGTAGAAGGCCTTATTGGCTATCGAACTTCTTTTCCGATAAGAAGCAATGACGGTATCTAGGAATGCTATCACCTAACTCTGTGCCAACAACCGCTGACACACAGAGATGCAAGCGTTATCTAGAATGATCGGGCGAAGCAACTGTAGGTGGTTTTTAAGTCCGTCACAAATCCTGTGGCTCAACCCCGACAGCGCGGAAAACTACCAAGCTGGGAGCACTAGAGGGGCAGAGGGAATTTCCTGCGGGATCAAATGCATAGAGATCGAAGAACACCAACGGGCGAAAGCACTCTCACAATAATAATCGACACCGAGAGATGAAAGTTGGGGAGCGAATGGGGATTAGATACCTTAGTTCTAGCAAGAATAATGGATACCAGCGCCAGGCGTATCGACCGTGTAGTCAGCTAACGCGTTATATCCCGCCGTGAGTACGCTCGGCAGAATGAAACTCAGCGCGAATTGATTCGCCCGCATGCTTGCGGAGCATGTGGTTTAATTCGACGCAAAGCGAAGAACCTACCAAGATCGGATGCATGCCGAACTCTTGAGTTAGTGGTGCCTTCAGAACACGCACACGTGGCATATCGCGCCGCCAGGCCGTAAGGTGTCGGGTTGAGTCCCGCAACGAGCACAACCCTCGTTATTGCCACCACGTTTGGAACCGTGAGCAGACCGTCAGCGATAAGCTCCGAGGAAGTCGAGGATGACTTCGACGTCATCATGCCCCTATGCCCGGGCGCGATGGCCACACATGTTAAATGGTCGATAAAGGAAGTCGCGATCCCGCGAGTGAGCTAACTTCAAAACCCGTCCTTAGTCTCGATTGCGCTTCAACCTGCCCGCATGAAGCCGAACGCTGGGTGAATCAACTGGCCACCACATCGACGGAATTCGCTCCCGTGCCTTGTACACACCGCCTATTATACTATGGGAAATGGCTGGCGTCCCAAGTCATAATTAATCAGACAATGAGGTGGGATGCCGGCAAGGTACAAAGCGGATTAGAGGAAGTCGCAATAAGGTAGCCATCGAAGCAAAGTACTGATCACCTCATTTTCGTGGGAGAAGCACGTTTGGTTGGTATTGCTCGATTAATCGCCACACCCAAAAAGAAGCCGAAGCTACATTGAGTTAAATTGAGATGTGGAAGTCTTCTTCGCTGAGGACGATGAAGTAAGACCAAGATCAAGGAACTTATTATCCTAGATTCAACAAGTTGATAGGATCCCCTTTTTTACGTCCCCATGTCCCTCCCGTGTGGCGACATGGGGGAGAAAAAAGGAAAGAGAGGGATGGGGTTTCTCTCACTTTTGGCATAGTGGGCCCATAGTGGGAGGCCATACGTCTGACAGACGCTATTAGCTCAATGGTAGAACATGCCACGATAATTGATCGTTGTGCACGAAATTTTGTGAGGGCTCAGCCACATGGATAGTTCAATGCTCATCAGACTACTGAGATGTGTGGATCATCCAAGGCACATTAGCATGGCGTACTCCTCTTGTTCGAACTGGGGTTTGAAACCAAACTTCTCCTCAGGAGGATAGATGGGGCGATTAAGGTGAGATCCAATGTAGATCTAACTTTCTATTCACTCGTGGGATCAGGCGGTCAGGGGGACCACCCACGGCTCCTCTCTTCTCGAGAATCCATGCATCCCTTATCGATTAATATACTTGGCTATCTCTCGAGCACGGGTTTAGGTTCGGCCTCAATGGGAAAATAAAATGGAGCACCTAACAACGCATCTTCACAGACAAAGAACTACGAGATCACCCCTTTCATTCTGGGGTGACGGAGGGATCGTACCATGATTAGTGCCCAAAAAGCGCTATTTTGAACCCTATTTATTATAGGTTTTGAGTGCTTTTTGTGTACTAATCATTCTAATTAACCCGATTTGCACATTAAGGTCCCTACTATTATAATCGCATTTTGTGAAACTTTGCGGGTTTTACGAGCTAGCCATGACAAAATTGTTGGAGCTCGATCAAAGCCTGAAAAATTCGAGTGAAACTTCATTTTGGCAGCTACGAATCGAGACCAAAAGGAAGAAAGGCGAAAAATGCAAAAATTAAAATTTACTTGATTTAGCGAGCAAAATTTTAAATGACTTTGCGAAATTTATGATTCTTGAAGTACAACCCTCTTGACTCCCCCTTGTTCATGGCTCCACTTGTTTCATCCCTGCAGCCCTTGTTCTCCTGCATTTCACGCATTTGTTGTTTTTGCTAAAAAATTTTGTTTCTACCTATTTTGACCCTGATAATAGCTTTTGTTTTGGTTTGTTTTGTAATTTCCCTTGCGAGCACCTATACTTCAAAGAGCCTCGGTGCATGCAAGGCTTTTGCATCAATCCTTCAATCAATAAGAGTGACCAGGGGGGAGCTTCGGCTCTCCAGCTTAGCTTCTGCTCTCCTCTGCTTCACTTTCTTTCATTTTCTTTTCCATTTTCGACTACTTAAATACCTTTGATGATGACAAATCAAAGGATGTTAAATATAAACCTTCCCCATCCTTGAAAGGGGAAGGCCCTTTAGGTGCCCGAGTTTTGAGTAAATAACGGTTTTTCTTGCTTTAATGTGCATTTATAGTTGTTTACGCCCACCGCTTCTCTGCGTGGTTAAAAAATCTCTTAAGCATGCTCTCCTTAATGTGTATTTGGCAAGCTTTTTAGGTTTAGTGGATACTTTCACTAGATCCACTGAGGCTCAGTTAGTTGTCTCCTATTAGTTATTGTAGAGTAGGGTTTTTGAGATGTGTTTTCACTGCTAGGGACATTTATGTCTAATCAAATGTCATCTTTCAAAAGGAAAACTCTTAGGGTTTAGGTTTTAAAGCTAAATGAAGATCCGGTTCGGGGAAATGACTATATGTCATGCTCCCCAGCCCATGAGAAAAAAGACCGAGACATGTTAGTTTGCCACTAAAAACCACAACAGTGGCTTGAGACTTCAAGGAGTTCTTTTCCTATTTTCCTTCATTTAAATTTCAATTTGCACACCATCAACCTCCACTGTTTTCCACCATACACTCCCTACTTTTACCAAAAGCCTTAAAATCCAAATTGAAATTCACCATTTTTTAATGTTTGCAAATCGTTTATGCAAAGAAAACCACGTCACCGTGTTCGACCACAAATGCATTATCACTGCGGTAGCTTGACCTTCTGATGGGTTAGGATATAAATATTGTTGATTCCACATATACCCTCGCGTAGCGCGAATCAAATGGTGTCGTTGCCGGGGATAGTGCCTAAGTGCAAATGACCCGTGTGATGAGCACTTGTGATTCTCATCCACGAATCACGGTGAATTTACTTTTATTACCTCTATTTAGCAATTTTTAAATCGAGTTTGTTGAATTTGGTTTCCCTTTGTATATATTTTTTAGCTAACTTTACCCCTTTTTTGGTAGGTGTTTTTCTTGTTTGGTGTTTGATTGGTTCTTGCTACGAAGTGGAGTTCTAGTGGGTTAGAGATTGTAAAATCAAATTAGCCAATTTAGACCTTGATAGGAAGAAGCCATCACCCGAACCTCACCAAGTTAGTGGGTACCTTTGTGGGACCTTGAGAAGACAATCAATGCTCTCAACTAAGTCAAAAAATTGACACTATAAGGAAAACAATGTAAACAAAAATTGATGGACTTCAAAGTGAAATGGAGCATAAATTTGACAACTGCAATACTCAATTTCAAGGCTCACTGTCAGACATGTTCACGAGTGGAAGTGAATCAGGAAGAAGAATTAATAAGATTGACACCACAGTGGAGGAGCAATGTAAGCAGCAAAAAGAAGAAACCTCCCCAATGCTAACTGAAGAGGGTAATGTAAAGGAAGAAATGGAAGAGCTGAGTTCCTTTGCCTGAGCCACAAAGCGACCTTACTTGCACGAAACACCGTCTCAAATGCCACCCCATTTTACTTGCTTTGCCCAGCTCACGTAATTTTAGGAAGTTAGTGGCCATTGCTCAAACATTTGCCACTACGCATCAAAGAAGAAGAAGGCGAGTGCTTGATGTTGCATGTATGGATGGTTAGGTGTTAGTTACGATTTGGAGCACCCAGAGACATGCGCATATCCCGCAAGCTCCACAGGTTCAACGGCCCTCCAGGCCTAAAAAACTGGTTTGGGGGGAGCACAGCCTCCCCCACTTTTTGTTTTGATTTTTGTTGTTTTAGTTTATTTTATTTTATGTTATTTTGATTTAGTTAATTTTTCTTCTTAGATTTTCTCTAATTTTTTTTAGTTAATCTTTGTTTTAGATTAATTTTTCATTTTTAACATTTTCTTAACTTTTTATGTGTTTATTTTTTGTAGTTTTGAGTGAGTTTACGGCGAAGCTCACTTAGAAAATTTAGTAACTGCTAAGTTTGCGAGGTTGCAAAATTTCACAACACCTTAGGTACTCGCAGGTTGAATTTGTGACGACTGCGAATTTCGCATTTCTTGAGAATTCGCATCTTATAATAGTGCATGGTCTTCTCCACTGTAGCAAGTTTGTTTTTTGAGGTGCTTTGATGCACTATTTTTTGTCCTTATATGTATATTATTATTGTGTATTATTATATATATATATATATATATATATATATATATATATATATATATATATATATATATATATATATATATATATATATATATATATATATATATATAATATTGTTTTTATTATTTTCTAAAAAATTGAAAAAATAAATAAATAATTTTAACGAGGGTTAACGAATTTTCATAGCTTTGCTCTTCCTCATGGCCCATTTGTTTAAATCAAATATCTTTTTAAATTAGGAAATTTCTGTTTTAGGCGTTTTGATACGTTGGAAAGCTTGGAGGTGTAGAATCAAATATAGCTAGAAGAACACTTTTGAAATTACTTATGAAGTGTAATTTTAAAAATATTACGCCCAGTCGACTTTTCATATACTTTTCTTCTCCTAGCTTGTTTATTATGAAGCGAATGGAGTGAATAAGGTGTCGATGGAAAAGCTTCAGAAGTCTCTATCAACGAGGCAGCACATTTCATCAAGGGTAGCACTTCCTTCTCTAGCTTTCAATCAAGACTCATTCGCGGACAATGTGACATTTGGTTGGAAAGTTAACGAAGAGTGACATTATTTTTGTTTTTATTTTGAGCAAGCCCATTTTGTGATGTTCAGTGGCTTGATGATTGTTCTTTTTGTGAAGCTGTTATACTATACAACTTAATTTATCAAATATTGCACCCACTTTTTATGGTTTTGCCTAACCTGCAAGTTGGAAAATTGAAACTTTGTCTAAATTCTATTGATGTTAGATTGGTGTCATGCCTAGTTGAGTGGATGATTAGTTGAATTCTTGTTGCTTTAGACCTTTTTCTTCCACCTCTGGCTAACCACACACTATGCACATTAGGTTTCAACAATAGGCTGAAAAACTGCCTACCTCCTAAACATTGTAAACCTACCCTAGTTTCGTTGACCACTTATAATAGGTTAAGGACCCCCATGAATAGAAGGCCAATGTGTCTTCCAAAAAAACAAAAGAAAAAGCAAAAAGAAAAAGAAAAAGAAAAAGAAAGAGGAAAAGAGAATAGAAAAGCCGTGATGCTTTGCCTTGAAACTTGAAACACTTACGGTCAGAGGGTTTATAAGCGAACCTTTAAAGCACAGTGCCTAAGCCAATTGGTTGGGAGCCACCGACTTGAGTGTTAGATTACACGGGTGGATGGGTGGAGTTTAGCAAGAGTTGTAGGTCTTCCGGAGTTTTAAATTCATTCGAGAAATTACGAGGTGAAACATGAAGAGTTGGTGAGGTCGAGAAGATCCTCTCGGGACTTGTTGCCACTAAGCCTTAATTGGTTGGGGAGTCATCGGTAGATCCCGTTACATGGACTTTGGTGGTCCGATTCCTCGGCATTGCACCCTACAACACAAAAGGTTATTGGAATCAGAGTGGATCTGATCTATTTAGGTTGGTTAGTAGGCTAGGTGGAGGCAGTAGCTTGGTTGGGGAGAGTCACGGAGTTTAGCGGTTATTGTTGAATTTGAACAAACACTTAGATTTTGAGTGGAAGTTCTGGTTGAGTCATCGAGAAGGGAAGCTCTTTTGATACTCCATTTTGTATGGCATTCACTCTCTCGAGATGGTTATTAGACTAAGTTTAAGTGGAGAATTCTTAGTGAGGTTAGAGGCATTACTTCTTCACCAACCTTTTATTTGCAACCTTTTGTAACATAATTTTTGTTATTGTTTTGTATGCTCTCTTTCTTTCTTTCTTTCATTGCTAAGGGACTAGCAATGTGTAGGTTAAGGGGTGTGATTAGTGCCCAAAAAGTGCTATTTTGAACCCTATTTATTATAGGTTTTGAGTGCTTTTTGTTATCTTAATCATTAAATAACGGAATTGCACAGTAGGGTCCCTACTATTCTATGATCGCATTTTGTGGCAAATTTGCCGGTTTACTGCGAGCTAGTCGTGCCAAAATTGTTGGAGTCGATCCAAGCACGAAAATTAGTCAAACTACGGCTTGTATGGGTCGGAGAGACTAGAATTCGCAGCCTGCGAATTTCGCGAGGTTGTGAGGTACAACCTACTAACACTGTTCATAGCTCCACTGTTCATCCTGCAGCCCCTGTTCTCCTGCATTTCACGCATTTGTTGTTTTTGCTACAATTTTTTGTTTCTTCCTATTTTAACCCTTGTAATAGCTTTTGTTTTGGTTTGTTTTGTAATTTCCCTTACACTGAGCACCTATATAAGCCTCAGTCTGTACAAACTTTGCATCAATCAACTTCAATCAATAAAGTATGAGGGCTTTGGCTCCTCCAGCAACCCTACTCCCTCTCCCCTCTGCTTCACTTTCTTTCATTTTCTTTCCATTTCTCATTGCCAAACACCCTTTGATGATGAAAAATCAAAGGATGTTCGGCTAAACCTCCCCCATCCTTGAAGGGGAAGGCCACTGGGTGCCAGTTTTGAGGTAAACCAACGATTTTCTTGCTTTTCATGTGTGCATTTATGGTTGTTTACACCCCTGCTTCTCACTGTGGTTAAAATCTCTTAAGCATGCTCTCCTTAATGTGTATTTGGCAAGCTTTTTAGGTTCAGTGGATACTTTTCGCTGAATCCTTTGAAAGGCCCGATTCAGTTAATCTCCTATTAGTTATTGTAGAGAGTAGGGTTTTTGAGATGTGTTTTCACTGCTAGGGACATTTATGCCTAATCAAATGCCATCTTTGAAAAGGAAAACTCTTAGGGTTTAGGTTTTAAAGCTAAATGAAGATTCGGTTCGGGAAATGACTATATGTCATGCTCCCCAACGCGAGGAAAAAAACCCGAGGACATGTTGGTTGCCCTAAAAACCCTAACCCAGTGGCTTGAGACTTTAAGGAGTTCTTTTCCTATTTTCCTTCATTTAAATTTCAATTTACTTTTCATCGACCTCCACTTTGTTTTCCACCATACACTCTGTTTTTACCCAGCCTTGAAATCCAAATTGGAAATTCACCATTTTTGAATCCTTTGCAAATCATTTGTGCAAAGAAAACCCATCCTTGTGTTGTTCGACCTAGTAGAGTATCTTTGTAGTGCTTTACTACGTGATGGGTTTAGGATATAAATATTGTTGATTCACATACCCTCATGTACAGATCATACCATTGACGCTTTTTTTCATGCTTTTCAGGAGGTCTAGAGAAAATTTGCAATCAATAGGATTTTCCTAATCCTCCCTTCCCGAAAGGAAGAGCGTGAAGTCTTTTCCTTTCCAGGGACCGGGATATTGGATCTAGCTAGTAAGAAGAATGCTTGGTATAAATAACTCACTTCTTGGTCTTGACCCCTCAGTCCTCTGAGACGCCCCAGTCCGATTTTAATGGTATGTGTCTATTTATCTATCTCTTGACATAAACTATCTTCTTTCTGGCTTACGTATCCCTAACTTTCCCACCTCTTATTTGACTACACCGAGGTCCTTATTCCACGACCCGGCCTCTCTGGACCTTTCATCTGTTGGATTGACCTTGCCAACTAAAAGAGGGACTTTTGGAAAGAAAGAAACTTCTCAACTTGGCATAAAATTTGGGCTCTCCAGTGGGCACAAGGGCTAAAGCTGAGGAGTTCAAAGAGCCTTCACTTGAAGAAGGAATAAATACTATCATCATCCAGAGACGGATATACTACCTCTCACCCATTCCCGCCTTGGGATTAGGAAATTAAAATAAAGAGTCCTGTCTTGGGGGATAATCCTTACTCATTTCCCTAGGAAATCCAAGAGCTTACAAACTGGATTGAACAAGTCTCTTTACTGGTAAGGGTCAGACCCTGACTCGCACTATCCACTAAAAAGACCATTACTTTTGGCACTATATCCTTCTAACTTTGACTACAATTATAGGGGCAACTACTCTTTCTTTAGGCATAGGCATAAGCAACTCCATCCTTAGGTAAAGGTTCTCTTTATGCATAGGAAAATACATCCTTAGGTAAAAGGAAAATGTAGACCCAAAGAGAGCAGCTCACTAACACAACCTCAAGATTCACACGATCGGACATTTACTTTTTACAGTCACTTAGATCTACTAAAGGGAAAGTAGCAAGTACTAAATATGCTATGCTTAGAACTCTAAATGCATGAAATCTAGTTAACGAAACCAATCCTAGACCTAGCAGATAAAGCGGGTAAGAGCATCTCCAACAAGGCTATCTAAAATAGCTATTCAAAATATATTAAAATATTGTATTATCTATTTTAACCTTACTTTTTCAAAGTCACTCAATAGCGCTATCTATTTTGGCTATCCATTTCAATTAACTGCTAACTTTCAATAATAAGGTTAAAATGCTATTTAGTATGCCATGTCATCACCATATTTATGACATCACGTGTTGATGTGTTACGCCACGTCATCAAATTTTTAATTTTTTTTAATAACGATCATATTTACAATGATCACGAAATTCAATTAAATTGAGAAAAAATAACGATCATAATTTTTTTTAATAACGATCATATTGCTCCTCGTGTAGTAGATGTTGCTAGATTATGAATATTGAGAAAAAATAAAGAAATATATATATAGTATATCATATATTATAACAATTAAATTTGTGTTCTAATTGTTTCATAAATTTCTCATAATTTATTTTTATTTTTTCGATTTAATTTTCGAGATTTTCTGTTTGTACATTAATTTTAAGAAATTTTTTCTAATTTTCAAGTTGTTTGAAATTTTTATTCCTAATTGTTTCATAATTTGCTTTATATTTTTAGAGAAATACCCAGGGTCATGGAAATAGAATGGCCAAATGATGGCTATGGAAAATAGATGGCAAATAGAGCTATGGGAAATAGATAGCCAAATAACTAGCCTATTAGGTGGATTTTAGGAAGAAGCTAGCTACAAAATGGCTAAGGAGAGTTTAGCTAGCCTCTTGGAATCTCTAAGAAGCATACTCGCACCCTTGATCCCTTTCCTAAACTCCCGAATCTGTGTCTGCCCACACTGGCCCCGCCTACCCACTGGCTGCACGAGGAGAGAGGGAAGCTTAAGAATTTTAACCACTTTAGTAGGGCACTCCTTATTTTCACTCCAAAAGTACAGAAAAAAAAGGAGGCTCATCGGATAGCCTACTTGCTTTTGTTTTGCCACTAGAGAAAACTACTATCCTGCTTCAGTTTCAAAGAAAACAAACTGCAGGGAACCACATTGCGAGGGGAACTAAACCTAGTGATCTTTCTCCTACTGGCAAGCATCGATACCTGTCTCCTAAGGAATTTATCTTTGCTTTCATATACCAGGAAGCAATCCTCGAAGGACTGCAATTGGAAGGGATTAACACTCACCCTAAGCAACCGCAGAGAAGGAAAATAACTGGCCTTAGATGGAGGAAAGAAAGAGGTTTTTATACTCTCTTTTAGAGGGAGGGATGGACACTAGACAGAGGTAAAGATACTGGATTGACTAATAACCACTTCCCTAATAGACTACTTACTTCCAAGGCTTTCAAGGAAAAGAAGCTACAAATTGGAACCTTTGCTTTCATGAGGAGATTGACTTTGTTAAGTACGAAACTAAGGGATAATCTTAATTTTGGAAGTCATTCCACATAAATTTGAGAGGGAATTTTTTTATACAATTTTAGATAGGCTCAAGGGAATAGCTTATCACCTTGATCACAATTCTAATCTCGGGTTAAGATCTCTTATCTATAAGCCCTCCCTGTTGACACGGAGAGCTACTAATGCCTCACTACACAGGAGGGCCTTCCCTTAAGCAGAATTTCTTCACCCAGCATGGAGTGGGAACTAAAGGTGAAAAGCTCGCCAAAAGCTCACGGGATTGGATTCACCACCCCTAATTGGCTATAGGTGATCAGAAGCTACTTCACTTCAACAAGATGGATAGCAAAAGCTGGCGAAACTAGATCTCTCAGAGCAAAAGCCTGACTCTTTTTTTGGCTGACTCTTTTTCTTAAATAAAAATTCCATTTTTTACCCGCTAGCTGGATTGACCTGAGAGAGAGCATATGATAGTAAGGAAGAAAGCATCTTCTCTAAGGGAATCCTATATGTTAGCCCTACCACGTATTACTTGTAGTATTCTTTTTTTTCACTTTAAAAATTTGAATTGCTTCTAGGATATGCTGGAACTAGCACTCGAACCCGCTCGCAGAGAGAAGGAACTTACAATGAATCTCAAACCTTTTATTTTCCTAGTATGTATGAGTATTACATAACTATTCTCTTAATTAACTCATTCAGATTTATTCATATATATATAAAAGGGAAGTAAGAGGAGAGGTTGACAAAGACAGGAAGCCCCCGAAACATCCCAAGAACTATGAGTATTCTCCCATAGATTATAGATAAAAATAAAGATCAAAGCGATCCCAATCGATTGCCTTTTACTGATGGCTTGAGATAAAAAGATTCCTGTTTGAAAACTTGCTTTTTTGACTTCCTTTGCTTTGAGGAGATGGTTACATTTATATCTAATCTTTGATGATAAGGAAATATCTCACTTCAAAAGGCAAAAATATGCTCCGATCATGGGACTCTTTTACTGGTTCAACACTAGAGTAAGGAGGAGGGATGACAGAGTGAAGGGCACATAAGGGCCAGGGACTAATGGGACTGAACCCATCTCTGATGGATTGATTGAAAACTTTATTGTCTTCAATAATCCTTCCGATGTTGGAACTTGAGGATATGAAAAGATAGCGGCATTCCTATAAGGCAAGAGATTAGCTTAACCCTCAAAATACATGGGCTTACTTTCACTTTCCCTATGCACTGAAACCCTTAAAAACAAGGCCTCCAATTTGATACGCTTAGCTTAGGACTTTTCCATTGCAATTGAGCTTGCTTACTTTAAGACTGCAATTCTATTATTTTGATTTACCTAGCCGGCTTGACAAGGAGCTTAACTTAGGAAAATAACAGAAGGAGAGGAAATTCAATAGACTTCTGGAAAAGGCCCACAGGGATTTCACTTAAAACCCGCTTGCCATTTATTATAATAATAATGCTTTACTGCCTTTGGAAAAAAAACTTTTTGTATGTATGGGCTTTCCTCTCTCTAGAGCTAAAGGATAAAAAAAGGGGTGAGGTAAAAAGATACTAGCTTTTCAGAATTCCTGATTCTGGCTTGCCCAAGAGGTGAAATACTAAGAAAGGTTATGGATCGTCAATGACTACTTATGAATAGGCAAATAGTTCGGAGAGATAGGCAAGAACTATTCCTTATCCAAAGTCAAATACTGCTTACGCATAGTTTACTACTTCTTAGACAAGAGATAACTACTTTTACTTATACTGGCGCTATCAACTACTTGAACTCGATTACAGTAGAAATTGAATAAGGAAGTACTTATGAGACTTTGCCAGGGTGGCCAGGATGAAGTCTGTTGAAATTGGCCTGCTCCTCCTTGCCTGCAGGCTACATATACAGGGGATATGCATTAGATAAAAAAAACGGGGTTTTATTTAGCCCCGAGGAATTGACGACTTAGATGACTAACTTTTCTCTTTTCTTACTTAGACACTTGTGAAACTGCCTTTCCTAAACTAGCTTTCCTAAGCTTTTTTGAGAAAATCTAACTAGTCTAATTAGAATGAAAGGTATCTCCGTAAGGTATCCTATCTATTACTACTGGTATTGTAAGAACTGTTAGGCCCTTTCCTGCTGGCTAAGAGGAAAGGCTTGCTTCCTCTCTGGATTACACCACACCTCTCATACGAAAAGGCATTATCAATTGAAGAGAAAAGGATAACTTAAACTCAAATCGACTTGAGTTGGAGCGAAACTAAAGCCCAAAACTCACACGGCAGCGGACATGGAGAAGGAATTAGATTCAGTTAGCGGCTGCAGCGACAACTTAAACTCCAGAGATTCTTAGTTTACCTGCCTACTGGATTTCCTTTGCCTATTGAAATGCCTACATCAAGGGGACAGCTGGAAAGGGATTTATCCAGTAATCAAGAGACTACTATAGGGACCTTTACACAAGTTCTGTTTACACCCTTAGCTTAGGGAAGGTTTCTTTTTCATTTTATGATTATCTTGCGTGAAAAGGGGCTTGCCCAAAAAGATAACCAAGCTATCCTAAAAAATAAGGAGCATACCTAGGGGACTTCAATTGAATAGGATGGAAAATGAATTGCGTAAGGCCCACATCAATCCTTAGCCCTTAGAGCTAGGACGTACTAAGCGATTTCATACCTTAGTACTAGCGTACTAAGCGAATAAATTACCTTATTTGCTTATTTGTTTTACGAGTGTGCTCAAGATTGGAATATTATTAGGCACCTTTTCCTGCTTATCTTAAATAGGGCGAGTGTCTCAAGACCCTTGTTGTTGTGTGCGGGTAATGAAATATATCCCTTTCTTTGTGCACTTAGGAAAGAGCACTGCTAACATGAGAGCCAATCTTCTTCAATAGGGTTTGTAAGTCGTATTTCGTTATTCGAAATCTCTATTAAAATGTATAAAATGTAACACTTCTCGGTAAATTGTAAAAGTTTCACCGCACCAATAGCTCCCGTTTTTAAGCTTTCATTTGAATGAACAAATTGGCAAAAACTCTTGACCAGGGATCTCATGAAAAGAAAGGTCCCTTCCTTCCGTTCCGATCGAAAAAGTCAAGGCTATGTAAAGAGTCGACTGCAAGGCCTGGGAGGGGATCGACCACTAGGGAGATAGAGAGTTCGTCTCGGCTAATCCATTAGGGGTTGAAGCTTTGGGCATAGCCCCCGGGGAGGAGTAGAGTCCAACAACATTGAGCCCCAAAATAGAGTTTAAATTCAAATCCCTACTGAACACGGTGCCTTAAGGAGAATCCGAGGTTGCTAGCGGAAGTAGCGCGCTTAAGAGCATTCACAAAAAGAGCATTCACAAAGAAATGGTGTAAGTGAAAGGGAAGTCGCAACGGTTAGCAACTGCCCGAGGAGTTTTTCTTCTCTGATTTTCCCTTTAGAAAGGAGACAATAAGCCCACTCTCTCCAACATATGGCGATGCTTCCGCTTTTGGCAGCTGTTAGGCAAGTGATACCGTACGCAAGTCCGGCCCTATATAGTGACGATGCGTTAAGGCGAGTTGATGAGCTAATACGGTTGGCTTACTTTTCATATGTGGAGGCAACCTGACGTTAAGCACTGGGGCCAGCCACAAAGGAATAGGCTTGAATTAAGACGTCTTTCAACTGACCTTTCCCGCAATCAAGCTAAAAAAAAAAAGACAAATCAAGTGTTGTCCGAATGAGAATGAAATGGCTGACAGTAGAGTAGAACATTCATTCCCCTCCAATTATATGCACTTCCTGCTTAAAACTAAAATCTGGTAGTGAGACCTCTATTCCGCCGCCCTATCTAGTAAGAGCCTCTAAAGCAATGTTTGGCGCAATCAATAAGGGTTCGGCTTTCATTGAGGCCTTCCCTGACCTGTTAATCTTCCCACAACACAGGTGGCTTTTACTCGTCCGGGTAGGTTAGTTAAGAGAAGTGAGCGTGTACGCTGCGACTTCAAAGTCAGGTAATGTTGTCGGGGAACTGACCTTCATTCCCATTAGGTTCTTATGTTCTGTAAGGTGAGAAGTCTTCGTCACGGGTGAAACTTCTGACTGTTGAAGTTAGGTTTGGGGGGACGGTGCAGTTGCGGAATAACCTTAAGCCCTTTGGAAGTCCTACACTTGCTCTTTCTCTTTCCGCTTCCACTTCTTAGTACTTAGATACTTTCAGCAGGTGGGGCAGCTGGAGGCAACATGGAATGCATGGTCATCTAGCTCTTCAGGTAGGACCGCTCTGGTTGATAGCTCAGGTTCTAGTCTTGGAGCTTGAGCCAGATACATTAAATGCTGGAAAACTGATCTATTCAATCCGCCTTGATAAAAAGTAAAACCCCTCCCCTATGGTCTTGATCCTTTCCATAGGTACACTGCTCCACGGTACCAGATGTGAGTGAAAGAAGGGCTTTGCTCTAGGTCTATCTGCTCCAAATAAAAGAGATGTATGGAATGCCTCACCCGGTCAATGATGAAATTATAAACAAATATAGTCACACATGGACCTATCAGAAGGGTTCTCGGTAAGACCATACAGAAGTAGCCAAACCATAGTTCCATGGGTTGATCAGTCATTAGGGAAACATTCCTCAAGGCAGAGGAAGCAGTTAGTCTAGCGAAGGGAGCATTGGAGAGGGCGGAGTGAGCCGATGTTTTACGTCAAGTAAGGGCGTCTGTGTAACACATATCGAAGCGTCTGTTTCCAAGCCTAATATCTGAGATTTGTCCTGTGTTAGCTACTTGTCTCTCCCTGCCCACGACATGGGTTGGGCTTTTAGTCTATTTCTTGTCTATAGTTTCTGTAGTTGGTGTATTCATATCTCTCCTTTGAACGGCGGGGCATATTTATTTTTAAAAGAAAGCCCTATTTTTGTTAGCTGTTAGCGCGCAGTAGCCCATCTCATGATACGGACGGAGAGAACCATTTGATATGAGTAACAATTAGTTTCCTTTCACCGAGCGTGTGGCATTAAGAGAAAGAAGAGATCCACTCATGCATAGCTTCGACTAAGAAAAATAAGACAAGGGAGTCTTCGAAGTCGCCCTAGGTTCCGATCCACCATCGGTGAGACCCCTCTTGCTTAAGTACTGGGTCCTTTCACTAAAAGAAAGAACTCGTTGAGACTTGGTCCTTAGGCGAACCTCGTCTCTCCCTCTCTCACCTCAAGGTATGGTTTGGGCCCTGTGGTGCAGAACTAACTCGATAAGATCAATAAGATTCAAGATCCATTGAATCCTTCCGTATAGTAACCGACCTTTATTAGCCAACCTCTTCGCTCCTCTCCTTACAGTCGAGCAGCTACGCTCCGAGGGTTAGGATCAAGGGCCTGCCCCTTCCCACCGAACTAATTGCCGACTCCAAGACCTGTAATTGGAATACCGACTATTCGGGTATTAGTGCCAAAGTAAAGGAAAAAGCAAAACACTTTCTATGCGGGCAGGTTCTTAGATAGAAAGGTAAAAGTTTGTAAAGTAGTACGCCCCGAGGTTCTATCACAGCAGAAAAGATCATAGCTTCTCTCTTGTAACACGGCTACCAAGAGCGATAGAGCTAATCACGATCACATTTGAGAAGTCTGCCCCGGACCTCCTTAGCTAGTCTTATGCCATTAAATTTATACTCTGACTAAGTAGTCCTTTCTCTTATTATCTGACGATATAGCACTCATGGAAATCCAGCAACAAGCGATTCTATACCAGCAGATTCAATAGTACCGGAGTCATTTCCATTAAACCTTCCACTAAGAACTGATTTGATTCAATAGTTGCACTTACGGATAGTTGACCAAGAGCCTCTACGATCAGATCTACAGCGGAAATTCCATTAACATTAAAAGCGGATAGGCAAAGGTTATTCTCGAAGCGGTAGAACGATAGCAGTGAGAAGAATTTATTACCAACACTGGGTATTCCATAGCTAGGGATGAAATGCCGACTTATTCCCCCAAAAGCAAGAGCGGATGTAGTGCTCAAGCGGCAACATTCTACTTCAGTTGATAACGCCTATTCTTTCACAAGAACCATGGCATGAGATGCCTCTTCCTTCGCCGAGTAGGGGGATTTCCTTTAGCACAACCAATTGTTAGCCCTTTATCTGGAAAAGGAAGAAGGGAGGAAAATCCGCATCAAGAGGACAGTCATCAGTCCCACAGCACTCTTGCTATTGATCGGATTAACTCTTTCGTAAAATTAAGAAGAATGCGAACAGGGGATTCGAGAACAGTAATAAGAGTAACTGCTGATTCTCTAGCTGCCAAACAAACTACTATTCCTCGTCAATTTCATTGCCTTAATTTAATGGCGTCAGCGCTAAAGCCCTTTCTTCTTTACTTGCACAACCTAGTCTTGCTAACAAAGGAGAGCGCACCCTCACTTAACTCCTTTTTGAATGTCGACCTTGATGATGAAGTGAAAACTGGATTGATAGCCGGTAGTCGATAGCATTGTAGTCAAGGGATGCGGATTCGGGGGAGGCAGATCTTCTATCAAGCAGTAGGATAAAGATCAAATCAAAGCGGATACGATTCCGACCTGCATCAATAGCATTTCTTTTTCTTATTTAAGACACCTATTCGAATTCTCAAAGAGCTACTTCTATACGTGTGCAGGTGTGGCGAGATTCTATTGTTGATTAACGTCCTTCAAAGAGCTTATTCTTTCAAAGAGCCTACTACATCAACAAGAAAGAAAGGAAAAAGGTAAGGTGCATTCTATAGCAGTGTTATTAAAGTCAACGAGGATTCTTCCGTCTTTGTCCTAACAGCAGATTCATTGGCATCTTCTTCTCCTCCTCTTGCTCCACGGAGCGCCGGCTGCGCACATTACTAAACGTGTATTTATAAGGCTTTCCAATGTTGGGCCTCACTTCAATAGTGCGTTGGACTCCCAAAGGTCGGCCCCCAAATTGGTCTCTTTGTCGCGACATAAAGGTGTCGCCTTGAGCTTTGGAGTCTTTAATCGTTGCCTCTGTCATAGCTTCTTGTAATCTATCGCGACCTATTCTATGGGCTTGCTCTTGGATTGTGTTGCGACATACTTTGATAATGTCATGACATAATTTGTATTAAGTAGTCTTGTTCTTGTCGCGACAGGAATGCCTTGTGTCCCGACACCAAACCTGTTTGCACCCATCTTCTCATATCCTTGTTATGCTGGAGTTTGTCGCAATAAACAATTGCTTTCAAGCCTGGCAACTCTATCACGACAGAGTTTTCTCTGTCGCGACAGGATTTCTTTAAGTCCTTAGAATTTTCTGTCATGACAAGAAACTCTTTGGTCGCGACAGACTTTTCTTCTCTGGTTCTTGTCGCTTGTTGAGGTGTTTGTGTGACATAGAGTATAATGTTGCAACCACAATTGCCTTAGCCATTCTCGAGTCTTCTTGATTTATGCTTCGACCTACTTTTCTCTGTCGGGACAGAATTTTATCATTCCTTAGCTTTTATTGTCGCGATATAAAACTTCTTTGTCGCTACACAGGTTTTTGTCTTCAACTCTTGATTATGTCTCAACAAGACTTTCTTTGTCGTCATTCTTCTTGTTTTGCTCTTCAACTTCTTGTCATGATAAGGAATTCACCTCTTTCATGTTTTGTTTGTCGCGACAAAAATAATCTTTGTCGTGACAGAGATTGTGTTGCTTTTGGTTGTGGTCCCACATTTGCTCACGATCGCGACAGGTCTTTCTTTATTCTGACGACCAATTCTTCCTTAGGTTGGCTTGATGTTGCGAAAACTTTTGTGCAACATAAACACTTTGTCTCGATTGACGTGTTGTAATATGAAAGGCAAAGCACAGCCATAACAAATTGTCTTTTGTCGTGATAAGAGTTCATACGGTAGCCTTCAACTTTTTATATTGCGACATAAATTATATTGTGCGACCACTGACTTCCCTTCTTTCTCTATTTGTAATCTTCCATCGCGTGACAAAGTAAAAAGTTATTCGCGACAGTTTCCTTCATAATTTTCTTCAACAATGTCGCGATAGAAAAATTCTTTGTCGCGACAAAATTTCTCCTTCAACACTTGAGTTATGTTTGAGCTTTGTTGCGACCTTTTAGTTGCTGGTTGCGACATAGTTCCTTTGGCCTGCTTGCATTTTGTGTCGCGACAAATATTGCTACATTTTCCACTTTTCTACGTCTTTTCTGCTTGTTTTCTCTCTTTTTCAATTAACACCTTCAAAACACAAAGTTAGTGAATACTCTATAATTTGGCATAAAAATATATCTAAAATTGTTAAAAACATGCCAGAAAAATGGATTAAAAATAGAAGAGTTTTAGACTCATCAAATTCCCCCAAACTTAAAGTTTTGCTTGTCCCCAAACAAAAGAAAAAGAAAATTTTGTTTGTCCTCGAAACAGTATGGCTTTTATTTTAAGGACATTTTTTTTAAAACTGATTGGGCGGGAAAAATAAGTCGGGTTAGCCAGAATTACTTCTAAACATGTTTCCAATCTAGAATTAGGAAGATTTTCAATTAAGTTCACTGAACCAACCAATATTTCATAGTGTGTAATAATTTAATCATTCAATCCTGATTTGTGGATGTGTGCCGGTCTTTACTCTTTTATTTTTGGCAGATAAGTTAATCTTCTAGGATAATACTCAATTGGCATACTCTCTTTCATTTTTAAAGTCCCATATGCTTGTTTATCATATTAATCTCTACTAATGTAGGCATAACACCACCTTCATAATCAAATAGGTCTTTTAGGCTTGTAATGTGTGACTTGGGTAATAAGGTAGATAATTAGACATTTTAGGCTCAATTTAACCCAGACTTCACTGAAAACTTACACTCTTGCCTTCTTGATCCATCCTTGATTTCTCTTGATTGTAAGTTTCAAACCTTTCCATCAGGTTTTTGCATCTTTCTGCATATTTTTCATTATGGTGCCTTTTTCTCTTTTCCTTTCCCACGCACAGAAGATAACTTCTCTTCCTTATTTCAGAAGCTTTTTTTCACTTTTCATTTTCTCCAAGTTTGGTGGAATGGTGCAATGTTTTGTCTTTTTAAGCTTTCTACCACCCGTAGCAAACTTTGGGTCAATAACTCCCATACCAGTTGGCATTAGGGTATTAGGTGTTGAACACCCCTTAGGACTTAATTGTTCAAGGGAGGAAGGCTACAAGACCAAACTCATTCCTCGATCTTTTTCTTTTCACAGCTTCTTTCATAATCCTCTTCATCTTTTCTTATTTCTTTGAATTGTTTTTCTCAACCCTTTTCATCATTTTCTACAACTTGGAATAATATTCCCCCAAACTAGTCCTCTTCTGTCTTTTATGTACTTTGTCTGATGATTTGGGGAGAAAATGGGGTTAATTTCGCTACGTGAAGTACATCATGTGCCAAGGAAGGGTGGGTTTCTTAATTGTTGTTTGATGAGTAAAGATTGGGATTTGTAAAGCTCCGATAGGGAACTTCAAGTGTATATGCATAATACATATATGAAAGATGCTTTGAAAGGCTCAAACTTCCAAGGATGGCCTAAATCATTTCCTGATAGTGGTATTGCCTAGCATTTCGCCTTGACTAATAATCCAACAAGTTCTAGGACATCAAAGAGCTTACTGTGATGGATCCCAGAAAATGTTCCCAGTCTTGGCACAATGTCTTTCAGAGTTATTATTGACCATGTGTAAAGTTTATCAGGATTTTATTACCAAACTGTTTACACAAAAAGAATTATAGGTTTTATCTGTTCCATCAATTTATTAAAGTCTTTCTTATTCTTGAAATTCAACACCTTTATTCATAACCTTACAACTTTCCATTTCCATTCATTTCATCCTACCCCAATGCATCTATCATATTTTTGTTTGGTTTTGAGATTTGTTGTTGTGCTGCTTTACCAATCAAAATGTTCATTTAAATCATGCATTCAACTCAAATAATCCAACACAACCACAATGTCATTCTTTACTCAATTCTAATCCACCAAAAAATGTTGCAGCAATTTAACATTTTGATCCGGGTAGCTAGTTTCTCAATTATTTCAACTAAGCTATTTATCACAAGTCAAGGATTTCTAACTATTAAACATGAAGGAAAGAAAACAAACAAGAAAGATCAAACAAAACTATACACAAATCTGGCAAAGAATTTTCTATTTTATTGAATGTTTCAAGGATGGATATCAGGTATAAAGAGAGAGAAGAGATGGAAGAGCAGGGTGAGATATTTTATTTTTCTTTCATGCCTATGGGAGGATGGTAGGTTAACTGGATCTAACTTATACCCAACTGCAGAAGGTGAGAATTCATGGATTTGGACTTGCGGTTGTCTTGATTTACTGCCATCTCCACTCCTGTTCAGTACATACCACTCCGTGGCGAGCACAGTTGGTTGATCATATCGCTGTCTCCTGCCATAGAATTCGAGGGTTCCCTCAAACTCCGCACTGGGGTGAGGTACATCTTAATCAAGTTTGTGTTGATCATATCTAAGCTTTCTGTCTAGCACTTCTCCCTGTAATTCAGGGTGCCCTCCAATTCCTTGTCCATTTTTTCAATTAAAGCTCTGATTTCCTTCTGATGTTCTTTGTACAGATACCCAAAGGCATCTGCCTTATGCAACATGTTCTTTTCCATAGCATCCTCCCTTTCCTTCATGATCTTGAATAGCTCACTTTCTCTTTTTAGCTGCTGAAAGATAAAGGCATCTTCTCTTGCCTTTAGTTCTGCACTTAGCTCTTGTTCCCTTTGTTCTAATCTACCTTTCCATTCTTCATCCCTCTGCTTTAAGGCCTCTTCCAAGTTTTGGTCCCTCCTTTTTAACTTAGCCTACATGTATTCATCCCTGAGTTGTAGTTGGAGCTTCAACTGCTTGTCCCTCTCTTCCATTTCTTGCCTCATGGTCTGTAGCAAGGTTAGCAGCACCTTCTTGCTACTTAGGAGACTCTGAGGCTTTCACCACCTTACTAGTTGGGCTCGTCTCACTTCAGGGGAGAAAGTCAATATTGGGTTCACACTTCTTTGCCCTTGTGGGAGTTCTAGGGCTTCATCTTTAGGTTGGGGCTGTTGTATTTCCACTGGTTCTTCTTCTTCCCTCACAGCTTCCACCTGTCTTCCCCTGTTTCTATTTTTAGGCCCCTTTGTGATTCCGATTAATGTAAGGGGCGATGTCTTGGGGTAGTTCTCCTCTTCTTCCCAGTCTCCTTGGACACCCCCCAATATGCAGAGTCTTAAAATCAGTATTGGGTGAGGATCGTGCCCCAGTAACCTCCTCTGTGTCTTTCGAAGTGAGTTTTCTATTATCTTTCCCACACTGAATTTGTAGCCCTTGAGGATGGCATATAACAATACTGCCTCCTTCTATCTGACTGTGCATAAATGTTTGAAAGGTAGCATGACTGAACATAAAAAATAAAACAACACCTTTGTTGGTTGGAGTCCACATTGCTCCTCACGGCGATGGACTCGGTGGGTTCTTCTGAAGTGGCTTCCGCTTCCCTTTGTCCATCTATTAGTAGGTCTAAAATATTACGGTAGTTGGGTTTTCACCACCGAGTCTCTTGGTCTGACCCATTCTTCCTTTTCTTAGTGCCACATCTAATTAATCTATTCTCTTTCCAAGGGTATCCATTTCCCTCTGACGTAGACATCCTTATCTTTCATTCCCACCATGTTGGCATAGAACTCTTTTACCACATCCACAAATCCAGAAGCTTTATGCTCACAGAACATATGCCATCTCTTGCTTTCTACTAGCTCTTGGAATGGAGAACATTTGTTGAAGCCTCTCTCCTCGATGAAGTCTCTATGTTGTAGCTTGTCTCTCCAAGCAATATAAGCCATGTTAGAGACCCAGTCACCAACTTTTTGTTCGTTGCTCCCTGCTTCTTCATTAACTCTTTTCCTCTTCCTAGATTCTTCCACTGTCTGCTCAAGTTCATTGTTTACCTCAACTCTTTCTTCACCTTGCCTTGTTACTACCTGAGTGGCTTGAACTATTTCATTCTCCAACTCATCATACTCTTCCATGATTTCGCTAAGGTTTGGAACCAGGTTTTGGGGCTCAAACATTGTGAAAGATAGGTTTTGAGATCTAGGGTTTCGAATGAGTGAGAGAGAATCGGTGAGAGAGATTGGATGGTTTGAAGGTTTTGAGGTAGATGACTCTTTAGTCTTTGAAATTTTCTATTTATAGGCGAGGTGTTGTGCTTACTTAATTTATTAGTGACATAATTTTGACCTAAAGTGTGCCCCTTTTTAAATTGGTGTCGCGACATTGAGAAGTGATGTCACGCCATAAATTTTGCACTTAAGTTTAGACTAGGGCAATTCTTTGTCGCGACCAAGCAAAAATTGTCGTGACACAATTTTATCTACGCTCCAATTGAATTATGTCACGACATATAGAAAATATGTCGCGAGAAACTTTTTCTTGCTTATATATTTTAGCACCAACTTTTTCGAAACAAAAAGAAAGCCTGTCGCGACAAAAGCTTGTTCTATTTTAGCACCAAAAGTTCAACCAATGTCACAACATAACAATTTCTGTCGCGACATAATTTTGTTTTACCTCAAATTCTTTGCATATTTTCTTGCTTTCAACCATTCAAATCAAATGACATTATTCAATAAAGTCTTCCACTGAGTTCATACTTGTGAAAATACATATTTCATAAAACAATCTCAATTCAAGTGTGAACAACTAATATGTTTCTTCACTCTCTATCATTCACCAAGGATTTCAACAAGGCATTCAATCAGTTGGTACAAGACAAGTGTATGATAATTTATGCTCTTAAAATCTTTATATTCTCCCAAACTTCAACTATGCATTATTAATACAAAACAAATTGAGGGAAATAAAAATACTCCCCCTTGTAGTTCTTTTCTGCACATTTTAGTTGAGAAAGTGTGTTATCCAATACTATCTCTTTTCAGTTGATCTTCCTTGTTAAAAAAAAAAATTTAACAATTATCAAACTTCATAATAAAATTTCTAATAAAAATTTAAAACTGAAGCTTTAAACTCATGAAAGTAATCAACATTAATCAAACTATTAAAATGAAAATTCTGCTTGGGTTGCCTCGAAGAATTTGCTTTCAGTTTAATGTCGCCAGCGAACACTTCTTTGCTGAATGTCTTCATTTCAGTAAAACTTTTTCCCTTTTTCACAATCTGGATCTACTTCATTTATGCTTCCTCAGATAATGTGATCTCTAACCAGCATTTACTTTGAATTATTCAGTTCATCCTTCCCAATTATTCTTGCTCTAAAAGGGTACTGACTACCATTATGTAAGGACCACTCCATCTTAACTTCAATTTCATCAAAATAGCGAGTCTGAGTTGTATAAGAGGACTTGTTCTCAATTCCCTCCCTTATAATCGTGGCACGGTCGTGCTATCTTGATTGGCGCAAGCATGAAATTCTAGTATTATCATAAGCTTCATTTTCCAACTCTTCTAGTTCATTCATTGGAATAGTCTCTTTTCAGCAGCGGCAGTCTGATTCAACTTCTTGGCCAGCGTAGCCTTGTATTCCGATTCGAAGGAGATGACAAGGTTTTCCAAATACAATTCTGTATGGGGACATTCCAATGGGAGTTTTATAAGTAGTTCTATAAGCCCACAATGCATCATCTAGCTTTATAGACCAATCCTTCTTGCTTGTATTCTTGTTTTCTCACAAGAATTTTCTTTATTTAGTGTTAAGGTTACCTTGCCCATTTGGTGAGGTGATGGTAAACCCATCACATGTCGATTCCATATATATGCTCTTGAGTTTTCAAAAAATTTATTTGCAAAGTACTTCCCTCATCAACGATGAAATTTATTACGGGTGCTCAAAATATTTCTTTGTATAAACCCGCCTTTGTCTTAGCATCGCTTATGGAGATAGAAGCTGATGCTTCCATCCATTAGTTATAATCTGACTAGGAGAATATATATGTTACCAAATGATGATGGAAAAGGTCCCATGAAGTCTATTCCCCAAACATCAAAAATCTGCACCACCAGAATTCCTTGCAAGGGCATTTCATTTCTTCTACTTATGTTGCCCATTCTCTGAAAATTATCACAATGTTTTACCCTCAAAAGCTTGACCTTTAGATAGGGTAGTCCAATAAAAACACGATTACGAAATTTTAAGGCTATTTTGTCTCCTACAAAGTGTCCTCCATATGGTGATGCATGACATTTTTCCATAATGCCTCCTTATTATGTTTCTGGAACACATCTCCTTATGATCATGTATGCTCCTCTTCTATAAAATAGTGGGTCATCCCAAATATAGAATATGCAATTAGTTCTCAATTTTCTTCTTTGTTGGTAGCTGAATTCAAGTGGCACAACTCCACAAGCTAAGTAATTGACAATATCAGTATACCAGGGTGTTTGAACTGACAACAAAAACAACTACTCATCTGGAAAATTTTCTGCTATTTCGGTTCCTTTTTCATTTCCACCACATTCATTTCAATCCCTAAACCAGAGTGATGCACATTTATCACATTATCACTACTCTTCTTATCTTTGATTTCAAGATCAAATTCCTATAGCAACAATACCCATCTGATCGGTCTTAGTTTAGCTTCCTTCTTTGTCATTAGATATCTAATTGTTGCATGATCAGTGTGTATTATAACATGAGACCCTAATATATAAGGCCTAAATTTTTCACAAGCAAACACCATTCTTGACATCTCATTTTACGTAATTGGAAGTAGTTTCTTGTGCTTCATTAAAGGTTTTGCTGGCATAGTATATGGCCTTGAATATCTTTTCAGTTCTTTGTTCCAATACAGCTCCCATTGCATAGTCACTAGCATCACACATAATTTCATAGTTATTATTCCAGTCATGTGTCAACATGATGGGAGTTGTCACTAATCTGGACTTGATTTCATCAAATGCAGATATGCATGATTCATCAAATTCAAATTTTGCATCTTTTTCAGACCTACATAGTAAGTACGGAGATTTTGGAGAAAGTCGCTTTATGAATCATACAGCCAAAAACCAGCATGTCCCGAGGAGCTCACTTATCCTTTACTATTGTAGGTGGAACAAGAGTTTTTATAATAGCAACTTTTGCTTGGTCTACTTCCAATCTAGCAGCAGAAATCTTGTGTCCTAAGCCAATACCTTCTGTCACCATAAATGGCATTTCTCCCAATTCAGAGCTAGATTTTTGTCTTGAGCACCTCACAATCTTGTTTCTAAATTTTCCACCTGATGCTTTCCAGCTGGATCATATATCTTGAGAAGTCATCCATAAAGATTTCCGAAGACCTCTTCCGCTGAAATGTCCGAGAGAAAACATAAACATCAGCCATGTCTTTTGAAGGTTGCGGGAGCATTACATAATCCAAAAGCATCCTTCTAAATAACAAAGGTGCCATAAGGACAAGTAAATGTGGTTTTTCTCTGATCCTCTGGGGCTATAGCAATCTGGTTATAACTAGAATATCCATCAAGTAGCGTTAATGGGGTCCACCGCTAACACAATCGGCATTTGGTCGATAGAAGGTAAGGGATAATGGTCCTTTTTTATAGCAGTGTTCAGTTTATGTAGTCTATACACTCTCCATCTGTCATAGTTCTTGTGAATCAATTCACATTCTTCTCATTCACGATTCTGATGAATTCTTTGGAACTACATGAAATGGGGCTTGCAAGTACATCTGAGATTGCATATAAAACTACATTTAGCAATTTCAAAACTTCTTTTCTAACTACTTCTTTCATGACTGGATTCAACCTTCTCTAATGTTCTATAGAGGTTTTAGCATTCTCCTCTAACAGGATCTTATGCATACAAATGGAATGAGGACTAAATCTTCTATGGACAGCTATTTAACCCCCTGATATTTATGAGAATTTCCAGTAGTTTTTGTTTCTCAGCTCCCGATCGGTCGGCTGAAATGATGGCGGCTTTCCTTTTTAAGTTGCAAGAAAGCACTCTAAATGCTCGGGGTAATTCTTTTAGAATTAAACCCTCACGAACTTTGTTTACATTAGCGACTTCCTCTTCATAAGCTGCTGGATTTTGCATTATCTTCTTCAACACTAAGTCTTGCTTTTCAATTTAACATTGGAGTCGAAATTCAGGAGTTTGAAACATCAAGATCTTGGAAATTCATCTCATTCTCATTCATTGAATTCGAAAAATACAATCATTGTCGATTAAGGCCGATACAGAATTTTGTTTCTAAAAATCTCATAATGCATTACTTAGTGAGGGTTGTTTCAAGTGTGATTGAGGTGAAATGCATTGTCATCTCAAACCACGAGTTAATTTTCCACATCCTATCAAAAGCTTCTCCTACCTTTGCCCAGAAAAGTGCCTAGCAGTGGGACTTGCTGTCTTCCTCAATATTAATGACTCTGAAGTCCATTGGGAAAGTGAACTTTCCACTTTGATCAACACACATCTTCTAGAATGCCCTTAGGATGGGCGGTGTTAAATGCAGTTTACCCAGGGTCATGGCTGTGGGGATTAAGTTCCCCAGGCTTAGCCTTTTAGCGATAAACAAAGGCATCGAGTTTAATAACGCTCGGAATCACACGGGTGCTTTTCCCACATCGACATGCGAATTTTGCAAGGTATAGTGAAGAATTTGCGAGGATCTTGCATATTTTACAGTAAAGGAATGTTGTTGTAGAGCTCCAGCTATTTCCTTCTTCGGCAATTTTTCTTTTCTCAATATCTCCCTTCATAAATTTTTGAATAAGAGGCATTTGAGTCAATGCTTCTGAGAAAGGAATGTTGATCTTTATCTTCTTAAACATGTCTAAGAATCTAGAGAATTGATCTTCAAGCCTTGCCTTTTGCAGCCTTTGAGGGAATGGAACTTGAGGTTCATAAGCCTTAACCTCTTCCCTTTTCCTTGGATTTTCTTTTTCCACCTGCTGCTCTGGCTACATCCTTGTTGTTTTCTCTTCCTTTGTAGTTTTTGAACTGTGCTGCTTAAGTTCTTCTCCAAAATCAGCATACTTCTCTTCTTCAGTGTCCTTTTCAACTCTTCTCTTATCCAGTTTTTTGCCACTTCTCAGAAGTACTGCCATACATTCCCTTGGATCCTTCCTTGTGTCATTTGGAACTAAATCCTTGGACTGTTTCTACATATTTAAAGCCAGCTGCACTACCTGAGTCTCTAGATTCTTCAAAGAGGCATTTGTGTTGGCTTGGAACACAGTAGTGCTTGCTTGGAATGTTGCTAGCTCAGTAAACTTCTGTTCATGTATGTTTAGCAGCCTTTTGTTTTCCCCCATAAAATGCAACATCTGATCTTCAAATGATTGAGTCCTTTTTTTACCTAATATTCTCCTCTATTGTCCCTCTCTATTTGCATTTGTTCTTGGAACCCAGGGTGAACATAACTTTGATGTTAGTGCAATGGGTTTGAGGCCTATTTGTGCTCCTCCACCATATGAAAAGTTTTCATGGTTCCTTAGTGTTGGTGTATAGTGTGTAGGTAAGTTGGGGTTAAGCTTGAAGTGATAACTTCTTTGCTCATTCATATACTTGGTCTCCTCAATTTGGTAGGGCTCTTCTTCAACTAGTCCCTCAACACTGCTTCTAGTTCCTTCTGTTTACTCTTTCTCACTTCCTTATTAGGGGTTTGCATTCTCCCTTTTATTGCTTTGATTGTTTCATCTGCATCCGGCTTTGCTTCTATATGGAAGTCATACGGTTCGGCTCAAATCAAACCACTTCCCTCGGTTTATTCGCTCCTGACTTGGAAAGGAGCCTTGTAGTTACGTTGGCAAGAGTCAATACAATCAGTTGTCTTGCCTCCCCTCTGCGTTTCTTCTTTTAAAGCTCCACTTTGGCCGGATGCATCAATTTTACCCGCCCCAGGCATAATTCATGGCATGATAGAATATATATCCATCCCCGGAAGTGGTCAGATCTATTCCATGCATATTCATCTTTTGCGCAGTCTCTTGAATCTCTCCCATGCATTATAGAGACTCTCCTCTTCTCATGCGAAAACAATTGACTCTCCTCTTCTCTCACTTAGTTGAAGCGGAGAAAAATATGCTCATATAGGCCTCCACTAACTCTTCCCAGCTGTTCACTGATCCCACTAGCAATGAATCAAACCAATTTTGCTGCCATATATCTCAATGAAAAGGGGAAGAGTTGCAACTTGATTACTTCTTATCTCACCCCATTCAACTTGATTGTGTTGGCCATCCTCATGAATCTCCCCATATGCTCATTGGGATCTTCAGAGGGGTGACCAGTGAAGCCCCAGTCTTCTTTGCACCATGGTGATCAATCTTGGCTTCGACTCAAATTGTTAGCTCAGTGCGGGATGTCTTCACTGAGTACTCCTCTTGGATAATAGACCTCCAAAAGCCCTCCATAGTATTAGGCCTCTGATTTCTCTCTACTTCTTCTTCTTCTTAAGAATAACTACAATCTTCTTTTGATGTGCTGTATTTAGGTCTGCAGTGTGATCTTCCTCGAGATTATGTAGTGTTCTCTCAATTTCGTGTTTAGGCGACATATCTGCTTTGAGTCTTCTATGCATTTAAAAATCATGATAGAAACACACTAAGATCAAATGAAATCATGTGGGGAAGCGAGATATATCTATTTAAGCTCCTTAGAAAACATGTAAGTAGCTTCTTGAGCTCTTGCCATTCGTGTTTTTGTGATTTTCTGAAAAATAATATTGAAAAGAAAAATGTCCAAATTAGTAAATCCCTTTTTGGTTAGAATATTGATCTTTAAATTTATCATTTCTATCCCACGAAAGCGGCCTTGGGTGATAAGACCGTGATATGCGCCTGTAAATCTATGTACTACTACCAAAGGACTATTACCTAGTCCGAACAGCAGCGTAAAACTTATTGAGACCCTTTTTCATATGTATGAAAAAGATGGAATTGTTCTTTGTTTTGTTTTTTTTTTTTTAAAGACTCATTTAAACTTTGTGTGGTGGTCTCAATCACTGCAAGTGCACAGGTCGTATAAGTAATAAAAGTGGATATTTAAAGTCCAGATATTGTTCCCACGAGGAAAGATTATAAATCAAAAGACTAACTACCCCAATTACTCAAGATCATTACTATTTGAACTCCACTGATATGATGATAAGAGGACTAAAATGTAGTCCTAGACTGAAATCTTAAATGTACTAAAGTAAAGTTTAAATAAAATTAGGGTTGAGGATTCAGGTGAGGCAAAAGCGGACATGGATCAGTAATAATAATCAATTTACGCATCATTTCGATTTATAGCTTAACCATCAATTGGAAACTGAGGTTTATCGAAGATGCAAGGTAGTATAGTTTGGATTTCTCCCTTAACCATACTTTTCACTGATTAAAGGTTCATATTAATTTCTGAGACATGATTCTAATAAGCTACTTGTAATAATATAACCCTCTTTCTAAGAATTAAGTATTTTTCATTTTCAGTACTTCATACTCGGATCTTAGGACTAAAAATTCTTGCCCCATATCTGAGAATCTTGAAGCCTTCTCCCATTTGATTGACACCACATCCTGCACTTCTGATGAAAATTTCCATCTCCTTTATTAGATCTTTGCTAACACGGGATCAAAATGAATTCAACAGAAAAAGGAGAGACCTCTGAGTGATTAAACAGATACTTCATTCAACCATCCTCCACTTATAAGTAAGTTGGTGATCTATCTGAGTAATCCTTCAAAATTCATTAGTTCCATAGTATTAGTCTACCATACCCATAATGAACTGCTCTACACTCTTAGGATTCTCCATCTCTGTGTCACTCAGAGGGGCCTCACAGGCTCCAGTGAGATACAGCCTGCTGCGGTAGATGCCGCGTTTACTGAATGCGAGAATAAGTAAATTTATAAACAATACCCAGTCAAATAAATTCAAGGATTCCTGAGGTAAAGCTTTCTTCCACCTTCTGCAGCAAAATGACTATCATCGATTTACCCATTTCAGTGAGCTCAACTTTAGAAGCAATGGTTTACTCCTATCGACTAAGCGTCGAGGAAAATTCATTGAAATCATAAAACGGCCAAATAAATATAAAACTTTCGAGAATCCATTTAAATCCAACGATAAAGTAAGAAAAGAAGAATTTATAAAGAAATACAAACTCGAAGTTGCACTTCAGTCAATACCCAAATCTAGAAAATTAAAATAAAATTAACAAAATAAAACTATACGAAGCTAAATCTACTAAAATGAAAAAAAATAAAAAATAAAAATGTCACGAGTCTTCCAGCAATCAAAATCCACGGAAGTGTCGAAAAGCATGTACATTGCCCTAGAAGCGTGTATTTATAGGCTTTCCAATGTTAGGCCTCACTTCATTAATTGCGTTGTGGACTCCCAGAATTATGGCCCAAAATTAGTCTCTGTGACATAAAAGGTGCAATCGCGACGAGCCTCGATCTTTAGCCGGCTTGCCTGCATGGTACTTCTTGTATTATGTCGCGACCTATTCTATGGGCTTGCTCTTGGATTGTGTCGCGACATACTTTGATAATGTCGCGACATATTTGTATTCAACAATCTTGTTCTTGTCGCGACAGGAATGGCTTGTGTCGCGACACCAAACCTTTTTGCACCTAGCTTCTCATGTCCTTGTTCTGCTGGAGTTTGTCGGGACATAATTTTCCTTGTCGCAACAAAAAATTGCTTTATAGCCTGGCAACTCTGTTGCGATAGGATTTCTTTAAGTCCTAAGCAATTTTCTGTCGCGACAAGAAACTCTTTGGTTGCGACAGGACTTTTCAGCTCTTTAGTTCTTATCGCTGGCGGTATTTTGTCCGACACCCAGAATTATATGTTTGTGACGCACAGTACCTTAGCCATTCTCAAAGTCCTCTTGATTTACGTCGACCTACTTTCTCACGTCACGGCGAATTTTATCATTCCTTAAGATTTTTATTGTCGACGAAGCTTCTTTGTTGCGACGAGAAAGCTCTTTGTCGCGACCACGGGTTTTGTCTTCAACTCTGATTATGTGCCAACAATAATTTCTTTATGCATGGCTAGCTTATGTTGCTCTTGACTTCTTGTCGCGACGAAATTCACCTCCTTCATGTTTTGTTTGTCGCGGCTGAAATAATCTTTGTCAGCGTGAGGGTGTGTTGCACGGTTGTCATTTTGCTATGTCTCGACATGATTTTCTTTGTTACGATAGCAATTCTTCCTTGAGTTGGCTTGATGTTGAAAACTTTGTCGCAACATAAAAACACTTGTCTCATTTGACTTGTGTTGTAATCTGAGAAATTTTTGTCGCAACAGAATTGTCTTTTGTCACGACAGAGTTCATCTGTTAGCCTTCAACTTTTTATGTTGAGATATAAATTATATTGTCGCGACACAGCTTCCTTGCTCTCTGTTGTAATCTTTGTTGCGACAGAGTAAAGGATTGTCACGACAGTTTCCTTCATAATTTTCTTCAACAATGTCGCGATAGAAAAATTCTTTGTCACGACAAAATTTCTCATTCAGCATTTAAGTTCTATTTGAGCTTTGTTGTGACATTTAGTTGTTGGCTGCGACATAGTTCATTTGGCTTGTTTACATTCTGTGTCGCGACAAACAAAAATTGTGTTGCGACAAATACTGCTGCATTTTCCACTTTTCTGCGTCTTTTCTTCTTGTTTTCTCTCTTTTTCAATTAATACCTGCAAAACACAAAATTGGTGAATACTCCATAATTTGGCATAAAAATAGATCTAAAATTGTTAAAAACATGCTAGAAAAATGGATTAAAAATATATGAGTTTTAGACTCATCAGACGTGCACAGGTATTTTCTCAAATTCAGATGACCAGCCTACTCTGGTCCTTGCGGGAGTTCAAAAGAGAAAGAAAATTTGGCTCTAATTAAAATTTTTGGAAGAAAATATTAAAAGAATTGAAAAGAAAAGAAAATGATGAAAAATAAATGCAAATTTAATACATTATTTTTTCTTTACTTTAAATTAATTTTACTTATTTTTTATTTTTATGTAAATTTAAAATATTCTAAAAACATTAAAATATAATTTTATGTATTTAAGTTAAATTTTAGGCACCCATCTTATTCTCTCATGTGTTCTTTTTTCTAAACCCTTTTTTGCTAGTAAAAAGGGGTGATTTTTTTTGTCTTTTTGGCTTGAAAGTACCCTTCTAAACATCTTTATAATGAATCTAGGTTTTTACTTTGATTTTCGTGATTTCATTGTCGACTTGTTGTGGTGTGTGATTGTATCGTATTAGTACGAAAATTGGTTTTCCATCATCTTGTTGCAATGTTTACTAGTATGTGGACGATTTAGACGACAAAACATATTCGATCACAGAGAGACAACAAATCAAATTATGATCTTTAATATGCTGTAGAAGTTAGTCATAAGTATTTTAGTCATTATAGGTTTATCAAATGTGTAGACTTGAACCGATTCATTATGTTATTAACTTGGATGTTGGGTCATTTTAGGATTATCAAATGTGTAGACTTAAACCGATTCATTATGTTATTAACTTGGATGTTGGGTCATTTTAGGATTATCAAATGTGTAGACTTTAAGCTGATTCATTATATAATTAACCTAGATGTTGTGTTATCCTCTAAGTATCAACAAAATTATCTCTTTTAAAAAACATATTAAATATGTCTAATTTTAATTATAAAATGTAAAAATAGAAAAAAAGTTAATTTTTTGAAAAATAGCCATGATGGTTGCAATAGTACTATCATCAGAAAACCTTGAATTTTACAGATCGAGTGATGGTAAACGGGGCCTCATTAGTGATTTTTAATGCCGTGAGGGAATCTAGTTCTTGCAGTCGAGATTTCGTTAAATTCAGATGGTGAATTTCCGTTTTTTGAGAGACATCAGTCATCGGGTGACACATGGGTGAGGTGCCACATGGCATGACCAAGGGCTGCCACATGACTTCCATGGGAGAAGGACATGGCATGAAGAGTCATGTGGTGTGGAAAGTGACACCTAAAGCATGTGTTCATGTGACCTGGCCTGCAGTCACATGGACCATGTGAAGACACATGGCCATGAGAGAGAAGGAAGGAAGGTGAGAGGAAGTTTACTCTTACTTGGGGATAAGACCAACAAAATAAGAGAACAAACAATTCGGTGGAATGAAAACCAAAAAGGTGGAAAAAGAAAAATAAACAGAAAGAAAAGAGAAAAGAAAGAAAAAGAAAAGAAAATGAGGAAAAAACCAAAGTGGAAAAAAAAAAATCAAGCTGTGGGGGAGAGAAAAAGGAAAAGGAAGAGAGGAAAAGAGAAGATTTTCCCAGTGTTCCGATGATCGGATCTTAATAGTCCGAGAACTAAAGTTGTTCCATGTAACAAGAGCTACGCGTAGGTATCGAAATCCGAATTTTTCGTCAAAGCTCCAAGAGGTAGGGGTTTCTCTACTTTGTAAGTTTCCTTTTTTCACGTCAGGCCGTAAATGGCCATATAAAGTCTGACCCTAACCATGGGATTGAGTTTTCAAACATTGGGACTGTGTTTGGACAGTTCAGGATTGGGTTGTGAAGGTCGGTATTCGAGTTTCGAAACAGCTACAAAATGCATTTAGGGTCGGTTTTGGTTCCGAAACTGCTGGAAAATGCATGTTGGATTTTGTGTGTTATTTCCTAAAAGCTGAAATTTCTGGACTTAGTCCAGATTATTGGCCGGGAATGACTAGTTTTGTGTGGACTGTTTTGGTGTGTTATTGTTGGAAATTAAATAACATGCTGAATGTATTGAAAATATGTTGATATATGGGTGTTTAATATATTAGCATGAATGGATGTAAATTATGTGCATTTGATATAATTATCCATGATACATAGTATAAAGTATGAAATGTAAATGTTTCATGTAGTGTTCCTTATACATGTAACATGAGGTACATGCATTGTCATTTTTGCATTGCATATGCACGAGGACACCGCATTGTGTTGGGTGTGTGTGCATGGTTATGATCATTCATCGTTCTTGGTGAATGGGTGGTGAGCTTAGTAATGGGACAACGTCCAAAATGAGTCTCATGGTTGCATAACATGAAAAATACGTATGTTGGGCATAGCAAGAAGGGATAGATACCGCCTTGGGTGAAAAACCCGGTAGTTGCGATTAGACATGATCATCGGTGGTGAAAGCCCGTAAAAATGTTCGGAAGGCATGCAGCGTCTTGCGGTGAAAACCGGAAATCCATGACCCACAAAAATGCATAAACACACGAGATTTTACTAAATAAATGAGAACCGTTGAAGGGGTTTTTATCCAATGGGTTTTGATCCTGCCATATAAAAACAAAAGGAATTTTGTTTTGTGGAAAAAGGCATTAGTTAAACATCAATAATGATTTTTCACACTTGGCATATGCATGTGTGAGAGAGTTGGTTAGGACTCGGGACATGGGGTATGATGAGTCTCGTCTCATTCATGACATGTAGTATTCCATGGTAGGATTGCATATTATATGTGGAATGTGATATGATGTGATTATGGCATTGAATGTGCACTTAGGTGTGGAGTAGCCCTTATAAGAGTTATTCTCTACTAGGTATTGCTCACCTCGTCGTGGGACCATATTTCAGGTGCAGGTCAAGAAATGCAGGCGGTGACTCCGTTGGGACATACGATTAGCCGGTTGTGGCTTTGTTTTTTTTGTTTTGTCTCTTATTTGAGAAAAACTTTGGTTATTCATATATTTTGTATAAAAAGGAGAGTTGTAAATTGAACTCTTGTGAATGGTTTTGAATAGACCTGTACATTTTCTAAATGAATGGATCCCGGTAATGGGGACTACAGTGAAGTCACAGGGAACATCCGCGGTATCCCTTACGAGGCATTCGTAGCGTTGTGGGTTGTCACTTGAGACCTCGATGTTTTGGGGTGTCTAATATGAGTGTTGTCTCATATTTTATAACAAAATCAAATATAAGAAAATCAATATTTTCATTTCTTGATACCTTTATTTTATATGTTTATAAGTTTTTGTAGCACTTCTTCGACTCCAAATAAATGATATGAGATTTTGCAATAATATCAATTTTCTTACTATTTTCATCTCTATCCTGATTAGGGATGGCAACGAGGCGGGTTGGGGATGGGCGGCCCCATCCCAACCCCACCCTGTTTATTTATTACAATTCTCAAATTCGTCCCATTTAAAATTTTAAACGGGACGGGGCGGGTTGGCGGGAATGAAAAAATTCTCATACCCATCTCGTTTACATTTGATTTTGTTTTTTTCACAGTTTTTTATAATTTTATATTTGTTTTTATTATATTAAAATTAATATATTTCATAAAAATAAAATATTATGAATTTTATAAATTATTTATTAAAAAATATTCTAATTATTATTATTTATATTAAAATATAAAATAAAATTATTAAAAGTTATTTTTAAAAAAAATATAACCGGGGCGGGGCGAGAACCAGAAATAATCTACCATGTTGCCATCTCTAATCCCGATTCGTACGATTAGGGTTTTGAATGGAGGCATTGACATTTTCTTCCCACCGACCTAATGTCAAACCTGCATGGAACAAATTCAAGCCAAGGATGAAGAAATGGGTATGACCACATTCTTGAATGGTTAGAAGTTACGACTCCATCAAAAGTTTATCTGTCAAGGAGAGCTTAGTTTTTTTTTTTTTTTTTAAATTGTGTATGTTTGGGCCAGTTTGATGCATCTCGACTTATCCAACAACATCTTGAAGTTAATGACCGGATAAACCTACAATGGCTCTAAGAGAACTCAATTAAGTCTTAGATGAATTGAGCTACCACTCGGAGTTATCAAGATGAACTTAGTTTTGGATTTAGTGATTTACTTTATCACCTACCAATTTAACTTTCATTAATCTATGTTTAATTTAGGTTTTATTATGATTATCTTATGGGTTAGGTCATCTTCCATGTCTTCTTTTAATGAGAGTGTCACGTGCACTAATCGAGAGCATTGTGACCTTGGCATTTGTGAATCTTGCTTGCTTAGTTTTTAGCATCTATATGCTTGGCGACCGTCTGAGTGAGTAAATCTGTCTCTTAAAAGTTGGGAGGAGATCAAGTTATTAAGGTAAAAAATAATTATTCTCTTTTGTTATATCTATATATTCCATAAATATATTTTATGATAAAGAGATATAAAAACTATTTATGAGGCTATTCTTCCATCTATCTGATGTTTTATCCTATGACATGTACTTGTATCTTATTATACAGGGACATGTATTTTGTTACTAAATTACAACATAAAAATATAGATCAAGATATGACACAAATAATTTTTCTCGAAACATAAATTCATTATTTTTTCAATAACATTTATTATGATACTGTATGACCTTATAAGGGAGTCATATTCACACAAAATAATACCATATGCTTATAATCATTTGTTAACGCGTAAGTTTTTTAAATTAGTCTACTGATAAACATCTATAGTGACAATGAGTAATTTTACATGCTTGAATTTGGTAATTAAGCAAATTAATTAAGCTTGTTTGACTAGATCTAATAACTTACACATTAAAGTATCATCTTAATCCGAGCACTTTCATCGATTTACTCTTCCATTTATAATAATCTAATATTGAGTCATTGAATAATTGTGGTAGGGTCGGGGGACAAAAAAAGTCAGAAAAATCGATCCGAAAAATCGCGAAAAATGCTCGTTTCGGTGGAGCATCAACGGTTCAGAAGAATTCGTCTACGCGAAAATCGAGAAATCGGCATATCGGCGATTTTCGGCCGCATCAGCTACCCGAAAAATCGATTGGGAAAATCGTGAGGGGGCGACCGCAGCGTAGGGCGTGTTATTCGCGAGGAGAAATCGCCGATTTTATTGGCTTCTAATTTATCGCCGATTTATCGGCGATTTATCGGCCGTTTTTTCGGCAGAATCCAGGCCACTCAGATTTGATCCTTGCTTTTGATCCAACGGTGCAGATTTGTTCCGCGTTTTTTTTAAAATCCAACGGCTATATTTATGATCCAACGGTTGATTTTAAATCTAGAGCTTGATCTAACGGTCCAGAATGATTTATAACGGATATATGATGATCCAACGGTCAGATTTGAACCAAAATCAAATCCAACGGTTAGAAATAAATCACAACGGTTTTTTGACAATCCAACGGCTATTTTGACTCCAAAAAATTCTATAAATACCCTTAAAATCATACAATGTCAAAATTCCCACCGAAGCCCATCCATCCACATCTAACCTCCATTTCACTCTCAAATATTTTTTTCTTTGTTCTTTACCCAAATTTTTTAGAAGATCTTTGTGAATTAAGGTATGTTTCTTTGTTTATTAATTTTGTTTTTATTCATATTTTATTTAGTTTCATTTTGGTGTTGAAATAGTTTATAAATAAACATCTAGTTTTATAATATAGTTTTATTTTGGTTTAATTTGATAATATATAATTTTAGTTAATTAATTATATTAGTTATTTAGTTAATAGTTATTTTAATTAAAACATATTAATTAATTAATCTTTTTACTTACTAATTAACTATATTATAGAAATTTAAGAAAGCATTATTAGTTACATACATATTTATTTTAATGTATCTTAATTTATTTTTGGTGTTGAACTAGTTTATAATAGAATAGTTTTATACTATAGTTTTTATTTTGGTTTAATTTGATAATATAATTTTTAGTTAATTAATTAAGTTATTTAGTTAATAGTTATTTTTAATTAAAACATATTAATTAATTAATCTTTACTTACTAATTAACTATATTATATTAGAAATTTGAAACGTATTAGTTACATGCATATTTATTTTTTTAATGTATCTTAATTTATTTTGGTGTTGAACTAGTTTATAATAAATAGTTTTATACTATAGTTTTATTTTGGTTTAATTTGATAATATAATTTTTTTAGTTAATTAATTATATTAGTTGTTTAGATAATAGTTATTTTAATTAAAACATATTAATTAATTAATCTTTTATACTTAATTAACTATATTATATTAAGTTATTTATTTCATCAACATATTAGTAACTAATATAATGTTTGTAATTAATTATAATTACATGCATACTTAATTTATTATAATGTTGGCATACGTTTTATAGGATGGTAAGTGGAAGTGGAAGTAGAGATCACATGGAGTATTACTTTTACTGAATAGGACATAAAAATGGGCAGTTTGCAATTATTGTGGTTAAGCATAAAAAGTGGTGGGAATTACCAGCTTAAAGTTTCATCATCCACCTCTGGGATCCAAATTGAGAATACTAAGAAATTATTAAAGTAATGCGTGGGAAGTTAAGCAATAAAGCGCTCTTGGGGCGAGGTAAGCGAAGGCGAAAAGCGGCTCATATAGGAATGAAATTTAGAGCTGAGATTCTGAGGCCTGATGGGAGGAGAAACATCACACTCATTGATGATGATGATGAGGAGGAGGGAGGAGGGTGATGCGGATGTGTATGTATCAGGGTGACATGCACCTGAGCGAGGCAGAGATATCGAGGCTTGATGCGTGCGTCAGCGGGTGAGATGGAGCCCAGGAGAGCAGGGTTCATAAGGAGTTTATGAGGAGGCAAAGAAAATGAGTAAATCTTTATACCTAATTCATTTTTTTCACATAATCATATGTAAAATAATGTAAAATTGAATTGAATTATTATTTCGTAATTGCGATAAGTGATCTTCACAACCGGGGTGATCCATCAAGGCGTATTCCCAAGGTCACAAAGTGTTCGGCATACGGATCCATCACCGCCACTTGCACCATCATTATACAAGTCTTGGTGCAAAACAAAAAGCCTAAAATATGTTTCCAAAGGTGGTTCAATCAAAGAACAATGGATGATTAATTAGCAAGTTTTTCATATAAAGTGTTCCACCTCAAACGGACTCCCACCATTTTTGAGCATGATTTTTTTGTTTGCACGACAATAGGTTTGTCCTAATTGTATAATATGTTTTAATAGTTACATTATTATCTTAAATTATTGGCCACAATTTCTAACCACTAACCAACTTTCCTTTAATTATTATATATAGGGATGGGCGCCAGAACCCACCATCTCCATCTGAAATCAAAAGCAAGTACTTGGAAATGGAGTATAAAGAAATGGAAGGTATGTCCAACATACAAAGGGAATGGGAGACATATGGATATACAATTGTAATGCGATGGATGGATAGAGACCAACTAAATTGAGCATTATTAATTTCATGGTTTATTCAAAAGGCAACACAATTTTCCTTAAATCGATTGATGCATCAGATAAAATTAAAGACAACAAATACATATATGGTTTGTTGAAGGATGTTATCAAGGAAGTTGGAGAAGCAAATGTCGTGCAAAATTGTAACCAGAGATAATGGATCGACATTTGTGAAGCGGGAAAGTTGTTGATGAAGAAATATAATCTGTATTGGACTCCATCAATCATGACCTGCTTGCGTCGATTTGAGTAATTCAGAGAGAGACTTAAATTTGGGTGGGATCCGCTGTTCGCTCAGGTTGATCGGGAATGGTCGAAGATATGTATTTACAATCATAGTTTGGTTGCTTGCGAAGATCACGACAGTGCATGGTGGAATATCGTGCGTCGATCACAGGGCAACAAGATTTTGCAACAAACTATATTGCCCTTGACGGTCTTGAAAAGGGTTGATTGAAGAAAATATTTATTAGTAATGAATGGGCATCTCATAAGCTTAGCGGACGAAGTTGGACGCAGAGTTGAAAGACTCATTTTGATCATGTATATTAGGAGAAGGTGGAGGCTAGTGTCCATCTATGAGGCACTATGTACGATTAGCCCGCATTGTTGATTCGAGAAGTTGTCCCGACCCATGCCATTTATGTGTCTAGGAGTTGAGGGTCGGTTGATGAAGGCAAATTTAAGATCGACTCAAAGCTAAAAGCTGGGTGAAACATATCATCGAGATCGTTGGGATGGAACCCTTAAGCATCCTCTTCATCTGTGAGGGTAACTAATTACTATCCTCTTCGCGATATTCATTTAATAATATTATGTTTTATATTATTTTGTACTAATTCTCAATAACTGTGCGGCATACTATCTAAATCCAAAAATTTCAATATAGACAGGTTGGTTGTAACCACTGAGGCTGCTCGAGGTACAAATTTCCGTGAGTTTTTCCTCGGTGGAGACACTCAATCGTGAGGAGCCCTGTGTGAATTGCCCAGAAATGGGGGTAAGTCAGTGGGGTTTCTGAGTTCTAATTGAGTGATTCAATTTATTCAGGTGATTTTTTTATATTAGATTGTTGACATTGTGAATTCATGACATGCTATTCGTGATGCAAAAAAAGGTTGGTGATCGGCGGCAATAGCGTCAAGATCAAAAATGGTTCCGTTGAGTGTTAAATTCTCATTAGAGTAAATTTTATAACTATTTTATTATTATATATTAAATATAAGTAATTTTTATTACTTGTTTGAATGGTGGTTTTGTGTAAAATCACGCTCCGACATTAGGACTTTGGCCTTAAGGTTCTTCGCCAACCGCATCATCCTCTGCTTGTGAAGAAATTTGGAGCACAGCTGCTCCTAATTCATACCAAACAAAAGAAATGGAGCTTGCTTATCCTAGGCTCCAACAATTGGTTTTTGTTATTCTGACATAGGAAACTAAAGATCAGTGATATGGAAATTTGAGAGCGATAAAGTTCTTAGAAAATAATTTTCGATTTACTTGAAATTTACGCTGAGTTTGGTGAGGGAAGGCGAGGAATCAACTATTTGATGGGTTTAGACCTCCATTTAGATGATGAAGATGGAAATCTGATCCCGCAATTGCTGCACATGTTAGAGAGCGAGAGGTGTTAATGTTAGAACGGGTTTTATCGAGAAGAGTTCATAGTGACAGGTTTTTAGTCCAAGACACGAGGGACTCATTTCAACCCATTTATTGCTTCTAGACCCTCTTTTGATTCAGGAGTGTTGAACATGGTAGTAGACCAAGTTTCTTTGTTACTTCAACTCACGAGGATATGATGTGGTTCAAGAGGAGAGGGACTAATGATGGTAGCGATCACCGAGTGATGGGTGGGGATATTGAGATCCACAAACAAAGTCAATATCCATTGAGCCCATTGCAGTGAAGATGATTTCACACATGCTACACAAGATAGAAGAGACCACGGGTCTAGAGAGCAGTCAGTGTTGGAGCCATTGGGAAGCCATATAGAAGACAACGAGAAGGATGACACCATACATTGAGAGTTCGGTTATCGACGAGTTTCAGGTCAATGAGTATTGGAACTCAATTCAGGAGATTCATCAAATGAGGGGACAACACTGGCACCTCCTTATACAATGAACATAAGTCGGCCTTCGCCCATCCTTGGGTTCTATTAGTGAGAATACTGGAATGATTAACAGCCTCACTTGATCCACATATGCCATTCAATTCCATATCAAATGCAAGAGAAGGATTTCAAAAGCAGGCATGTGGGTGAACCAGAATTTCCCATCCGCAGTGGAGGGTTGTGGGTGAGTCAACGGGTTTTGCCCCTGCATGGCATGTTCGAAGTTACAATCAATAATGTGTGCAACACCATGTCTTGGTATGAATATTGTCTTCATCAAGATGGAATCCCTTCGTCAAATAATGTAATGGAGCCACATCGGTCTTCATTTTGGTTTTAAATGACTATTGTGATGTAATTTCTCGATAAATTATAATGAATATCATCTTCAACAAGTGTATATTTGTATTTATGCATTTTATAATTCAACAAAAAGTATTTCTATGAATTTCAAGTATTTTGTCAATTTTTTCCATTCTGGAATATTTTAGTCAAATATCCTGGAAGTATTTTCCGATATTTTAGATATTTCCGTAAAATCCGATTCTGGAATATATCAGTGTTTCTGGAATATTTTTGATCCCTTGGGTAAATTATTTAAAAAAATTCCGAGTGAATCTCATGGTTGACCATTTTAACACTGCTAGATTGATTTTTTTTTTTCTTTTCTTTTTTGAAACATAATGTAGCATGGGGATTCCTTTGTGATACTAATTTGAATTATTAAGTAATTATTGATGATGCTTTTTTCAACCGGACTGGGCTGGAGCGTATTAGGGTCGTTAATTTGGAGATAGGGCTAGCTGGCGAAATTTGAAGTGCAGGGCTTAGTGTGGCGCCTTGTGGGTGCGATCTCTGGATCACTGGCACTCTATAGACAAGAGAAAGAAAAAAAAGGATCGACGGAGGCTGCCGTCCATGGCCGCTCCGGTCACCTAAGTCGAGTTTCTTTCGATGAGAGAAGATGGGTGTAGGGGCGAGGAATGTGTTGCATACCTTTCACCGATGGGGTGGCCTGGTATTTGTAGCATATGTTTTTCCCAATTGGATGGTGATTAGGATTCTTTCCCATTTGATGGGATATTTCCTGCCTTTATCGGTATCGGATTTAATAAGGGATATTGAAGGAGCAATTTATTTAGAATTATCCTTCTCCCTTATTGGTGAGATCCGACTTGATCTACAAGATGAGCTGTTTATCGTGAATTATCTTATTTTCCTTGCTGAAGAAATTTAGTTGGATTCGTAGGATAAGATGTTATTGGGGATTATCCTACTTCCCTTATCGATTGGATTTAGTTTGATTTGCAGGATAAGATGTTATTGGGGATTATCCTACTTCCCTTATCGACGGGATTTAGTTGGTTGCGAGCATTGGGCCTTACGATTACCATGTTATCGGCCTTTCAGAATGAGTGGCGAGCGGAGGCTCGGTTTGAAATTTGGGGCACGATTAGTACCAAAGTGCTATTTTGAGTCCTGGCCCCAAGATGAGTTTGAGTGCTTGTTCGCGTAATAATCATATTAATTAAGCCGATTGACATGTGCAGGTCCGTTAGTACTACTAATTTTGTTTCGAGGTTGTTTTTGGCAGTTTGCAGGTTTCGTGAACCTCCGCCAACATTTCAAGCGACAAAGCTCGTAATTTGTTGTTGTATCGCGAGTTCGCATGACTTCGAGCGATTTCATCAAGCTTGGTAGGAAGAAATATCGGTGAGAAAGTGATGAAATGCGAAATTTGGAGGATCACAGAAGGCAAAAACGAAGAATTTGATTTCGCTATGGCATAGAAATTTTTCGCAAGGGATGCAATTTCGCTATGACCCAATTTTCGCTATGATAGTGAACTTTCGCTATCATAGCGAAAATTACTGTGCATAGCGAAAATTCAAATTTTCACTATGCCTGCAATTTTCGCTATGATAGCGAAATTTCGCTATGATAGCAAAATTCACTATGCATAGCGAAAATGCTGCCCCTTGTTTTTGTGATCCAAACGACCCCGTTTTGTGCAATTCCTCTTTTGCCCTTAATGTAATCGTATTATTTTGGTTATTTTGGTATTTCACATCTTTTGTAAGGCTATATAAGCCACTTTATGGACAAATTGTAACCCTAACTTTCAATCCATAGAGCTTTTCACTTTTGGTTCAGTTTTCTCCTCTTCTCTCTCCCTCACTTTCTTTCCATTTTTCTCACGGTGCCAAGCACAGCCTTGAGGATGACAACTCAAAGGATGTTTAGCCCAAACCTCGAACGAAAGAGAGGAGGGTTCTTGGGATGATGGTTAATGGTGGTTTTGCGGGTGTTCTCTGTTTTAAATGGGCCAGTCTTTGCATTTTTTGTGTTTCAAACTTTCCAAACTAGGGTTTAATGCTATTTAATGTATTTCCTTTGGTCAATACTTGGCATGCTTTAGGGTTGATGTATTCTTAATGGTAGATACAACGACATTCGTCAAATGTCATTCTGAGCCACGAAATTAGGTTAAATCGCGTATTTTCAACTCTTAAAACATTAATCTTAGTAAATGCTTTGGTTCAAATAGGAATGTTTTTAAAGGGTTGGTTTTTAAAAGCTAAACAAAATCCCGAGTTTTGGCAATGACCCATATGTCCATTTACTACTAATGCGGAAATGGCAGGGACGCCTATATAACCTCCTTAATGCCCAATCTAGTGACCCGAGACTTGAGGTCTCCGTTCACATCTTATTTTAAAGGTACGCTCTCTTAGTCTAGTGACAACAACACCCACACTTTTATTAAATCCAAAATCGAATGAAAGCCTCACCATTTTGAAACATGATACAAATCATTTGTAAGATGAAAACCACGCCAGTGTTTGACCACCAGGCGCTATCACTGCGGTAGCTTGACTACGCGGTAGGAGAAATTTAGGATACAAAATTTGTTGATTACGTATCACCCTCTTTGTACGAATCAAAATGGCGCCGTTACTTGGGGATGGTGCCAAACTAGGATGATGAGTTGATATGTACTTGTAATCTTCATTACAAGTGTTGGTGACCTTTAACCCTTTTGAATTTCATTGTTTAGAATATCCAAGTTTTTTTACTCGGCCCGATCCAACTGGCCAGGCGAGTTTTATAATTACAGTCATTTTATTATTTTGGCTAACACTAATCTTTTTGGCAAGCCTTTTTGTTGTTCTTTGCTTTGTCTCATTTTGTGGTACAGGTGTTTATGCATCACTGGGATAGAGATATATCAGGTAGACTGCAAAGAGTCTGTACACCAACTGATCAAGGTTGTGAAGTCAGTGTGCACAGTGAACACATGGATCCTCTACCTGAGGAACAGCAGAGTCAACAAGCAGCTCCTATGAATCCAACAGCTTATCACCAGGAATTCGGAAGTAGGAAGGGGACCACATACACCCTCTGGGGTGAGGTGCACCTTCTTTGTGTCATACCACTGCCCTAATGATGTGAGTGGTGAGACCCTATCCCCGGTGCCCTGCTTCCCACATTTCATGGAATGGAGAATGAAAATCCATACACTCACATCCGAGATTTTGAGGAAGTGTGCATAACTTTTAAAGGAGAATTATGCAGATATGGATTTGATAAAGTTGAAAGGCATTCCCATTCGCCCTCAAGGACAAAAGCCAAAAATAGCAAAAACCCAATTCGAGACCAAGGACCATTAGAAGTACAAAGGCTGTTCTGCTTGGCGAGAATTCTTAAAAAAAATTCTTCAGTGCTCACAAGACCAACAATTTGAAGAGGCAAATCTTCACGTTTGCTTCTCATGACAATGAAAGGTTCTATCAGTGCTGGGAGAGGTTCTTGGAGACCGTCAGTGCTTGTCCACATCATGGTTTGGACACTTGGATGCTTGTGAATCACTTATGGTGGTATGTCTCCGGCCGTAAGCAATTCTTGGAAACAATGTGTGGAGGGGACTTCTGAGCAAGCGCGAGATGAAGCCATGGGCTTTACGAGATTATGGTTGAAACTTCCAAGGGATGGGATGAGCCAAGCTTCCAGGGAGGTGGAGAAAATGAGGCCTTGACCACCAAAGGGAGGAATTTTTTTCACTTTAGAGGATATGGAACAAAGAAAGCAAAGATATCAACTTTTAGCTAGGAAGGTGGAAGAGCTGGAAGAAAAAGGCTACATGAGTACGGCGGTGGCCGAAAATCACGCACGAGCCGAGCCCATGCATCAGTGCCAATCCTTTGTCCACCCGGAAGAACCTTTGTCGATTGCTCCCTCAGTGAGAGATTTGATGTCAGAGCATGCAAATGTCGTGGGCCAATACAAGCCACAACCCAATGCCCCATATGGTAATACATATAATCCCAATTGGAGGAACCACCCTAATCTCTCTTGGAAGCTTAACCCCCCTGCATATGTGCCTCCTGGTGCCAAACAACAGTTTGGTTCCTCATCTCAACCACAGCCATCACCATCCTCTTCCCATTGAACAAAATTTATATTAAATTTGAGCAAGGTGGTGGGTGATTTTGTCAGAAGAGCAAAAGGGAATCAATGTCTGATTGACTCTCGAAAATTGATCTTGTGGAAAGCACACCACTGAATAAGAGAATAGATGGGCAGAAATTAGCCTTAATCAGAAAATTGATAATCCTACGATGTTCATCACCGGGTTACTAATTTTGCTGGAGGTACAAGAAAGAGAAGATTCCCTTCCCAGACAACGCGATCAAGGGGTTGAATAGGTTCTTCCGAAGCCTTCGAGGATGGATGAGTAAAAGGCTATCATCACTTTGAGGGTGGAAAAGAAATTGAGCAACCGGTGCCATAGCTGGCTGAAGAAACGAAGGAAAGGAAGTTGAGCTGAGAGAACCAATAATCGAGAAGATTCAATGAAGAAAAACATGCCCCCTGCATTTCCTCCCGAACGCACTTAGAGGCGAAAAAATCTGAAACCAAGCTGAATTTGGGAGGTGCTAAAGCGAGTGAAGGTTAATATCCTTTGACATGATTAAGCGAGTCCCAACATGCCAAATTTTTAAGGACTTGTGCGGTCAAAGGGTTGAGCATTGAAAAAGAAGCCTTCTAACAAGAACAAGTCAGTGCCGTCCATTCGAGGAGGAAGACCTGGTGAAATACAAGGATCGAGGATCCCCAAATATCGATCCAACATTGGAGGGAACTTGCATAGATAAAGCCTTGTTGGACTTAGGGCAGTGTAAAACCCTACGGCCATATTCAGTATATAAGCGGTTGGGTTTAGGGGAGCTTAAACCTACCAACTCACTTTTATCCTTAAGTGGAGTCGATCGGTAAAATTCTAAGGGAATAGTTGAGGGGATGTGTTGGTAAGGTGGACAAATTCACTATCAGTAGACTTTGTGGTGGAATCTTAGAACCAGCAGTGGGCCTAATCATGTACCAATCATCCTGGGAAGGCCATTTTTGGCCACTAATGCGATAATCAATTCTTGGAATGGGGTGTCTGGCTCACATTTAGCTGACATGACACTTTGGAGCTCGATATTTTTCACACGAGCAGCAAGCACAAGCTAGCGAGAAGATGAGAGGAGGCAAGGATCGAGATGGGGGTTTTTGATTGGTCCAAGTGCAGGGACACCAAAGGCTCAAAACCTGCAAGAAGGAGAATTGGTGAAGACCAGTGAAGCAGTTGAAGGAGGTGCATTTTGCATCAATCCTTTGCGAGGTGATGATTCCCCAATGACACCACCAAGTGGAAGAAAATCTCTCAACACAAAGGGTGAACATGAAGGCCAATCGGCCTGATCTTAGGTGTGAAGGAGCTCCTCCTCCTTGATCCTCCATGAATGGAACCAAGAGCGAGATGAGATGGTTTGGTCTCCCACTTGAGACAAGCTGATTCAAATTTTGATTTTTAGCTTAATTTGGTCCAATTTTCGGTTATTCTATTTTTAGTAATTTCCTTATCTTGAATTTTAACTAAATATAAAATTTTCAATTTTAGTAATTTTTACTTTAATTTTATCTTCTTTTTTATTTTATTTTATTTTATTTTAATTTATCTAAATTAAATTTTGTGTTTTTCTGCAGGATGGAAATTGGTGCAGGCATGAATTTCGCACTAATGGCGAAATTCATTCCTACGGCTCTTCAGCTACCTCAGGGGACCTTTCAGTTGCCAAACGATTTTATAGAAAGGGGCCCCTCCCCCTCATTTTCATTTCATTCACTTTCACTCTTCCCTTGAGCTCCGGGTGCCTGCGTTCCCAGCCTAGCTACTCTTTGCCCAGGCCGCCCTGCCGCGCCCACTGCCACCCTAAGCTTGCCCGCTACTGTGCCACCAGCATCCACGACTCAGCGCCATGGCCGTCTTCTTCATCGAGCGCCTTTAGCGTTACCGTAGTGGCTGAGCACGCCCGCAGAGGGCACGGTCGCCGCGCCCTGCGCCGCGGCGATCCCGGCCGTCGCTGCCATCGGCCACGCCGCGAAAACCACCTTTCTGCCTGCCGCCGCATTTGGACCCCTGACCATGGATTCGTACCCTTGGAGGCCATCGTTACAGGCCCAGGGTCCGGTTCAATACCCCTGAGAGAGCGATGCGGGGCACTTCGGAATCTGAGATTGCTCACTCTCGACCGGCTGCGAGGGCACCACTACATTGGCCCTGCTTTGCTATATCGAGAGGAGGCTTCGAAGCTCTTGAGCCCCATCCCGACGATATTAGACCCGGGGTGGGACCTCGGGCCTTCTCCGGTGCATACGAAGGACCACCTTGGGAGGCCGCCCTCAGTGGGCCGGACATCGGGGCCCCGAGTCCTCCAGCCCGGTGGCAGGCGGAATCCACCTCACTCCAGAGTTAATCCAGGTTCGTCGCCCAGTTATCACCGGCCCCGAGAATCAAATTGCCCTATGTTGAGGCTAGCGATCCGATCGAGGCGTAGATCTTCGTGCCAAGATTTCCTATGGAGTCATATTCACGATATACGACGTGGCCAGCGGACGATTCGAGGTGTCACGGTTGATCAGGCGATATTCACTTCTCCCATTCATGACATCGAGCGATTCTTCATCCCCGAGGTGGTGCTTGAGTTTTATCACACTATGACATCACGGGGAGTGCCTAGTCCGTTGGAGATCCGGTTCAGCATTGACGGCCGCCCAGGGGTACTCCGAGCTGCGGATATTACAGCTGCATTAGGCCTGCCAGTAGTTCTGGCGAATTCCACAGATTATAGGCGGTGGCCCCCTCGAGGCCCGTCCCGCGAGAGAGAGATGAAGTTTACTGTCTCGCTTTCGAGATACCCACGGTTGGAGCCTATACTCTTCGGTAGCGATTTATATAGATGCTCCTCGTGGACCCGATGCTCGGACCCGACCCTATTTACGCCATTGTATGTACGGCGTAGGGAGCCATACTCGAGGCTACGTGCGTCACGGGATATCCGCGAGGTCCCCGGTTCAGTCCTCCGAGCTCGTCGCTGACCTCATTGCTACATTTGAGGGAGAGAAGATCCACCCATGAGACTGGATAGAGCGGGGGGCTTTTCCATTGTTGATGTCGAGGTTCTTGAGGCAGTCGATACGGGGTTCTTTGGGGGCCGCGTGACGTGAGGATCAGTTATACTCGAGTCTTATCCACTTAGGCGATCTCTATATATGCCACTCTCCATTATTCTTCGACGACGGGGAGCGACGAGATGATGTTCTGAAGGACCCATCGAGGGAGAGCATCCTGTTCCCGGAGGTGGAGGTGGGAGGGATCGAGTTCGGATTCATCTCCTCCGGTTCCACACCTCATACGTGACTCCTCACCGATCTTGTTGCTTGGCTCATTCTATACATCATAGCAGTCACCAGAGCATATCCATGTCAGTTCTAGGGAGTTAGCTGCTGTTATGGACGTTGTCTTCACACTTGCTACTACTCAGGCGTGTTCGATAGGCGGCGCGGGGATGGCCGGCCCAGGAGTCACTCTTGCGCAGAATCACGCCATGCTTCTTTTGATCATGAGCCACCTCGGTCTCCCGTCAGTCAGCGTGACAGAGCCTACACCGCCCACTACTCGAGATTAGTCCGCCGTAGCAGCCTCCTTGGATATGCTAGCGACCGGCGTGACGACTTTAGATCCGAACATCTACACCACCACAAAGTGAGTTGAGGTGCGAAATCCCTTCTCTAGCTTTCGATCCCTACCCGGTGGAACATGTTTATACTTTTGGTTGGAAAGTTAGGGAAGTTGGAAGTGTCTGCTATCATATTTAGTCTTGTTTTTTAGCTTTATTAGCGCCTACTTATTTTTTGTATGGGGATTGTATAGGATGCATGTATTGGCGATAGTAAGCGGTGATACTTTTGTTGTGTTTAGCTATGTTAGCTTAGTAGCCACTTTGGTTATATCCAAAGCTTTATGGCAAATATTTACATTTTCCTACACTTTTGCAAACAATTTATTGTGCCTATATTTTTATGTTTCTGCTCTTACCTTTAGTTGAAGAATTGAAGCCCTGTATGCTACCATAATGTTAGAACAGTTCCATGCATGATTAAGTTTTTGGTCGATTGAAGTTCCAACGTATTCAACCTTATACATCCACCTTTAGCTAATCACACATAGTGCACATCTGTTTTCATTAATAGGTTGTGAAGCTATATACCTCTTTTCACTTTGCAAAACCGGCCTTAGATCTATTGACGACCCATAATAGGTTTATGTTACCCACAAAAGAAGACCAATGAAGTCTTCCAAATGAAAAAAAAGAAAAAAAAGAAAAAGAGAATAGAAAGCCGTGACACTTTGCCTTGAAACCCGAGCCGCGGTCAGGGGTATATGGCGAAAGCAACTAAAGCCCGGTGCCACTAAACAGCCGGTTGGGAGTCACCAGGCTTTGTCGTTATTACAAAGGGTGGATCAGGGTGGAGTTTAAGCGAGTTGTAAGGGTGCTTAATTTTTCCTAAATCATTCGAGTCAGGAATTGGCTTCAGAAGAGTTTGTCAGTCGACGGATCCTTTTGATTGATGCCCTAAGCCTTAATTGCTTGGGGTCTTCGAATTCGGACCCCCGTTACGGACTTTGGTGAAGTCGAGGTCTTGACATTGCACCCTACAATACAATGGAAGTGAGAATAAGAGTGTAACTGAATCTATTTAGGTTAGTCATCAGTTTAAGGTCCGGGTAGTAGCTTGGTTGGGGGGAGGGAATAGCTTTGCAACTTATTGGTCCAAACTGATTACCTAAAAACACTTAGATTTAGGTGGAAGTTCAGGTTGACTTCTTTGGAATTGTTGCTGCCCTGAAACTTGTTCCTATATGGCATTTGTTATCTCATGATGGTTTTACGAGTCCTAAATTGTTCATCACGAGGAAATAAGCCTCCTTGTACACACTTTTTGAGGAACGACAGCCTCTTTTGCAAAGCATAGCCCTCACATTACCCTTTATTATTTTTAGCATTGCTAAAGGGCTAGCAACGTGTCGGTTGAGGGGTGTGATTAGGTACCCAAAGTGCTATTTTGAGGTCCTATTTAAAGATAGGTTTGAGTGCTTTTTTGCGTAATAATCATATTAATTAAAGCCGATTGACATGCGAGGTCCATTAGTACTACTAATTTGTTTCGAGGTTGTTTGGTAGTTTTGCGGGTTTCGAGTGAACCTCCACGACATTTCAAGCTTGACATCATAATTTTCTTTGTTGTATCTTTGAGTTCGCATGACTTCTTAGGCGATTTCATCAAGCACAGGAGGGAAGAAATGTCGGTACAGATATTAAATGCGAAATTTGGAGGATGCAGAAGGCAAAAAGAGAAGGCTAGAATTTTCAGTATGGCATAGCGAAAATTTCGCAATGGTAGCCAAAATTTCGCAATCCTAGCGAAAATTTCGCTATGACCCAATTTTCGCTATCATAGCGAAAATTCTTGTCTATAAGCGAATTCAAATTTTAAGCTATGCTGCAATTTTTAGCTATGATAAGCGAAATTCAACCTATGCATAGCGAAAATGCTGCCCTGTTTTTGTGATCAAGCATTTGATCCGTTTTGTGCAATTCCTCTTTTGCCCTAAATGTAATCGTATTATTTTGGTTATTTTGGTATTCACATCTTTTGTAAGGCTATATAAGCCACTTTATGGACAAATTGTAACCCTACCTTTCAATCCACATAGCTTTTCACTTTTGGTTCCAGTTTTCTCTCTTCTCTCTCCTCTTTCTTTCATTTTCTCGGCTGCCAAACACACCCTTTGAGGATGACAACTCAAAGGATGTTTCGCTAAGCCTCAAAACCTTGAAGAGAGGAGGGTTGCTAGGATAGTTAATGGTGGTTTGCGGGTGTTCCTCTGTTTTAAATGGGCGAATTACTTCATTTTTGTGTTTCACACTTTCCAAACTAAGGGTTTAATGCTATTTAATGTATTTCCTTTTACAATTCGATACTTGGCATGCTTTAGGGTTAGTGTATTCTTAATGGTAGATGCAACGACATTCATTAGATGTCATTTACGAACCCCTTTGAAATTAGGTTAAATGCTGTATTTTCAACTGCTGAAACATTAAATGCTCAGTAAATGCTTTGGATTCAAATATGAATGTTTTAAGGGTTGGTTTAAAAGCTAAAAACAAAGATCCGAGTTTTACTTGATGACTATATGTCATTACCTAATGCGAGTAACGAGGACACCTATATAACCTCATAATGCCAATCTAGTGACCCAAGACTTCAAGGTCTCCCATTCACATCTTATTTTAAGCTGCTCTCTTAGTCTAATACAACAACACCCACACTTTTTAATGCAAATCCGAAAATCCAAATGAAAGCCTCACCATTTTGAAACATGATACAAATCATTTGTAAGATGAAAACCCATCCCTGTGTTTGACCACTAGAGCCGCTATCTTGTAGTGATGGCTTATTTCTGACGGTAGGAGGAAATTTAGGATACAAATTTTGTTGATTCGTATCACCTACTTTGGCCTTTGAATCAAATGGCGCGAGGACTGGATGTTTCATTAGGCCTCCTTCTTTAAGCTTTGGCAAGTGGGCTTGCGGCGCCTATTTTTCAAACCTTTATCGGTTGCCCCCGACCGCGTGTGCGGTATCGTGGGCAAAGGTATAACGTTTCGTATCAGATTAACGGATTTCCACGTGTCTGCTTGCGAAATTTGGGTTAGTTAGAGCTTTGTTGTCGTCATATGTCTTGTGATAATGATGACTTTTCGATTTTCGCACTCATTTCTCCCACTTCTTTCAATTTTCTTCTGTTTCTTCCGCAGACACCCTCTGACCGTTCGCCTTATGTGCCCCTGATCCTGAAGCTTTTTCTTGGTTTTTCAGCGAGTTCGGACTTCCCTTTTCCTTAGTATTCCGTCTGAATCTTTTGTGCATAGTCCATTTCTGGGGTCTTTCTTGAGATAGCTTTTTCCGTTTTATTCCTGGGACCGCTGCGTCTTTATCTCTTTGGTGTCTTTCCGAGCAATCAACGAGGCGCTAGGGTTAGGTTGGCTAAGTTTTGTTCTCCTCACTTGCTATCACCATGGGTGCAGGTTGTTCTTCTTCTTTGCGTATTGGAGTTGACTCTTTGGGCATTCTTGGGTTACGGGCGGCGCGGCGCCTCAGGCTGATCGACCGGGAGTTGATCTTGAGATGCCCCAAGAGCCTAAATTTTCAGCAGACAAGGGTGGGGAGGATTGAATGAGATTAAGTATCCACGGGGGTCGAATATCTAAAATCCGCTAATTCTTTAGTTTGTGGGGACTGCAAAGTCGGACCCTTGTACGGGGCCACTTTTTCTAGGCATTATAGACCTCCTTTCGGTGTCCGGGTTTGGTCCCCCGACATTTTGACCTCTTACGTGGTTCCGGTACCTAAGATGGTATGCTTCTTTGAAGTGGCCTTCGATGCTTGATCTTCGCTTCCTCACACCTTTATAAAGGGGTTTGCGACACTTCAATGTCTGTCCTTCTCAACTCGTGATTCTTTGGGGTATTTTGGTTGGGCTATTGGTTTCTTTAGGGATAGGGCCTCGATGTTCCCGGTATGGCTACGTTCCTTGATCTTTTTGTAGTGAAGGAAGCTTGGTAGGGGCTTCCTCTACTTTCGAGGCGTACCGGTGCTCCTTTGAAACCATTTCCGATCCTCCCATCTTCCCACGGGGGCTTTGGAAGGGCGTTGCTTCTTCATCGGCGACCCGCAGAGTGGGAATATGATCCTCTCAACCAAGAATGACACCACAGGCGTTAGATTGTGGACCGCCCAGGGAATCGTGAGTATCGCTTTGTTTTTGGTATAGTCTTTGTGAGGTCATTGGGTAGTCTCTAGTGCATTGTTCGCGTGCCTCTCGGGTGCTTTCGATGATCTCGGCCCGAGAAAGATAATGTCATAGCGCGGGGTGGTGGAGTGTTCCCGCGCCCCTACGCGGAGTTGATCAAGTCGGACATTCCTGGCCCCTCGAGCTCGAGGTCTATTCGCTCTGCTGATTTGAGGCCTTCACCTCCTTCCACTATGAAAGTCTCTCCCATCGGGCCTTCCGCTGCTAAGCCCACCAAGGGAGAGCTTTTGGCTCAGTGGAAACATTTGTCTCGGAAGTCCCAGGCGATGAAAAATTTAGTTCTTTTAAGAAAGGCGGAGTCAGGCTTGGGGCAAGGTTCGTAAATTGGGGGCGTCTTCCTCTTCCCCTTCTACCCATGTTCGAATATCGGGGCAGGTGTTGTCGCCTCCGGCTGAGGTCCCTAAAGCTTTGAGTTCGCAACCCGGTTACGGCTCTCTTGCAAAGGTAAAAAGGCTCTCGTGAAGGGGCACGGTGAGGGCGTAGTTGCGATCATGCCCATCCTTTGTTTGGAATCCCCACGCGAGAGTGTTAAAGCCACCTTCCTCGGGCGGAAGGTTGAAGAGGAAGGGCTGCGGCGGAGATGCGACTCCTTGCTCCTCGTGCGGAGCTTGCGGCGGGGCGGGTCTCGTCCGTCCTTAAAGATTCCCGACCTCAGAGGTCGGCGCCTGCCGTTGAGGAAGCTTTTAGCTCTATCTCTCGAGGGAGATTCGCCTGCAGCAAGTTCCCATATCTTGTCTTGTGCGATTTCAACTTCGAGTTAGGTGTTGATCTTGTGTTGGGTGCGCCTTCTGTTGGATGTGGGCGGTGGCTACTCATTTGAAGAGTTTGCTTGAGGCGAATCGAGGCAGGAAGGCCATGCCAAAGCCGCCCGAGTTTACAAGGCGAGGGTGGCTTCCCTTACTTCTGAGCGGGCTAAGTTGCGGGACCGGGTGCAGAGTATGACCGAGGAGGCAGTGAAGCTTAAGTCTGATTTGAAGCATACCACGTCGGCGCTGGTAGGGTAGAGAAAGGAAAGAGGCTAGAAACTGACTTGAGAGCGGTCGAGGAGTCGAGGCTTCGGGAGGTTCGGGATGAGGCTGCGGGACTATACAAAATGACTTCTTTGGGGCCGGGACGGGCTGATGCTTGATCCCGAGAAGCCCGGATGAGGTCGGGATGAGCCCTCTTCACGTCACAGGGCGGCTGCGAGTGCAGAGAAGGAGCTGCGCCGCGGGTTGAGACGGAGGTTGTGCGATAAGAGGCCGGTATTTCTTTGGATGGAGACTCGTCGCGAGCTTCAGAGGCTATAGCTACGGAACGCGATGGAGGTAGTGTCTTGGGGTGCAGAGTGGGGACCTTCATCAACAAGTAACTCACAGTCGCTCGGAGGGACCCGAGTTCTCTAGGGAGATTGAGGACGAGGCTGTACTCGTGGGCTTCTAGGTGGCTTGCCTTCAGGAGGAAGGGTTGCAAATGTCTATCAATTTGGACTTCAACTTCGACATCCCTAGCGACGGAGGAAAGGTCCTCTCCATGGGGACTAATATGAAGCAGGATACCCTGCTTGAGGCCCACTCCCCTTCTTCACCCTCGCTCCTTATCGATGCGATCTCCACAGCATATCTTCGTTTGCCTGTCGTCGTTTTATTTTTATTATTATTATTTTTTTATTGGGCTTGGGACCCAGGACATATGTAACCTTTTCCTTAATGAATATTCATTTTTTACTTCACCACTTATGCCTTTGCTTATGCATTTCGTGGCTGATGCATGAACGAATCAACCTCTTGGCGCACGAGCTGAATTAGCGTCTTAGTTGAGCGGTTCAAAGAACATGCGGCTGAAGGTTGAAGCCGGTCGAGCTCTTCCCGAAATTTGAGCTATTAGGCTCCACGGCGGCGAGGCCCATTAAGGCTTAGTGCTTGAGCTGAGTTGACTCTTGGGTGCATGGCTGAGGCGGAAGTAGTTAGACTCTTCAAGGCGAGCTGCTTTGGGCTCCTGGTATTGGGAGGCTTATTGGGTTGAACTACAGTGAGAGGCCGGCTCTTAGGGTGCATAGCTGAGTTGAGTGGATTAAGCTCTTCAATGAAATTGGTGGGCTCTAGGGTGCTAAGGCTATTAAAATTTGAATTGCTGGTGAGAGGCCCCGGCTCTTAGGTACAAAATGGCTGGTGATAGTTGAGCTCTTCTAGCGAGCTCTTGGGCTCCCTAGGCGTTGAAAGGGCCCTATTGGGCTGCTGATCTTTGGTTGAAGCGACCTCTTAGGTACATGGCTGAGTTAGTGTGAGCTCTTCAGCTAAGGCTCTTTGGGCTCCTGGCGGCGAGGGGCCCTATTGGTGATCACCTAAAATTTGAGGCCGACTCTTAGGTGCATGGCTGGGTTGAGTAGTTAGACTCTTCCAGGCGAAATTTCTTTGGAGCTCTTGGGCGTTGAGGCTTATTAAGGGTGTCTACTGGCCAGGAAGAGCCGAAACTCTTAAGTGCATAGCTGGCGAGTAGTTGAGCTCTTCAGCGAGCTGCTTCGGGCTCCTGAGGCCGTGAGGCTGTTGGGCTCGCGCCCTAAGGCGAGGGGCCCGACTCTTAGGCTACATGGCTGGGGTTGGGTTCTTCAGCGAGGCTGGGCTCCCGGGCGTTGAGGCCTATTAGGTGAATTGCCTCGTGAGGCCCGACTCTTGGGGCTGCCTTAGCCTAAGGCCCAGAGTAGTTGAGCTCTTGAGCGGGTTCTTGGGCTCCTGGGCGGCCCCCGGGGCTTGTTAAGGTGTCTGCTTGGCCCAGAGAGCCCCGAGCTCTTAAGGTACCTGTCTTTGAGTTAAGTAGTTTAGCTCTTGATTGAGGCTGCTTCCCAGGCTCCTGAGCGGCGAGGCTGATGGGTGTCTGCTGTTTGAGAATGACTCTTAGGTTGCATGGCTGACCAGGACTAGTTGGGCTCCTCGGCCCGAAGGCTGATGGGCTCTTGGGGCGCTAAGGCCTATTGGGTGATATGCTGTTAGAACTAACTCATCAAGGCGACCGTGGCTGGGGGTACAAAGTGATGAGCTCTCTTCAAGCGAGGTATTTGGGCTCTTGGGCGCTAAGGCCTATTAGAAAGTTTGTCTGCTGAAATTTGAGGCAGCTCTTAGGCGAAGCATGGCTGAGGCGAGTAGTTGAGGCTCTTCAAAGCGAGGTTCTTTGGGCTCTGGGCGTGGGGCCTATTGGGTTAGTGACTCTTAAGGAACACATGGCTGGCGAGTTAATGAGCGCCCCAACTCGGCATAGGATGTCAAGTGAGGGTCACTATTTTTTTTTTTTTTTATAACCTTTACACTTGCATATTCAAATAATGTTAAACAATTAACTTGTATTACATTCTGTAGCAGCGGATTACAAAATATAATTACAAGCTCCAAATATGGAAATGTTCAACATCTACAATATTTACATTGGTTTTACAAATTCTCGAAATACAAAAATAGACCTAAAAGGTCTTCCGGTGGAGCTTTTATGGATGTGGCCTTTGGTTGCTGATGTGGATGGGTGGTCCCTCACGGGGGTCTCCCTCTTACGTACCTACACGGATTGAACACCGTACTTTAAGCTTTGCAGCTTAGTGGGAATTAATACACATGGATGACCTCTATTAAGGGTCATCACACCTCTATACAAATGCATATCACACATATAACATGTACAGATTCTGTCATTTCTCATATATATACTTTTCATAACCAGTTTCATTTCTTATCATCTTCCATCTACTTTTCATGTCAACTTGTATTTTACTTCTTGTTCTTATAACTGTATACTATCATCACATAGCAGTGCTATGCTTCTCATATAAATCATCATATCTAATTTCTCCTACATTTCCTTTGCATATACCTGTAATTTCTTTTATGTTTCGTATCTTGCATAAACCTTAAAAGTGAATCTGAGAAACCATGAGAACTGAAAGTATTTGTTATCATTAATGTGAAATAATGTACTATGCTCGACCAATATGATGCAGAAGGTATCATCCTTGTATGAGGTGTGACCATCCATGTGTGCCCGGTAATATGATACGAAGGTATCATCAACACCGTATGAGCCGCTGACTATTCACGAAAGGCCCTGAGGGCACTGCGGGTGGCCCTTTCGTGGCCACTCGATCCAAACGGGATCTATGTCATCGACCAACGCAGCTCTAATATCTGTGACAGAAGCAATGCTTTTTCCCCAATAGGTGTCCATCTATCCTTCTACCAGTTCTAGCGCATAATCAATGTGTATTTTCATAGTATATTCTTATTCCCGAATAATTATTGTTATTCTATGATCATAGCTTATATATATATATATATATATATATCTAAAATCATTTATTCATATCGTTGCACTTTTCCTATCTCCTTATACGCATAAATAACTATGCTTTCCATGTATGTTTACGAGCTATTCATGAATTCATAGTAGACATTCATACAATGAATAACTATGATGCTTGTAGTGCCTACTGTTTTTCGGGTTTTCTAGAACTAAGATGAGTTCCAACCTTTTAAAGCTTTATATTGATGGATTCTCGACCAATTGGATTTCCATGAGTCCAAGAACACCCAATCTGTAGTTCGTACGAAGGAGTTATGACTCCAGTCGAGGTCATGTGCAAGCCAATCTTGACGAGGCCGACGAGTCGCATCGCTTCACGAGTACCGCTTTTGACGAGTACCGCTTGACGAGTACCATTCGACGGCACTCGCTTGACGTAGCATTGTTTGACGAGTACCGCTTTGACGCACCCTCTTGACGCACCAATGTTTGACGACCACCGGCTGACGACCACCGCTTGATCGACCTCGCTTGACGACCCCGCTTGCGACCTCTCACCCATTTGACTATTCAGAGCAAAGACCATGGCCCCGGGTCTATGGTGAAGTCTGAATCGAGAAATTCAAAAGCCTAAACATCAAGTTCATCGATGTGGCTAGGAATTTCACAGAAGGACTTACTGCCAAATTCTCCTTATTTCTGACCCAAAACCTGTTCTAAGATCCCGCTTACTGCATATGGTCGATAATAGGGAATTTTCGTCTAAACTTGCAACTAGACCCTTCTCAACACATATTTAGAGCCTTTAAAGCTCTTCTCTAACTCAACTTACAAGAAATGAGCTTGGGAGTTCCCAAACCCAAACCATACACAAGATAGAGGGTTCTAAAACATGTATCCATACTGTCTAGACCAAAACTAGACTTCCATACAACCCAAGACATGTGTATTCATATAAATATTCACAGTTCCATACGCACCTAGTTTACATACACATTTTCATGGTTCCATACTTTTCTATACCAAATCATAGTTCCACACAAAACCATATTTCTATACTCATTTGTAGTAGTTCCATACCTGTGATCTTCTTCTTCTTCTTCTTCTTCTTCCTTTCTTTCTCTTTCCTCTCTCTCTTTATCCATTTGCTCTCCATTTCTCCAAGACCCAAAAAATAAGATATTTCTTTCTGGGTCTTATCCTTATTTATCTGTATCCCTTTTTTATTTTACTTGGTCCTGTAAATTCTTAAGAAATATTTGCAAATCAATTTATGAATATTTTTACAATAGCCTTAAATCTTCTTTATTATTGTAATTTAACTTATGCATATTCCTACTTTTGTTTTTATCTTTATTTTATTCCGAATAAATATATTTTACGTTTATTATACCCTCAAAATACATGTTATAAAACTGTTTAGGTATAATTTGGGATGTTACAACTCTCCCTCTTTAAAAAGAATTTCATCCTCAATTCATAATTGATTCAAGAGGCTATATCATATTCTTTATAGTTGCTTCCGCTCCCAAGTAGCTTCTTCACCGTGGTAGTTGCTGCAGAGAGAACTTACCAATTACCTAAAATGGTTTGTTCCAAAGAATCAAGTTTCACCCTCTCGAGCCAGAAGGTCTCTGCCTCATCATATGACAAATCTTCTTGTACTTAGAATCTTTACTGGTAAAAAGAGGCCATCGTGAGCGTATCTCCGAAGCATCGACACATGAAACACATCATGCATTCGCCAACCCGTGTGGGAGTGCCAACGATAAGCCACAAGGCCAATACGCTCCAAAATCTCATGGCCTCAAGTGAACCTGGACTCAAACTCGCCTTTCTCGACCAAACCTAAGAATTTTCCTCCATGGTGATACCTTGCAAAGACCTTGTCTCCTACTTTATATCTTAATATCTCTCCTCTTTAGGTCAAGTATACACTTGTCTATCACTAGCCGCCTTTAACTTCTCAATAATTTGTAATTTCATGATTCTTTACTATGTTTGGACCGCCGCTCATTTCATTCAATTCTCGTCCAACACACAGGAGTTCTACATTCGCCATACAAAGCTTCATGGTGCCATACCAATGCTCGATCGAAAATCCATTGTTATAGGCAAATTCCATTAAGGAATATACTATCCCAACTTCCCAAAATCTTTATGACACAACCTCAAGCACATCTCGAGCACTTGAATCCAATCCACCATCCATCCGTTTGCGGATGGAACGCCATTAAAACTAGAGCTAGTTGGCCTAAATCCGATCAGAATTCCTTCCAACCTCGACAAATCACTGACTTCTATCCATACAATGTGACAAAGGCACATCATGCAATCGCACAATCTCATCTACTATTAGCACCAACTAGTCGATCCATAGAATAGCCAATCCCACCTGTATAAAATGGTCAATTCTTTGTGAGCCCATCTATAATCACCCGCACAGAGTCATGTTTTGTTAGTGAGGGAAACCTTTGACACAAAAATCCATGAAAATGTTATCCTAATTCCATCGAGAGGAACTGAAGGATTTAACAAACCCATGGGCACTCGTGTCTAGCTTTGACTTGCTCACACGTCAAACACTAGACATATCTGGCCACATTCTTCATCCCTTTCCCACCAATAAAACTGCTTAGTCCCGCACATCCTATCGCTCCAGGATGCATGGTAACACCAGACAAGAGTCTTCAGCAACTTTTTCTTTAGCCTATCATATTCGGGGTACAACAATATAACTATGCTGGAAATACAAAACTCATTTCTTTCTCAAAAATTGGTCCTGTCACCATTTTTAACCATCTCAGAATTTTTCAGAATCTTCATCATTTTTCTCACAGATTCTAATCATTTGCTTAAAACGGTTATACTTTCTAGTCGGTTTTAAGATAAATTCCATCATCTTAGTCTCCAATCACATCAGATCGGTAGTGACATCATACTGATCGTCTTTCTACTTCAGTTACTCCACTACTATATTAATTTCTTCCTGGATGGTAATCTATGATGCAATTCATAATCCTTTAATAACTTAATCACCCGCTGTCTCAAATTCAACTCTTTCTGCTAAATAGTACTGGAGACCTTATGATCGTAAATTCTACATTTTTCCCCGTATAAGAGGTCACTATATTTTGAAGCAACACATCAGCCTAACTCTAGGTCAGAGTGGGATAATTTGTTCTATGTGGCTTCAAACTGTCTGACGCATAAGCCACTACTTTCCATCTTCGCATTAATACGTATCTCAAAAACCAATGTACTTAAGCATCACTATACAAGTATACTCTTTTCCGAGTAGTCAAGGCTAATACTGTGCTTCAACCAAAGATCCCTTTCTAACCGTTCAAAACGATTCCGAAGATTTGTCCGTCCACTCAAACTTTATTCCTTTCCCCGGGTAATCTCAAGATGGAGAAGCTATGACCGAAAAGCCTCTCACAATCTTCTATAATAACCTATTGTAATCTGAAGAAACTTCTCACCTTCCGTTGGCATTTTGAGGTGATTTCCAATTCACAACCAAGTCAATCTTAGCAGATCAACTCTTACACCTCAAACAGGCACAATGTGGCCTAAGAATGAGACTCTTTAGCCAAAATCACACGGCCGAGCTTAGCATATAACTTCTTTCAACGCCCTAAGACTATTCTCAAAGGTTCATGTTCATCCTTAGAATACACTGTGATATCACTTCAATAAAAACCACAACAATTGATCCAGTGGCTCCAAAACCCTATTCACCAACCATGAATGCTCACGGCATTAGTCAACCCAAACGGTAATGATCGTAAACTCATAATGGCCATATCACCTGCTCCTAAATGCGCCTTGCACATCTCCTTCCTTTACTCCTCAACCGAGACACTGAATAAGCAGGTCTATCTTCGAAAAGACACCCGCCTTCAACTCGATCGCAAGATCTTCAATTCCCTGCGAATGGCACTTGTTTAATTGGCTACCTTATTGATCTCGCGATAATCGATGCACATCCGTAGAGTGCCATCTTTCTTTTCACAATAACATGTGCACCCTAAGGATACACTGGCCTGGAGCAACTTTATCTAAAAGTTCTTGTAATTGACTCTTTAACTCTTTTCAAATTGGCTGGAGTTATCCTCAGACAAGGCCCTCGACATAGTGAACTGCCCCCGGTACAATTTCTATGGCTAAGTCCACCTCTCTCTCATGGAATAATTCGTAACTCTTCGTGTAAATACATCCGAAATTCCCTTTACTACTCGGGATCTTTCTACATCAATCAATTTCTCGAGTCAAGTATCAGTTTCAAGAATGTCTCACATCCTTCTCATAATTCTTCTAAATTTTTGCAGCGGGAGATGACATTAGACATTGCACTGATCCAATGCCTCTCAGACATTACTCCTCAAATTCGGGTCGAGCATTTCCTCAACAGACTACCGCCTTTTTGTCCACAATCAACTATAGCTCTAAGTGCTTAGATTTGAACCAATCCATTCCTAGAATCAAGTCAAACCTCTAATGGTAAGGTTATCAACGAGAAACTCTCGTCGTGATAACAATGGGATAATTTTTATATATGTTATTCACACTAAATATCAGGCCCCAACGGACTAGTTACATGCATGTCATATGCTAATTTCTCCATTGTTGGGACTTTATCAAATACATGCTCCATGCACACATATGAATGAGTAGATCCGTGGATCAACTGGGCAATGCACTTCTAGCATCATATAAAGAAAATATACCCGCCTATAACCTCGTGAGCATTCCGATCCTCACGAGCCTTCATAAAGATATGCTTCAGCTGGTAGCCAGAGGCATGTGGACGACCCATCGTCTCCTCAAACTATGCCTCGTCCCCTATAATCGAGATGTGCCACTACGACCCCACCACGATCGCAGTCGAAAAGTGGTGTCGCAGATCTTCCTCGCCACTTCCTCATTCGGGCTTCCATTATCCCCTAACTCGAGACACCGTGGTTCACGCTCAAGGCTCTTCACACACCGGAAGCACCTCCTCGTCATCATCCTCGCAAACTCCCAAATGCCTTCTATAGCAATGAGGGCATTCTGGAATTTCTCCTGCCCAACTAAGCACTCTACTCCCATCTACGTGCTACACTCCAAGCCTTTGTCTTCCACTCTCGTGTGAAATGAACTATATTCGATCGAAATGAGACTCTAGCTCTTTTTCCTTGAGGAGGACTAAGGTCTTCAGAAAACTTCTTCTTTGAAATTTTCTTTGTCAGTTCGTTTCTAGTCTCTACTTTCATTGCAGTCAAAATTAACCGACATAAAAATCCACTGGTTTGGAGAGAAGCTCATAGGTGCCAAATACTCTCGATGGAATCATGCAACCCATCCTCAAATTGCCTACACCGAAACAAGTTCTGAGGACCAATTCGATGCATACTTACTAAGATACACTCCTTTCATATTCACCACCGATAAGCCTTTCATCTTTCCAAATTTAGGAACTGCTTTCCACTCGAATCTCCTAAACATTTCTAAATATACTTTGCCCTCGAACTCTTGACAGCACTCCTATGTCAGGATTTGGAATCCTGGACTTTTACACTAGTTTCCACCAATCGATTTCTCACCTCGCAATAGTGAGACTGCAGACATAATGCCTCTCGATCACATCTTACCTCTTCTAATACCCTTTCTAGCTCTTCTAACCAAAATTCAAATTTTCTCCTCGACTCTTCCATGCTCTAACCCATGGAATCCTCTACTCCATGTCTTCTACAAATAGCCTATTGGAGCTTTGTAGGAGAGATCAATCTATCCAAAACCGAGCCATGTCTTGCCATATTCTCAAAGAAGGCTTCGGCCTATTAGTACATTACTTCCGAAGGTTCGGTCGAGCAACCCTTTTGTTCTCTCGGTTAACACTCTCAGCTTCTTCGGGAAGATCCATCTATACAAAACACAAGGACATCCACATCAGGCCCACACATTACTAAACATAGGCTTTCTATCATATATACTCTATCTAAGAGCCGCCTAAACTCAGGCTTTTTCTGTAAACGCCTCAAACCTAGGCTCCGATACACTAAACCCGTGACGCCCAACTCCTGCATAGATGTCATGAGGGCCACTATTTTTTTTTTTTTTTTATAACCTTATTAATTTTGCATATTCAAATAATGTTAAACAATTAACTTGTATTACATTCTGTAGCAGCGGATTACAAAATATAATTACAAGCTCCAAATATGGAAATGTTCAACATCTACAATATTTACATTGGTTTACAAATTCTCAAATACAAAATAGACCTAAAGGTCTTCCAGTGGGCACCTATGGATGTGTGGCCTTGACTCAATGTGGATGGACTGTCCTCCGGGTCTCCTTCAGACCTACACGATTGAACACCCGTATGGTTTTTACGCTTAGTGGGAATTATCACACATGGATGACCTCTATTAAGGGTCATCACACCTCTATACAAATGCATATAACACATATAAATATGTACAGATTCCTCATTATTTCATATATATATTTTCATAATCGCCATTTCTTATCATCTTCCATCTACTATGTCAACTCAGATTTTACTCTTGTTCTTATAATCGTATACTATCATCACATAGCAGTGCTATGCTTCTCATATCGTATCATGTATTCTCTACATTTCCTTTTCATATACCTGTCATTTCTTTTATGTTTCATGTCTGCATAAACCTTAAAAGTGGATACAGGAAACCATGAGGGCCTGAAGGCGCTGTTATCATTGTGTGAAACAATGTACTATGCCCGGTAATATGATACCCGAAGGTATCATTACTGTATGAGACAATGACCATCCATGTGTGCCCGGTAATATGATACCCGAAGGTATAATCACTGCATGGAGATGTTGACCATCCACAGGTGCTCCCAGAATATGATAATTAAGGTATCATCACTGTATGAGCCAGTGACCATTCATGAGTGCCCGGAGGGCCAGGGCCCTTTCTGTGGCCACCGATCCAAATCCGGATCTATGTCATCGACCCAAACGTACCTTAATATCCGTACGCCTACCGCTTTTCCCCAATGTGCATGTCCATCTATCCCTCTACTGTGCCCTAAGCACAATCAATGTGTATTTTCATTTAGTATATATCTCTTTTATTCCCGACAATTACTGTTATTCCCAGAATTATAGTGATATATATATATATATATATATATATATATATATATATATATATATATATATATATATATATATATATATATATATATATATATATATATATATATATCTAAAATCATTTATTCATATCAAGTAGAATTTTCATATCTCTATACGAGCAATAACTATGCATGCCATGTATGTTTACGAAGCATATGAATTCATGGCAGAGATATCTACAATGAATAACTATGATGCTTGTAGTGTTTACTGTTTTTCAGGTGGTTTCTAGAACTAAGATGAGTTCCAACCTTTAAAGCTTTGAGGATTCGACCAATGGGATTTCCATAGAGTCCAAGAACCCAATCTCAGAGTTCGCACAAGGAGCTATGACCTTCCGTCGAGGTCGCGCAATGCTCACTCCTAATGAGCTGACTTGGACCAACGAGCCGGAGCTGTCATGGAAGGGCCTGCCTAACACCTAGGTCTGATATCTACTATCCTCCTTAGGCATATGAATGTATTCTTGACTCAATGGGCTTTCCATAGAGTCCAAGAACACCCAAATCGGAGTTTAAACGAAGGAGTTATGACCTTCCGAAGTTGGAGGTCATGTGCAGTCAATCTTGACGAGCTGACGAGTTGTACCGGGCGACGAGCACCGGCTTGACGAGCAATCGCTTAAATAAACCCCTTTGACGAGTAACGTTTCATCTACTCGCTTGACAAGCACCGCTTGACGAAAATCGCTTGACAGCAACGCTTGATCGCACCGCCGACAGGCAATCGCTGACGAGCACCGCTTTGACGACTCGCTTGACGGTACCATTACCTAATACCGTTTAACACGAGCAATCGCTTGACGACCGCTTGACGAAAGTATCGCTTGACGAAAATCGCTTGACTCCACCCCCTCTTTGACTCACCTCACCGTCGACCTTGAATTTCACCGTTGGACGACCACCGCTTGACGACCCCTCGCTTCGACCCACCTCTCGCTTGACCCACCTCACCCATTTGACCGCCGCAGTAAAAAGACCATAACTTAGTTTACGTATCTTGAATTGAAATTAAAGTGTTTCCACATCGTCATTGATGTGGCTACATTTCACAGAAGGACTTACTGCCAAATTCTCCTTATTTCGACCCAAAACCTGCTCTAAGATCCGCCACGATATGATCGACAATAGGGAATTTTCTGGGTTCAACTTGCAACTAAACCCTTCTCAAACACATATTTAAGAGCCTTAAAGCTCTTCTCAACCTAACCCTACAAGAAAATGAGTTTAGGAGTTCCCAAACCCAAACCATACACAAGAGATGAGGGTTCTAAAATATATCCATACCGTCTAGACCAAAACTAGACTTCCATACAACCCACATTATGTGTATTCATATAAATATTCATAGCTCCATAATGCACTGTTTTCATATACACATTTATGGTCTTATACTTTCTATACTCAAATCATAGTTCCACACAAAACCATATTTCTATACTATCAGAGTAGTTCCATACCCGCGATCTTCTTTCTCTTCTTCTTATTCTTCTTCCTTTCTTTTCTCTTCTCTTATCCGTATTTGCTCTCCATTTCCAAAGAATCCCAAAATAAGATATTTCTTTTGGTTCATCCTCATTTGATCTTATCCCCTTTTTTATTTTTTTACTTTGGTCCTCCAATTTATAATATTTGCAAAATCAATTTATAATATTTTTACAATATTTTAATCTTTTATTATTTGTAATTTAACTTATGCATATTCCTACTTTTGTTTTTATCTTTTATTTTATTCCGAATAAATATACTTTACGTTTTTATTATACCCCAAAACATGCTTATAAACTCGTTAGGTATAATTTGGGATGTTACATGAGTAGCTGAGCTCTTCAACCTGAAGCCGTTGGGCTTCGGGCGCCGAGGCCGACATTGGTTGATTCGTCTATTTAACCACTTTAGCCGCATGGCTCGAGCAGTAGTTGGGTCCCAACCCAGGCTCACCCGGGCTCCCGGGCGTTGAGGCCCACAGGGCTAATCTTCCCGAGTTGAACCCACTCTTAGGGCCGCATGGCCCGAGCCGAGTGAGCGCCGAGCTCCCTCAAACCGAGCCATCGGGCCCCGGATGCCGAGGCCTATCGGGCTTAACTCGCCTCGAGCCGAACCGACTCTGGGGCCGTACGGCCTCGAGCCGAGCAGCTGAACTCTTCAAACCGAGCCGGGCTCCCGGGCGCCGAGGCCGACAATAACCGCCTAAGCTGAACTCGACTCTTAGGCCGCATGGCCCGAAAGGCCGAGTAGCCGAGCCTAACCGAGCTCCCGGGCTCCCGGGCGCTAAGGCCTATCGGTCAATGTCTGAATTTCAACTCGACTTTAGGGCCGCATGGCTTCGGGATGAGTAGTCATGAGTTTTAAACTCGAGTCATTTGCGCAGTACCGCTCGACTTCTTATTCTTGGAAAGGTACGAGTATCTTTAATGCTTTTTCATGGAGAATCGAAAATGATGGCGTGAGTTTCCGAATGCTTTAACCCTTCTTTTATAAATGAATATCTGCATGGTGGTCTACTTTGAATATTCTCGCCTTCCTCGTGCGTGAATCGAATCTCGCGCGACCAAGCTGCCGGGCTTGGCCGCCTTTCACAGAGGGATCCGCCTCGGGGCTCCCTGCTCCGCCTCACGACCTCCGCCAGGAGCTGTTTTTCCTAGTCTCCCTTATGGAATATGTTATTCCTAGCTTCTGCTGTGGAATGCGCCTGAGAGGGCATTTCTTGTGCCGCTTCTATTTTCTATTCTTCTTTCTCTTCCTCTCCTTTCTTTCTCCTTCTCCTTCTCTTTCATTCTCTCTTCTTTCTTTCTCCTCTTCCCCATCTCATTCTCCCTTTCCTTTCCTTTTCGCACAAACTTTTCCATCCCTTTTCTTTCTTCTCTCTCTCCTCTTTCCATCTCAGGGTTTTTTTTTGAGGGAATTGCTTGTACCGTGTACTTCCGAGATGTAAGGGATGACACTACTGATTGTAATTGAATGTAACTCAATAACAGAGATTTTTCCTTTTGAATCAACTGCACATTCTGATGTATGCAAATTTTCCTGCACATTCTATGGCCGAGCTGTTTAAGACGTCTAACAAAATAACCAACAAACGCTCAACTCTTCATCTGAAATCTGATAATGCTTTATTTAAGATTACAAACCGAGGTCTACTGATAAAAACGCTTAAGGTGTTCAGATTCCAAGCATGATAACTTTCCTCCCCTCCGTCCTGGGAGTTCTGTGACTGTCCAGCCCGATCACTGCGGATGATGTGTGGGCCCCGCTGGGTCCTAGCTTTCCATGTGTCGGATTCTTCCGTCAGCAGAGCTTAAGACCAGCTCACCCGGCTTGTAACCTCCCGCGCTTGACTTTTCAAGTTGTAATACCCGCCTGGGCCTTCCTCAGAATTCTTCTGTGGCGCCAGGACTTGCTTCATGCTTTTCATCTAGAGGTCCAAATTTAGTGAAGAGGCTCACAGCCAGGTTCCACACCCACCTCATCCTCAGATCTGACCACTTCAACTGTGGCTACCGCCTGCCAAAGGCCAGTGGCGAATGGGGTTTCTCAAGGTACTGAATGGCAAGGTAGAGCTCCTAGACCGCATATCTCACAGGAGGTGATTCACCCATTTGCCTTTAAGATCTTCCAATCTTAGTCTCACTGCCTTTATAGTCTAATGGTGACTTCATCAATTCATTAGATCGCTGATGTGTCAGGACGAGCAACACCTCAATCCCGAGCTCCCAAGAAAAACTCGAACTCATTGCGTTGTCAAATTTCTTTCCATTGTCTGACACCATAGCTCTTGGGATACCAAACCTGCATATTATGGCGCGCCACAATAAACCATCTTGCCTGGGTGATCGTACAAAGGTCTCACTGCCCATTTGCAGCTTAAATCTACCGCACACGATGAATTTGCATCAGCCTTCCCAATGGCGAGGGTCCCACATGTCTAAGCCCCAATCGTTGAAGGGCCAAGGGCTGTGACTGACCCGCCATGCCTGATGGGAGGGGTGAGAGATTCGCGTGCCTCTCGGCAGATCTCTGCATTTCCCGACTAGCCTGTCGCCTCCGAGAACTGTGGGCCAACAGATCCTGCCTTAAACCCTCCACAACGCCCCAGCCCCATGTGATTTCTCGTGACACGCCTGTACTCTTTAGCATAGTCAAGGCCATCTCGATGCATTTAAGGATGGGTGTGAAAACCTCGCTTGTAAAGGCTTCCCCTTATGATTAGTGAATCCTCAGCTCATCTCATTCCAGTCTTAAGGCTCCCTTGGGTCACCTGCATTCGTTTATTAAGTATCCCAAATGGGGTCCATCTAACTCCTAGCCGACCTAATCAGCAAGACTTCCCCGCCACAGATCTATATAAGGTTCCGCAACAAGGCATTCTACGCCTCAATCGTCGAGGTCTCTGTGAGGTCACACTAATTTCGCTACGCATCGGCTCAAAGAGAGCCTCCAAATTCGTAGCGGTCCTAACTGATCAATGACAAACTTTTTAGTAAACCCGTGACCTTTAAGGTATAGGATCATTTTCTCACTTTTGGCCTCGTAGGTGTCTTCTATTTGTCGCCCACTACCATTTGAGTCATTTATGGGACCTCGGTAGTCAACTTCCATTGAATGGGCGAGGTTGAGGCCGGTATGGCGATACTCGTACTCGGCCTCATTGATGGAGGCTTGGAATCAGAATACGGCGCGTACTCAATATCTATTCCTTGGGGAGGTGGGATTAGACAGTTCCGCTGTATGCGTTTGTGGCCGTCAGAGAGTCTCGATGGGGAGGTCGGGCGGCGTTTAGACGTTCTCGGGCTCTGCCAAGGTGAATTCCATGACGAAGTTCGCTAAGACACCTTACTTTTTATTGCAGTTTTGGCTTATATCGATGTCGAACTCGCAGCTCTATAGCCCACTTTGCTCCAGCCTTCCACGAGGTCTCCGGTTTGTGCCTTACGCTTCGCCAGATAATACATTGGAAATTTCAATGGTATGAGCACGAAAGTAAAAGCGAGCTTCGGTATGGTTACTAATGCCAGGATTAATTTTTCCATCCTTGGGTATCTCTCCTTTACTCCTCTCAGAGCTAAAAATTTTGCAATAGTAGAACTGGATGTTGTACTCGGTCTTTGTCACTGACGAGGATGTGACCCAGTCGAATGCGGCTGCTTGATATAGTGAGGAGCTCCCCGCGAGGAGGGGCTCACGAATGGGGGGCTGAATATATTCCATGGCGGGAAGCGGCTTCTTACGCGTAATATCCCATTGAAAAGCTCTCTTTAAAACTTGGAATAAAGGTTGACATTTATCACTAGCGCTGGATACGAATCGGCTTAAGCAATGATCCTTCATGTCGGACCATTTGGATTCCTTTTATGCATGATGGCGGCATGTCGAGCACGACCTTTATTTTGTCTGAATTTGCCTCAATTCCTCGGTGGTTGACTATGAAGCCTAGGAATTTTCGGCTGATACTCAGAAGCACACTTAGGCGGATTCGGCTTCCATGTACTCTCTCATGATTTTGGGCGCCTCGGACCGGATGTTTATGTGGAGTTAGAAGCGGTGGTGGACTTCACCAACATGTCATCTATATACACCTCCATGGACGTTCCTATTTTCTTCTAGAACATCCTGTTCACCAGCCTCTGATTAGTAGCTTCTGCGTTCTTGAGCCAAGGGGCATCACCACGATATGATAGGTTCCACCTTACATGATGAAGCAAGGTCTTTTCTTGGTCATTTGGATCCATGCTGATCTGGTTGTAGCCGGAGAAAGCATCCATAAAACTGAGGAGTTCATGGTAGGTTGTGGCATCTCTACGATGAGGTGGTCGCGGCCAAAGAAACTATCTTTGGGCGTATGCTCTGTGGCGTGGTGATCGATCACAGGCCCAGCCACGTAGTTTATTTTTGTAGTGCGACGTTAGCTTGACCGGTGGGATATTCCACTTCTCACGATTGCCTGCACTGGAGGAGTTTGCGGAGCCTCCTCGTTGATCGTTTTTGCCTTCTGGCCGCGAGCTCCTTTTCTTTTGTAGTACGGCTTGAAGGATGAAGTAGGCGTTCGGCATATGGTGATTCTTGTGGGGTCAATTCCTCCCATATCTACCTACTTCCATGCAAAGATGTCTTTGTTTGTCTCTGAAATGGGTAGGGAAGCCACGAGGTCTTAGCAAGCTTGGGCGATGTAGGCGAGATGTTAGGTCGTCGTCCAGCGATACAGGTTCGACTCTTAGGGAGCTCGGTCGGGTGTGCGCCTCGTCGCGCATGTCGAGCTCATCCCGGGTATATGTTATCGTTTTTGGCCATGGATGTTGAGTAGCGTTCTCTGGCCTACGTTGATCTCCTCGGGCCATTCACCTCCGCTTATGGTGAGAGCGATCATCATGTGGTAGCGGAGGGAATGGCCTTTGTTTACGTGAAGTGCACTTTAACAACATATTATAGGCGGATGGGGCGTCCACAACGAGGAATCTCGTAAATCGTTATGGCATGGGGGTCTCCTAAGGTGAGCACTATTGTGTCGAGCGAGGATAAGACTTTTCTCGGAGAATCCTCGCAGTGAGTCTTGGCCCGGTTCAGTTCTCCTTTTCGATGCCCGTCTTATCAAAGGCGAATGGGATGATGTGGTGAACTCCATTGTCGACTAAGACCCAATGGACCATTTTGTTGGCCACAACCGCTCATATTACCAAAGGGTCATCAAGGGGGTGGCATCCTCAGTGCAAGTCGAGAAGATGTGGTATAAATGTGTCGGCGAGGCGGTTTGGACACAACTTGTACTTCTATTACCTCTCACGACACGATCTTTGTGAATAGGCCTTCTGGTAGTGGATTCCCAGTCTCCTGGAAATCCTCCAAGAGATCACATGGATTTTAAAGTTGTTGAGTCTTTGAGTTGTTGTGGCCGGGGTGGTGAAGGCGGTGGGCTGAGCATGAGCTGAGCTGGCTTGGTCGAGCGACCACGAGGTGCTATGAAGCGTCGGAATGCCACGCGAATTAAGTATTCTATTTCTTTCTGGTACATGTCACGATAAATCCAGTGCGATCTTAGTGTCTACATGGAACTCCTGATACACAGTGTTATCTCTTGTGGCGGTCGACTTCATGCAGGATGGTCACCTCTCAAAACCTGTTCGTTTGCGCCCGTAAGACCTGCGTCGATGCGTGTCAAGGGTGAAGCGGCCAGGAATTGAATAATGTTGTCGTCGCTCGAGTTGAGGTGGACGGGACGATCTGAGCCTCGCCTTTTAGGGGCCAGTTCTCCATCTTTCTTTGGAACCTCTCCCGATTTGTTTTGTCTTTTTGGGCTCGTCTCGTCGCTGAAATCGATCCAGCTTTTTCTTTATGGGTTGAGAACTTATTTCTTGGATATAAGGCTTAGCCATTAATGTATACCACTTTGTATTTCTCTGCCATGAGGGTTTTTGAGATGGAAAACATCAAATCTTCCATTGCACCCCTAACCCTGACAATGAATCACGTATAAACTTTAAATCAAGTAAATCTACCTTCAGAGACTCGGCGTTGAACCTCTGAACATAGGACCTCGGGCTCTCTTGCGAGCTCTGCTTGATGGTTAGTAGATGATAACTTGGCTTTCTGTATGTTATGGCTCCAATGAAGTGGGAGACAAACGCAATGGATAGCTCTCTGAATAAGGAGATTAGCGGTGGAAGCACGGTAAACAAAGCGAGTGAGCACTTTTAATGTGATAATAGCTCTTGCATCGCCTGGTCTAATACCCATACGGCTCCATTTGATTCTGTAAGTATTGAGATGATCTTGGGATCTCTGCTTTCATGAGCGTTTTCCACCTATGGCATTCTTAACTTTGCTGGAAGAGGGGAGTGGAGCACCTCGGTTGTGAACGGTGACTCGATCCCGTGCCTGAGGCGTCAGTAGTGCCGGGAGCTCGTCCTCTTCTGACTTCCTTCGATTAGGTTCCTGTTGGAGCTCTTGAACCTCAACCCATGGTGGCTCTCCGAGTCCCTTCTTTGGGTGGTGTAGTTCCTCGTTCGACGTACCCCAGTGTTGCTTCATTGCCCTCCTCACATGGGAAGTGAAATTAATGATCTTGTGCTTGGCTTGTTGGATTAACGCCGATTTATTTCAGGAATTACCAGATTGTTGCCCTTCATGAGGGTGGTCTTGTGACCTTCTGGAGTCTGTCACACCTCAGTGAAGTTATCTTGCAGTGAGTTGCTCTAACTCTCCTATCGGTGATTGGTTGGTGGCGGTGCCTCAGCTCATCAGTGTTAGCTTGCATCGTTTAACGCGTCGAGGAAATTAGTGTGCGTCCTGGCGGGTCCTCATCCTTGGTGGATTGGCGTTTCTCACGCGGTTCGGGTTGATACCATCGTGTGAGAAGATCAATCTTTATTTGTAAAGGCATCGTTTCACCCAGGGCAACGTATTGATGATGCTTTTCAGCCGGGCCCAGGGTACGGGCGTATTAGGGTCGTTGAGGCTGAGAATCGGGCTAACTGCTGGGGAATTTGGTGCGAGCTCCGGATGTAGCGCGCAGTGCCATGATCCCGGATGTGGCACTCCTCTGCCAAAGACAGAGAAAGAAAAAAGAGGCGAGGGCTTAGCGTGGCCGCTCAAATGCCTAAGTCGGTTTCTTTGATGAGAAGATAGAGTTTGTAGAGGGTAAATGTATTTACGCCACCTTTCCTTAGATGAGATTGGCACATTATTTATGTGCATATGTTTTTCCCAACTTTATGGTGATTAGGATTCTTTCCCATTGGATGGGATATTTCTGCCTTGTCGGTGTCGGATTCCAATAAGGATATTGGAAGGACGATTTATTTAAGTGCTCCTTCTCACTTATTGTGGTAGGTCGGCTTGATCTCTGAATGTTTATTTATAAATGAATTATCTTATTTTCCTTACTTAGAGATTTAGTTAGTTAAATGGATAGATGTTATTAGAGAGTTATCCTCTTTCCATATCGATGAGATTTAGTTTGATTTGCAGGATAAGATGTTATTGAAGATTATCCTACTTCCCTTATCGACGAGATTTAGTTGGATTTGCAGGCATTAGGCCTTCCAATTACCCATGTTATCGAAACCTTTGTAATTAGAGATTTGGGTCTCGTTTAATTTAGCGCTAAGACTTGAATGTTTCATTTATGGAAACACCCTCTTCTTTGGAGCTGGCGGTGGGCTTTGTACTTTATTTTCAAATCTGTCAATTATGATGATATATTGAGAAAAAAGTCAAAGTGATCCATTGTTTTGTTATTATTTTTGTTATTATTAGAAGGATTATTTTTTGAAATATAATTTCTATTCCAATTTCTTAAAGTCCTCTTCAAACGCTAAAGAGATGAGCTAGTTCTCATGGCATGAATCAATGTTTAGATGTTGATCGCGCATTTCTTTGAGTCTATGATGGAATGGGGTTGTCAGTACACTTCTGTTATTTTTGCTGTCTTTTAGTATATTTCTATTGCATATTTGTATTATTATGATTCTTCTGTTTGGTTAATTTGAAGAAAACGAGCATATAAGACATGAAGATTTGAAATCAGATTATCAGTGTTTGGACAGGAGAATTACAATGAATCTTCATTTTTTATGAAATAAGACTACATAATAATATCTTATAAATCATTAGGAAAGAAAATCACAATAATCTTGAAACTAACGTGTATGTATTTAGGAGATTTGACCAAATCAGAGGCGTTTCAATTCTAAAATATTAGGTGAAATTTATTTACTAAACAACTTACTTGATTCTAATGCGTTTCTTTATAAACATGTTGACAAATATAAATATTAAGATGCAGGCCAACTTCATTAGACTGAACCTATTACGTACTAGTACAACTATAGATAAGAGTGAAATTGATTTAGAGCAAAAAACAGCATAATAACATGCTCTCCATGGTTTTACGACCATCTTCCTTGTCAATATTAAAATCTTTAAATTGTTTAAAGGATTAGGTTGTTGTAATTTAAGCTTACAAAATTAAAACAAATTTTAAGATTAAACAAAAAAAATTCAAAGCTTAACTTTAAATTTAGATTATTGAATACGATTTTAATATTGATTACAAAAATTTAGCTTAAAAAATTGGTTGTCATGATTTCATCTTAAAAACTAAGCAGTTTTAAGCTTAAACAAAAAAACTTTAAAAGCATTTAAATTTAAATTTTTTGAAACACGATTTTAATGGCAACACAATGTAGCTTAAAATGTGAGTTGTTGTAATTTATGTTTAAAAAAATTAAAACAAAAATTGTTATAAGCTTAAACAAAAAAATTTAAAGCTTAGCTTTAAATTTAGATTTTTGACCATTATTTTAATATTCACCAAAAAATATAGTGTAAAAGATTAGGGTATTATAATTGGTCAATGGTTGATAAAAAACCATAGGAAAATAAAAAAATTAAGTTATTTTAATAGCATTAAAACCGTAGATGGTGACAATTTTAATTTTAAGCTTGAAACTGTAATCAACAACTAAGATTTTAATTTTAAAGTTAAAACCATAGTTGTTGACTACAATTTTAAAATTTTTAAAATAAATAAATAAACCAATCAATAATTGCCAATTTAACTTAAAAAAATTCAAAACTATAGTTGCCAACTACCGTTTTGATGACATGTTTATGTGCATGGCATGTTTGTCAACGTGGCACAGTCACATCAGTTTGAGGATTTCTTTCGAAAGCCTAAGAGCATCTCAAAAAGAACTCTACTTTTTACTCTATCTCTATATATAGAGATTTTGGAGCAAAAATCATGCTTCATGATGGTGCCTTTTCAGCAGGCCCCGGAGTACAGAGCGTGAGGTTGTTAGGTCGAACTGGACTAGGTCTTTGGATCATGGACGATGGGATCGCGCCGCGGCTGGTTTTGCGGTCTGATTTTGAAAATTATCACTCCTCTGCGAAACAAGAAATAGAGGGTTGGCGGGGCTTGCGGGTGGGTAGCCTCCGTCTTAAGTCAGTTTTTAGAGGAAAAAAAGAAGGCTGGCCGAACTACTTAGTAGGCGTATGCTTTTTTGCTTACCTTTCACCCAGATGGGGGTGGCCTTGTATTTATAGTAGATGTTCAACTGATTGGATGGTGATTAGGATTTGTTCCCATTGGATAGGATATTTCTTGTGTGCTCGATATCGGGTTTGGTAATGGATATAGAAAAATGGAGTTTATTTGGGATAATCTTCCTTCCTTATTGGGGGGATCCAGGTTGATGTTGATCTATTATTGTCTTTCTTTCATATTGGTGAGGTTTGGTTGGATTTATTGGAATAATATATTATTAGGGATTATTCTATTTTTGTGCTCCTGGGAGACTTCCCATGGTGGTCTTTGGGCGATCGGGTTGAGCCCTTATTCTAGAGCAGCAAAGGCTTGAATGTTGGCGCGAAGGCCCAGATGCTCCAATGGGCATGTCTCCTTTGGGGTTCATGAATGAGCCTCAATGTTTCGTTAGGCTGGCCTCTTTGTGAGCTTGGCGGTGGGCTATGAGCCATTTTGAACCACATCGATTGCCCCGACCCTTGTGTGCGGCGTCATTGGGCAAGAGGCGTAACTATCTCGCTTTGGGTGCAATTTCACGTGTGCCTTTCGGGGTTTGGATTAGTTAGGGCTTGGTGGCGAGTCATTTTGTCTTATGATAATGATGACTCTTAGGTTTTTCGCGCTCATTTCTTCTACTTCTTCGGTTTCCTTTTGTTTCTTTCCCTGCGGACATCCTCGTCTTGTGCCTTTGCTCTGGGACCTTTTCTTTGCCTTTGTGATTCGGACTTCATACTCTCTTAGTCTTTATACGAGTCTTGTTGTGCAGAGTCTTTCTCTGTTGTCTTTCTTGGGATAGTCTTTTCTGTCGTATTTCTGGGTCCACTGCGTCTTTGTTTTCTTGATCTCTTTTCGGGCGATACGACGAGGCGTTAGGGTTGGGTTGGCTGAATTTTATTTTCATTATCCACTTTCATCATGGGTCCGGGTCGTTCTTCTTCTCTGCGTATCGCTGGTGATTCTTCGGCTATTGCTGGTTCTGGACGAACTAACGGTGTCTCCGATCGTTTGGTCGGAGTTGAACTTCGAGATGCCCCCGAGGTGCCTCCTCTTCCCTTGGACAAGGGCAAGGGGAAAGTGAACCTGATTAAATACCCTGGGGGGTCGGAATATCTGAGATCTGCCGTTCAGCATGCTTTAACTGTGGGACCTAGCAAGGTCGGTCCTTCATATGGGGCCATCTTTGCCAGACGTTATCAGCCTCCCTTTGGCGTTCGGGTGTGGTCCCCTGACGTTTTGACCCTCTATGTGGTCTTTGTGCCTAGGATGGTGTGTTTCTTCAAGTGGCGCCCGATAGCCATTCTTAGCTTCCCCTGCATCCCTTCGCCAAAGGGTTCTGACACTTCAATGTGTCCTTTCGACTCCATGATAGTTTGGGAGTATTTTGGTTAGTCTCTTTGGTTTCTTTAAGGGCGGGGTACCGGTGTCCCAAGCATAGCTTGCTTCTTTACCTTTTTAGCGAAGGAGACATCGAGGGCTTTCTTTCTAGGCATTACGGCGCTCCTCTGGTGATTTCCGATCTTCCCTCCTCACTTAAGTTTTGTGGAAGGGCCTTCTTCTTCGTTAGCAGCGTAATTGGAGTATGATCCTCTCTGACAAGGGACGGCCTGCAGGCATTAGGTGGCTTGGACTACCCAGGAATCTTATTGAGTGTTAGTTCTTGTTTTTCAATTATAACATGTGTGTCACTTCCAGGTATCTCCTAGTGCATCGCGTCTGCATGCTTCTCGGTGCTCAGTTGATCTCGGCGGCGAAGATAACGCCATAGCGTTGGCGTTGGTGAGTGTCCTTCACGTCCTTACTGGAGGCGATCAAGTCGGATGTTCCGGCCCATCGGGTTTAAGTCCACTTTCAGATCTACTGCTCTGAGAGGCGCCCACCTCCTTCCACCATAAAAGTTCCTCTAGTTGGGCCCTCTCTTTGCTTGCTAAACCCACTAGGGAAGTTGTGATTGGAGATGAATTGTCTCGGAAGCCCGAAGTGGAAGCGAAAAACCTCGCACTCTGTTGAGAAAGATAAGGCCGGCTTTGGTCGAGGATTCGAAGTTAGGGGCATTTCTTCTTTCGATCCTCTCATATCCATAAATCGGGACCGGATTGCCAAACCTATAGTTTTGAGCTCGCGGTCCCATTTTGGAGTCTTTGTAGACGAAGGGTCCCTCGGGTGGGGGCCGTTGACGTAGTTGGTGATCACGCCCATTACCAGTGCGGAACCGCCAGCGAAGAGGATTAAGTAGCCTTCTCGAAGGAGAGCGGAGGAAAGATGCGAAACCCCCGAGTTGGCGAGGCAGAGTTCTTTACTTCCGCAATCCGAACTCGCGGCGTATGATCTGGAATCTATTCTTAAGGATTACGATCTTAAAGATTAGTTCTTATTTGCAGTTGATGAGGCTTTGTACATCTTTCCGAGTGTACTCGTAAAGTTCCGTGCCTTGTCATGTTGGCTCCATTTTGAGATGAGTTTGAGGCTTGCGTTGGATGTTAATTCCATGCTGGATGTGCAGGTGGCTACTCATTTGAAGGTTTGTCGAAGGCCAAAATAAGCGAAAGTCATGCTCGCGGCCAGGGGCATAAAGGCGGGGTGGCTTCCTCACATCTCCCGGTACAGGCTGCGGTCGGGTCACAGCGATATGTGGGGAAGTAGTGAAGCTGAGTCTGATCTGAAACATGCCACTTCGACGTGCTCGGTGAGGTAGGAAGGCGAGGCCGGAATGGCGAGGGCGGCGGGGCGAGGCTTCGAGAGGTTTGGGATGATTTGAGGGCTGCGTAGAACGACTTGATGGAGGCTAGGGACGAATTTGCGGTCACTTTGAGTATGAACGGATGGTTGGGGCAGAGCTTCTCACGTCCCAGGCGAGCCGGGAGTCTAAGGAAGGCTGTGGGATCAAAGGCGATCGCCGTGATAAGGCAGCCAATTGGGCGGAGGTTCGTCGCAGGAGATTGAGGCGATCGGCTAGGTGGAGCACTTTGAATGAGTGTCGCGGGTTGCGTGGGGATCTCCATCCATGGAAATAACTTTAGTAGCTCGGCGAGATGAAGTTATTGGAAGGCGAGGCTGAAGACTTCCTAATCAATGGGTTTACGGGTGGCTCGCCTTTCGGAAAACATTACTACCTATTATTTGGACTTCTTTGGCCTTGGTGTGAGGAGGATGAGGGTCCTTCTCTACTAATTATCTGGAGGGCACCGCTGGCGCTCATGTAACCGTCACACTTCTCATACGGTGCCTAATCTCCTTTGTTACACGCGTCTTCGCGCTGCGATGTCGGCTTTATTACTTCTTTTTTTTTTTGTTGAGCTGGGCCCCAGCATATGTAGCCTTGTCATTGATGAATACTCATTTTGGTCTCATTTTCTTGCTTCTCTTGTGCTCTTCTTAATTTGAATCGATTTCTTTGTCTGCATAGTGCAGTGGCGCTGGGTGAGGTGTTGATATCAGCCCAGTGCGGGCTTTCGGGCTCTGAGCCTAAGTAACTAATTTGAACAACACACGGATCGTGGCCTTAGGTGAAGCGATTGAGCTCATCAATGTGTTCATTGGGCTCGATCGGTGGTCACTTTGAGTTAGGTAATCTAGAAGCGACATAGCTATGAATCGTTAGACTCGTCGTCACGGTACTTGTCTCCATCCCGGCTGATTTTCACACGAGATTAGGAAATGACTCCCTGTTTTTGCCTTCGCACAGTAACAAAATCGTTAGGCTAGTCGATGAAATTTGTTGTGCTCAGTCAATTTGGTTGCGAGGTTGACCAGCTCTAGTTGCATGGCACATCTGAGTCGTTAGACTCGTCCAATCTTTGGTGTTGTGCTCTGTCCAATTTATTGCCTTAGTTGAAATGACTCCTAGGCTGCATGGCCTATGTAGAATCGTTGAGCTCGTCAATGCGAGCTGTTGTGCTCCGTCGGCTGATTTGCTTGAGTTGAAATGACTCCTAGGATGCATGGTCGCATTTGGGTAAGGCAGACGTCAAAGTGAAATTTGTTGGGCTCGGCGTGGTCGAGTGGGCGGTGTGGCTGGTGATCGACTCCTCGGGTGGCGCAAGCCTATCTGAGTGGGCGAACTCGTCAAAGTGGTTCTTTGGGCTCGAGACACTTTGTCGGCGAGTGGCGATGGCTGAGTTGATATGACTCCCCAGGTGGCGTGACGCGTGCGAGTAGGCGGGCTGTCAATTGAAATTTCTTTGGGCTCTCCGGGCATTGTGGCCGAGTGGCGATGTAGCCTGAGCTAATATGACTCCTCAAATAGGCGTATTTTGTGCGAGTAGACGGGCTCGTCAAAGGTAAAGGCTCTTTGGGCTCCCGGGCGTTTGTGGCGGTGCGATGGCTGGTGATCGACTCCTCCCGGTCGCGTGGCTGTGCAGTGGGCAGACTCGTCAAGGTGAGCCTCTTTGGGCTTCGGGCGACGTGGCCCCGGTGGCCATGTGGCAGCGATCCCGACTCCTCGAGGCCAGCGTGACACAGCGAAAGTAAAGCGAACTCGTCGGTGGTACTGAAGCCGGTACGTGGTAGTGGCGATGTAACGGTGATCACGACTCCTCGGGTAACGACATGCGGGCCGGCCAGACTGCGTCGGTGAATTTCTTGAGCTCTGGCGTGGTAGTGGCGATGTAACGCAGGCTACGGTTGACTCTCGGGTATTGGCGTGACTGCGGAGTAAACCGAAGACTCATGGTGAAATTTGCTAGACTCGGCCATTTATGCTTGAAGTGGTGATGTAGCTGGTGATCGACTCCTCGAGTAGGCGTGACGTGCAGTAGGCAGACTCGTCAAGGTGGTTTCTTTGGAGCTCAAACTCTTGTGGCCAGTGGCGATGCTGGTGATCGACTCCTCGGATAGCGCATGACTGTGCGAGTAGGCGGGCTTCGTCGAGGTGTGGTTGTTGGGCTGCGGGCGTGTAGTGGCGATGTAGCTGGGGTGTTGACTCCTCCAAGTAGGCGTGAGCTGTGCAGTGGCCCGAACGCCATTAAGGTGGTGGCGGCGGGCTCCCGAAGCGTGGCCGGTGGCGATGTAACTGGGCAGTCGACTCGCCAGGTGGCGTGACTATCACGGTGACGAACTCTCGAAGTGATTCTTTGGCTCGGTATTTATAAGCCCAGGAATGGGCGATGTAGCTGGTGATCGACTCCTCGGGTAGCGTGACACATGCGGAGTAAGGCGAACCTAAATCAAAGTGAGTTCTTTGGGCTCGAGGCGTGTTGATGTGATCTCTTTGGTGATCATTTCCTCGGTAAACGTGACTGTGAGTAAAGCGAACTTCGTCAAGGTGAAATTTCTTGTGGAGCTCAGGCGTTGTGGTAAGTGGTGATATGGCTGGTGATCGACTCCTCGAGGGTAGGGTGACCTATCTACGAGTGGAGCTGAACTCAGAAATTGAGCTGCTTTGGGCTCGGTATTGTGGTAGCGATGTAGCTGGCGGTGATCGACTCCTCAGTGGCGTGAGCTTTGTGCGGAGTAAGGCGAACTCGTCAGGTGGCTGGCCAGACTCGGTAGTGGCAGTGGTGATATAATATGGCGATCGACTCCTCAAGTAGCGTGACTGTCTGGGTGAGCGAACTCTCCTCAAAGTGGCTATTTTGGGCTCGACGTGGCGTGGCGATGTAACTGGTGATGTCGACTCCTGGGGTGGCATGACTTGTGCGGGAGTAGGCCAGACTCGTCAGTGAATTTCTTGGGCTCTCGGTACGTGGCGCGAGTGGCGATGCTCTTTGAGGTGATCGACTCTCGGTGCGTGACTGTGCGATGACGAACTCGTCGAGGTGGTATTTCTTTGGGCTCGACCTTGTGGCCCAGTAGGCGATGGCTGATCTAATCGACTCCTGGTGGCGTGAGCACATGCGAGTATGACGAACTCGTCAAGGTGGTGAGTTCTTAGGCTGGGCTCGGTATTTGTGGCTTAGTGGCGATGTAGCTGGTGATCGACTCCTCGGTGGCGTGACACGCGCGGAAATGGGCTCGACTCGTCGATGTGGTTGTTGGGCTCGGCGTGTGAGCGGCGTCTTTCTTGTCCACTGGGTCGTCTTGATCTAGTTGTGATCGGGATGGCATCATAAAACTAAGAGTTCATGGCCAGCGGTGGCATCTATGATGAGGTCGGTCGTGAGAAGCGTCCTTTGGGCGCTTTGTTGATGTCGAGTGAAGTCGATCACGGAGTCGCCATTCGCGTTCTGGCACAGCCAGTACGACATTGGCTAGCCATTGGGGGTATTCTACTTCCACGATCGCTCACACTTTGTAGGGTTTGTTGACTTCTTCGTTGATGGCTTTTTGTCTTTTTTTTGCGCTAAGCTTCTCCTTTTTGTTTGATTGGCAAGGGCGGGCTGTGTTCCCGACCTATGGGTGATTACCGTGGATCCATTCTCCCATGTGCACTTTTTGCTTCCATGCGAAGGCGTCTCTGTTTTTGTCTTAAAATGGATAAGGTGGTTTGAGGTCTTAGCTAGTTTAGGCGAATATGGCGAGATGTTGGAGTCGTGTCAATGATACGGTTCCAGCTCTTGAGGGGCTCGGTCAGTGAGTACCTGCGTCAACGCTGTCGAGCTAAATCCACGTATATATGTTGTCGACCGTTTTTGTTTGGGATCTTGAGTAGCATTTACAGCATTTCGATCTCCTCGAACCATTCCTACCCCAGTTACGGTGGAATTGATCATCGTGTGATATCACGAAAGGGATGGCTTTTTATTGCATTGAGAAGGTACGCCCAGCAACATGTTATAGCGGGTGGAGCGTCTACGACGAGAATCTTGCACGTAGTGATCATTAAGCATGGGGATCTCCTGATATGAGTACCAATTGTATTGAGCTTTAGAAATTAATACCACTGCAGAAGAACCGGTAAGGAGGTGTATTGTGGGTTCAATTTTCCCACTTCAATGCCCACTTTATCAAAGAAGTGACACAAGATGATATCGAATTTACGATCCCGTTGTCGATTAACACCCGATGAAGTATTTTGTTAGCCTGTACTTGCGAACCTGGGTGAGTAAATCGCGAGATTAGCATCCCTCTAGATCTGAGTCGAGACGTGATGGATGTGTCGGCGCGGTAGTTTAGTGCTGGCAGATTTCCGCTATCTCGCATGGAAGCCTAATCTTGAGTAGATGGGCCTTCGGTAGAGATGGATTCCCTCCTCTTGAATCCTCCACGAAGTTACTGGATTTCACTAGGGATTGTTAGTCTTTGGTCGTCGTCTGTCGGGGTGGTGGTTGTTAGGGCGGAACACAGTTACGAGCTTGGTCTGGTTGATTTTCAAGGGATATAAAGCGTGGAGAATGTCAGCGCCGTATCAATGCTATATTTCTCTCTTGAGGAAGTACATGCGTCGTCGGAGTGGAGTGTCGTAATCACATGGAACTCGAAATACTTGAGTTGTCTCTTGTTATAGGGTCGGAAAACCGTTTGGGTTGGCCACCTAAGGAGCGCCCGTTTAGTATAGCGCGGAACACCGTGACGAGGTATTAAGGGTGAAAGCGGCCCGAGGAGAGTAGCGTCGTTGTCTTTGGTTGCGATGGGCTTAGGCGATCTGCGAGGTTCCACACCTTCTTGGAGATCGTTCTCCCGTTTCTTTGGAGATCCTTCACGGTCACTTTGTCTCTTGGGGGCTTAGTCCTGTCGTTTATGCAGCCCGCTCTTTTCTTTTAATGAATGGAAGATCTCTCTTTCTTGGATATGAGGGCCTCTTCACCGCTAATATATTTCTCTGCTTTTGCGAGCACCTCTGCCATGCTTGTTTGGGGATTTTTGGAGATGGAAAACATTAAGTCTTTCGATTGAATCCCTAAGCCAGCCATAAACGCAGTGATTGTGAATTTCTCGTCAGGTATATCTACCGTTAGAGACTCGGCATTGAATCGCTGGACGCCAGACCTCGGGCTTTCTTGCGAGCCACCTTGATGGTGACGGATGATAACTTGGCACTATATGTACAGCTGATGAAGTGAGAGCGAATCTGATGGATAACTCACGAATGAGAGATTGATGTGGTGGAAGTCTATTGAACCATGCAGTGGGCCTTTTTAGGAGTGATGTAGCTACTGCATCGCCTTTGGATCTTGATATCCATGCGGCTCCATTTGATTTTGTAAGTGTTGAGATGATCGTGGGATCTCTAGTGCGGTCGACGGCGGCTTCCACACGTGGCGTCCCGAACTTGACGGAAGAGGAAGTGGAGTACCTCGGTGTATAGGGTGACTCGGTTGTTTGTACAGGTGTCCATAGTGTCGGAGCCGTTTCGACCCTTCGAGAATCTCAGATATTGTGTTGTCCTTCATGGGGAGAGAGGATATCATGGCCTTCCCCGAGTTTGTCGCGCCTCAGTGGTCGTCGGCTTTGTGCAGTGAGTTGTTCTACTCTTAGTCGGACCCGATTAGTGAGAGCGGTGCCTCCACCTCATCTGTGTTGGCCTGCATTGTTTCTAACACGTTTGGAGGTCGGCTGTCTGCGTTGCCCGGTGGATCTTGAATCCTTGGAGGATTAGCGTTGCTCCTGCTTGTGTTCCATGTTGATACCGTCGATCGTTAATCAGTTATATTTATAAAGGTATACGTTCTCCCCGCAATTGGCATGTAGATGATGCCTTTTTCAACTGGCCCGAATTTGGAGCATGTGAGGGTCGTTCAGTGAACTGGACTAATCTTTGGATCACTTTGGACGAAGTAGGATCATGCCACGGCCGGTTTGCGTTGATTTTGAAGGTATCACTCACCTGCGAACAAGAAAGAAGGAAGTGTGAGGCTTGAAGTGGCCTTTCCGATGCCAAGTCGATTTCTTTCGAGAGAAAAAAGAGTTTGCCAGGCGCTAGTATTATTGGCGTATGCTTTTGCGTACCTTTCACCGATGGGGTGGCCTTGTATTTATAGTAGATGTTCAACCAGTTGGATGGTGATTAGGATTTGTTCCCATTGGATGGGATATTTCTTGTTATTATCGATATCGGGTTTGGTAATGGATATAGAAAGAGCAGTTTATTTGGGATAATCTTCCTTCCCTTATTGGGAATCAGATTTGATGTTTGATATTATTGTCTTTCTTTCCTTATTGGTGAGGGTTGGTTGGATTTGTGGAATAATATATTATTAGGGATTATTCTATTTACTGTACCTATAGGAGACTTCCCATAATCGGTCTTTGGGCGGTCGGGTTGGGCTATCACGCTCCGTTTCCGGTCAGGCCGATTAAGCGGATGATCGTCAGGACGAGACAGTCTTTGGGACTCTTTTACCTAATTTTTTAAAAAAACGGCTGGTATTACTGTGGGTACGCCCCTCTTATAACTTTTATAATCCCAGTATTATATACAAATCAAGAACACCACGGATGATTGTCCATCAAAATCTAGACACATATAAGCGAGTCCATTTTACAAATACAAACTATACTTTTACATTTACAAATGAATGGAACTTTACATGTAGTGAACCCTTACAAGTGTGTTAGCCTGTGTATCACAGATGTTCTTGATGTCTTCTCATGCCTACGGATTAAAAACCATTGCCCCAGCTTTCACGCTTAGTGGGAAGCATATCTTATAACTTATGTTTGATGCACATGCATTTAGACTGAATCATAATAAACTTATAACATAAATAGATATCAAAATCATCATGAATTCATATAATCCAATATATAGTAGGTCGAATCATGTCGAGCAAACTTAGACATATCACGATGGCAAGGCATCAATTAAATCTTTTACATAACTCACTTGATTTTCTCAGGGATTCGGTGGGTTCCTATTCATGTCATCAAAATAGTCACATCACACTTGTACCTTGTGACACTAGAGGAATGATTATATATTCCATGGATCCATATTTATGTATTTAGATTCCTTACTCATGATGCGAACTTATACTTATAACAATCTTATACTTACTCAGGAATTACACTTATGGCAGACTTATCCTTATTGGATCTTATACTCATGACAAACTTATTCTTATCCGGGTCTTATACTTATAGCAGTCGGATCTTATTCTTATTCGGATTTCTCGTATACTGTACTGAGCTTATACATGTACGTATACTTATCTCAAGCTTATACTTATTTCGATCTCCGTAGAATTAGGAACCTGTCTTATACATGTACGTATACTTATCTCAAGCATGCTTAGCCCCGATCTCCATGAGTCTGAGCCTATGCTTGCTCTGGTGCATAAACACGTATTGGTATTTATATCTATCTCGGATCTCAGTAGGAGTTTACACAGAGACTTATACTTATACGGAGTTTACACTTGTTTGGGGATGGGATACCCGTGATACTGCTGCAGATTACGGAACGTATACCGGATTTATGGAACTTAATCTATACTTTGAGGTACCAGAAGTACTACTTCTGTTCAAATGTCCTGCAAGAGATCTAATAATTTGTGCTTATATCAAACTTATCTTATACTCATACGGGAATACCCATATGTACTACGGAGTTTATCCTTGTCTTACGGATCTTCTACTTGTACTACAGAGTTTATTCTGGTATTTTGGATCTTATCCTGGTATTACTTATATATACATGTATTTTCTTGGGATTTCTATACATGTATTACAAAACTTATACATGTATTTTATCTTACATAAAAGACATAACTTATACTCGGGTCTTACTAACTTATATTCAGATACAGGACTTATTCTTGTCTTATAGATCTTATACTTGTGTTACAGAACTGATTCTTGTATTACGGATCTTATTCTTTTGCGAAAGTACCTGTAGGTACGATAAGTCGGAATAGATCAGGATCGTAGCACATACCAGGTTGGATCAGACTTATACAGATACGGACATTAGTCTTTCGTAGGTACAAATCACAGATTCATTATACGGAAGTAACCGTAGTTACGACTGGACTTATACTTATTTCATAGAACTTGTACTTATTTTACTAATACGAGAGTACCCGTAGGTACTATCGAGCTTATACTTATTTTACTGATACGAGAGTACCCTTAAGTACTACTGGACTTATACTTATTCGGACCTCCTGTAGGAATTACAGAGTTTCTTCTTATGCAGAACTTATACTTATAACAGATGTATTTTCATTCGGGACTCCCGTAGGAGTTACAGAGCTTATTCTTATTCAAAACTTATAATTATAACAGGATTATTATCCTTCGGGACTCCCGTAGGAGTTACAGAGCTTAATCAGATACAGGAGTACCCGTATGTACTACAGAACTTAATCAGAGACAAGAGTACTAGTCGGTTTATCGATTTTACCGAGGGACATTTTGAAATATTTATTTTCCAGTGCCTTGTCTCCATATTTGACACTGGTTCTTTGTACTCCTTTAAAGTTAAGGTGTTAATGGTTCTATTCCAACTTGAATCACCCACCCTGAGCACCGAACTCAAGTTACGTCCGGGAACAATCCTACTACTTCATGTTCAGCACTCATGCAGAAATCGTTTCAGACATACCTCACTTTGGAGTGGATTTTCTGACCACTTAGAGTCAGAATCTGACGGATGACTATTTCTTTATGTTTGGTTTTTCTTGAAGTTTATTTTAATCGCCACTTGAATCACTCAACCTGATAAGAAATGAGAAAGTTATGGCCAAAATACAAAATCAACGAAAACTCAGATATAGCATATATGTACCCATACCCCTAAAAATCACACATTCAGTTCTGAAGGGTGTACGGTATTATCTACAAGGTGTACTGCACACATGACCGAATATGCCTGCACGTGTGTTTTCTCCCATTTTTTCCATATTATTTTGATACCAAATCAATTCTACACTTCAAACACATCAAAACCATTTCAAGTCCATCTTATAATCTCCTTTGTACTCAATTCATCTTTCAATGGATATCTTTCTTCCAAATTCTTTCATGAATTACTTCAAAAACCATTCTAATATGGGTTATGACCCATACACAAACCAAACATGATGTTTAGTTAGGATTTATTCTAAACCCTAACTCAAAGACTCTCAATTTAACATGAATCCATCCTCAAAGAGAGGATTTCATGATCTTCTTGTACTATTTAAGGTTTTATCCACCTTACTTTCCATAATTTTTGGGTTAAGATGAAACCCTAGCAAAACCCCTAGATTCAGAAAGCAAAATAACACTACACAAACCCAAAGAGATATATGCCAAATCTCAGAATTCATAATCATGTCAAAGCCCCATACCAAAAATCCAAAGTTCCATACCTTGTCGCCTGATCTTCGCTCCTCCATCTTCTTCCTCTTCTTCTCTCCTTTCCCTTCTATCTCTACTTCGCTTTCCTTCTCCCATCCTGCCTCTCTTTTGAGACCAATTTGTCTTAAATCATGGATTTGTTAAGGCCATACTGCCTTCCCAAAACTCCATTCAAGTTAATTTGCTTTATTTACTTTTAAGTCCTCCAACTCTTGGCCATTTGTAGTTCAATTTTCCTTTATTTCATTTTGGCCCCAAATCTTCTTAATCCATGTCTTTTATGCCCGTTTTTGGACAAATTACAATTTTGTCCTTAAGTTTTGTAACTTTCCGGGTCTCTCGCTTCTATATTTCGAATTTAACTCACAAAAAACAGCTTAAATTATGCTACAAATATTCCTAAACATGTCGAAAACGATCAGGGTATATTTCGGGTGTTGTATAGGCCCTTATTCTAGGCCAAGCACCAAAGGTTTGAATGTCATGCCAGAAGGCCCAAATGCTCCAAATGGGCATGTCTCTTCTTTGGGGCCGATGACGAGCCCTCAATGTTTCGCTACGGGCCTCTTCGGGCCCGGCAAAACTGAGCCTATTTTCGAACCCTATCACTTCAAAAGTTCTCTATTTTAATATCTAAAATAGAGACATGAATAGTGCATCTCCATATTTGGAGATTCACTATTCACATCTCTAAATATAGATATGATGTATTTTCCACATCTTAATAAGCACTATTATCTATTATTTTATTATTATACTACTATTCTTTCATATTATTTTTATTATCATAATAATAAAATAATTATTTTAATTATGTTTTTATAACATATTTTTAATTTTTGATATGTTTCTATATTTATTATTTATTATTTTACATTATTGAATTTTCATATATAATATTGTAAAATGATTTTAATATATTGATTTTAGTATTACTATTTTAATAATTTAAATTTTTTCTTAAATAATAAATTTAAAATAATTTAATTTTTTTAATTAAAATTATTTTTTTTGACAATGATATAAATATTATTTTATTATTTTTATTTATATTGAAAATAAATACATTTTTTATTATTTTTATTTATATTGAAAATGAATGCAACAAATATGAATTGGAACGTGAAAGACAAGAAAAAGAAATTATGGAGAAAAATCTTGACTCAATTTCCGACCCATTTGAGTGTGAGTATTTCAAGGTGAAAAAAATGGAGATTATTAAAAAAATGACTCGCAAATCCCAACAACAAATTGATCAAAGTATCCAGTGATGGTAATTTTAGTACTGTATAAATATGATGATGCAAATTATGGAGGTGGCTTAACATCTTATTAAGTTTTATATTGCATCTTTATCATTTGTCAATGTATTTTTAGTATATAGCTTTTTTATTGATGTTGCTTTATTTTCTAATGTAATATGATATTCTATAATATAATATTTATTAGTTTAAAATACATTTTTAGGTTTTAATATATTTTATTTATTTAATATTTATATTTAAATATAAATAAAATTACTTCATATATCATATTCTTAAAATATTCTAATTTAAAAAAATGAATATTTAAATAATGAATAGTAAGTTGAAGTTCAAACCAGAGATTGTTTTTGGACTTGAGTTCTAAATATGGGCTTCATCATCTCTAAATATAAAAATATGTCAATATAGGATGAAAAATAGAGATTTTATTTTGGAGACTATCTAATATATTGATGTTTTTATTTTTAAATTTTAAAAGTACTATATTCTTGGACAAAACTCATGAATACCTCAGATTTTTCATTCTTCACAAAGAAAGGGACACATCAGAAAACTGTAGTTACTTCTTACCACGTGGGTCCAACTTTTTTCTTCTCCTTCCCCAAAACCCACAGCCATTTGCAAGAGTAAAATATTGGGGTTTCAGGAAATTTCTATTATTGCGATTTTTTGGGGGGGAGGGTTGGATTGATATCTGGTCTCTGTAGTTCCGTCGAAGCTTGAATGGCGTATCCATGGTGCCATTGAAACAGTTACCTTGACAATGACATACAGTTTCTTGATCATCTCTGTTTTCATTTTTAATTATCTTTCAATTATGTATCTCATTAGAAAATATAAAAGGTGGTGATGGAGAAGGACGGGATGAATAAACTGAATTTAAAATTTTTGATTCTATTTATACAAGTACGTATCAGCAATGATAATTAGCAATAATGAAAATCTTCTTGTGATTACAAAGCGTATGGAGACCAGAATTTGCCAAAAACCCTTTTTCGCGGCAAGTTTTAACGGGGAGCAGCAAATATACGCATATTCCCAGGCAATCAACGTCACTGACCCTGTACCACAAGTTTCAACGGCCACCGGACCTCCACCACAAATGCGGTTCCGGCCACCAACTCGGTTTTGCAGCCCCAAACTCCAGCCTCCATCCCACCGCCTATGTGGGTCCAGCACCATTCATTGCTCCTGCAATAGCGCCAATTCCTATTAGTGTTGCATAGCAGCCTTGTTGGCAGAAAGTGCACATTTTCTCACCACCACACGTACTTCAAGCAATAGAAGCTGCAGTAACTTACGTCAATAGGATTCATTCTCCAACTTCAAAGGTACTTCAAAGGTATGTTTACGTTTTGGGGAATCAAAACCATCTCTTAAAGGATACACATATTCAGATATGACTGGAGATCTAGATTGTAGAAAGTCTAATTCTTGGTACTTATTTTCATTTGCAAAAGAGCTATTGTGGGTACTCAAGTATTGGCCTGTGCCCTTTGAAGGAAAACACACAATGCATAATTTATCCAAGAATACGATTAAACACGCAACCGTATCTAAAATTCAATATTAAAATAAATTACCTATGTTGATTTCGCGTATCCGTCAACTAGACTTCTGCATCGCCCACCAACCAAGAATCTACACCGCCGATCTAATAAAGAATAAGACGCAACCAACGATCTACACCGTCCAATTCCATGCATCGCCAATCATCCGTCCGACTTCCAGATTCATCCTCAAAAAGGGTATTGACAAGCAAGCAAGACAACGACCGACGTAGAATCAATCTTAGAACACTTAGAGAAAAAACCAAAGAATAGAAAATTCTTCTTTTCTTTGCTCGCATTCTCAAAAATGTATGAAAAAACTCAAAGAGAAAACCTTAAACCTATTACATCAAGGATAACTGCTCATAATAAATTATATTTATTATAAATAACCTGCTCATATAATAAATTATATTTATTATAAAAAACTGCTCATATAATAAATTATATTTATTATAAATTTATAATTTATACATATATTTGAGTACTAAGTGGGACCTAAGAGCACATAATTGCTAACAATCTCCTACTGTTTCGAGTACAAAACTGAGCATAAGCCCAAACCATGTAACTCAACTTTTTTGTGTTCTATAGTTCCATTACCTGATATGAGCTCCGCCACTTTCCCGAGCCAAATTCTCGGGGATCCAACGCTACTATTAATTGCTCCTTATAATTGAAAAGCAATTATCTAATCCTAAGTGCTACTCCACTAAAGGCCCAAGAGTTGAACTCCAAAATTAATAATATTGATATATATATTAATTTCTCCATTGTAAATATCAAGTAATTAATTGATTATATTTTCTCGTCATCAATTACTATTTTAATCTTCTTTGATTTAACAGCCTCTAATGGATCAAATGTAATCGCCTGACTTCATTACATCCAAGTACCTAAACATATCAAGAGGATATTTCATACAATTTCATTTTTGTTTATTTCATAAATACCGGTAATTAAACAATCACGCTCCCAAATCATCTAGGTATTGGGTCGTCAAAATAGGCCTCTACATATTGATAATTCAAATAGACCGATAATTATTCAATTACCTATTTAAAATAAACTCAGGATTGAGAGAAAAATAATAATCAAATATCACTGAGATTTGACTCTTTCTCATTAAATTTAACTTTAATTAAATCTTTCTTGATCCTATCAATGCAAACATAGACTTAATTCAATATTTTATAATAACCACATGCATTATTTCATAAAATATTGCAACTCTTAAATAAAGCATCCAACTTTATCAATAACCGTGATCTTATTCATTAATTATGAGAACTCATGATCACGCTCTTCCATGGACGTATCCATATGACCATATACCGCATAATTAATCCGACCTTAATACGAAAATACTACAGCACAAGGTGAAATTAATACCTCATTGAAATTTTATTAACACTTAAAATACAATAATTTTATTTGTCTCTGCTACAAAAGCTCAAACAAAAAAACTTCCACTAGTCCTAAAATAAGTCCGTAATCTCCTAACACCCATAGAATCTACATGTCTTTCAAAAACTCAATTGTGCAGAGCTTCCTCAGGAATGGGTCCGCTAGGTTTTCCCTCTGACAAGATTTTGGTAACCACCTGTGTCTCTCGCTTCACGATGTCTCTGAATGTTGGTACTTTCAATGTGTTTTTTTGTTTTCTCAGGATACCTTGGTTCTTTGGATCGTGCACGCCCCACCGTTGTCACAGTAGCGGTAATGGGCCGACCTACACCGGGTATCACCCGAAGATCCATAATGAACTTCCTTCAAACACATGTTTCCTTACCGCCTCGTGGCAAGAACATATCTCACTTCGTGGTGGAATCCATACATTAACGTCGCTTAATACCCTCCAAATGCATAGCCCACCAGTGATAGTGTAAACACATAACCAGAGGTAGATTTCTCGAGTCAATATCCCCTTGGAAGTTCGAGTCCTGCGGAAACCAATGGTTTCTAAACTCCCACCGGAATATACTAGCATATAATCTCTTATTCTCCTTAGATACTTAAGTATATGTTTTCATCAAGTAATCCAAAGAGTTCTTCACTCGATCGATGATAATGCGCTTACAACTCCCACGCATACGTATATCCGGGCTCCGGTACATAACATGGCATACGAGACTACTCCACAAATCGAGGCATATGGTATCCTATCATACGCATTTTCCCGTCGTGAGCTTTGTGATTGCTCCCTTAGAAAGACACCCATGTCTAAAGGGTAAGGATCCCCTTTGAATTTTCCATGTTAAACCCGACAAGAATTTTAGTCAATATAAGAGGTTTCCTGGAAAGATGTTGCCAACAACTTATTCTTCCCAGGCCTCTCGCATAAGTTTGATTCCAAGAATAGTCAAGCATCTCAAGTCTTTCATATCAAACTCGTTTATAACCAATCTTTTTACACCCTACAACACTTTGCTCGTCGCTTCCGACAACAAATATGTCATCTACGTAGCGACTAGAAAATTAATTTTCCTCGTAAGCTTGATTCTTTGTAACACAAGGTTCATCGTGGCTTTTCTCAAAACCAAAAGAAGTAATGGCCCCATCAACCCGATGTTCCAAGATCTGGATGTCGCTTAAGTCCATAAATGGACTCCGCAACTCGCATACCATGTGTTCTTTGCCTTTAGCTTGAACCCTTCCTCGGTTGCCGATGTAGATGTCCTCATTTAAATTGCCATTTAAAAGGTCAAGCACATCCATCCGCCAAATCAGATCGGTGACTAAGTTCATTAAATGCCTAAAAGAACTGATAGATTTAAGCATGGCTACTGGCGAAAAGGTTTCTTCACACTATCCCCTCGGGTATAGCTTCGCCACCACCCAGCCAAGGTTTCCACCTTCCCATCCGATCCTCTTTTCTCCTTGTAAATCCACTTACACCCTATTGGTTTTACCCCTTTCGGGTGCCTCTGTTAAGAGACTGCATCGACCTGTGGAATGATATGATTCCATCACTGGCCCATGGCTTTTTGCCACTCCCGTACATCCACATCTTCCAAAGGTTTTTGTAATTGATGGATCATCTTTCACTGACAATAGCAATAACTTCTTGGTGTTGCCTAGCAAGACATATCTTCACAGTTTCCGCCATCACTACGACGGCTCCACCGGGGTTGTGGTTCATTGTTCCCGAGCCTGTAAAGGTACTAGTTCCTCTCAGACCGGCTCTTCCGGGTTCCGTTCCACATGTATCGATCTTGTTCCACTGTTCCACTGCGGTTGCCTCACCTCTGCACATTTTCCCTCTTGAACACGCATAGGAATCCCCATGGGTATTGCAGGCCAAGACACTGGTGGTCTGGGCTTGTTCTTGGTACGAGTCAAGCTCCTCAAGAATTATTTTACTCTTGGTTTGAATGCTTATATAGCCTCTCCTCCAAAAGTCACAAGTGAGTACTCACACAACCTTTTTTATCCGAAGGACTATAAAATAGTCCACCTCTCGCCTTTGTGGTAGCCAACAAACATGCAAACCTCTCAGACGCGATTCCAACTTATTTGGATCCTTTCTAAGACATGCGTGGATAACTTCATTCGGATATGGCTTAAACTAGCTTCACCCTTTCCACAACCCAAAGTGTCTTCAGTGAACCCGCCTTTATGTCCCAGTCCTATGGGTATAAGAGTACATTGCAGCTTATGGTGATATCCCCAAAACGATATAGGTAGAGATGAATAACTAAGCATTGACCTCAGTTCATATCCCGAAGAGTTCTATTTCTTCTTCAGAACTCCATTTTGGTCAGGGGTGTTCCAAAGCCGATAGTTGTGAACTATCCTCGAGTCAAGTAAGACTTAAACTCTCCGTATTATTCTACCCCACTCTACGGGATCGAAGCTCTTGATATGGAGTCCTAATTGTTTTCCGCTCAGCCTTATACTCTCGAAATTTAAAGTGAGTTTCTGTACTTTGGCATTAGGGTAAATATATCCATATCTTGAGTAGTCATCTCAGGAAGGTGACAAAATACTATACCCTCCTCCGCTTCGACATTTATCGTCCTCAAGACACATCGCATGCACCAATTCCAATGGTTTATTACAGCGATATCCTTTGGCTTTAAAGGCCTTGGGCCGTTTACCTAAACAAGATTCACATACTGGTATAGGTTCAAAATCTAGGAAGTTAAGATCCCACTTTTACCAAAACCATGAATCCTATTAGGATTAATACGACTTAATCGCAAATGCCAAAGGCAATGCTTTCATTTGAAACTTTCTTCTTGGCTAGGTGATCATGCTTATCAACAATTTCAGTAATTAAAACATCATAGGACATAGGACTTAAATAATAAAGACCATCTATCAAATCACCTACATAAATAACCTAAGTTGAACTTATTGTAATAAAGGAATTAAATTCCACCGCAAACCTTGTTCAAATAAACAACTAACAAATTAAATCTCTTTAAAACTGCATATAAATGCTACTAAACATAAAGTCCTATCATTATTGAAAATAATTTACTTGTCCTAATGTGCTTTAATCTGAGACATGTTCTCCATTTCCAAGCCCTCAAAACTCTCGTTCCTCGTCCAACCAAGCTAGCTCGGTTCAATCCACTTCAAAGAGTAATGGCATATGGTTAGTGGCCCTCGAATCAATGATCCATTTATCATTATAATTCTCCACTAAACAAGCTTCAACCACATTTAAATTACCCTTACCTTGCTTTTTGGCAATCAGGGCAATTTCGTCTCCAACACCCTTCTCGTCCGCACTACACTTCGCTTTCTGGCTTCATAGCTGGTTTCTGCAATCGTACCTAATTCTTCGCTTGTTCTATTCTTTTCCCACCCTTAGGTTTCCCCTTGCTTCTTGAAAGTAGAACCTCACCATATGGAACACCGCTCGACTTTCCGAAAGCCCTTCGCACTTTCTTGCTCATGACCAACTCGAGGGAGTTAGATCCATCTTCTTGCTCATATTATAATTAACTTTAAACCGAGTAAACGACGTGCAGTGGATTCAAATATGAAATCAATTTGGACCTTTGCTCCATCTTCATCCCCAACACTTTCGCCTTGATTGAGATGTGACATCATTTCAGACAATGATCCCTCACACTTCTGGCCATTCTAGTGTTCATTATGTTCTAATCACAGCCTCGCCTTAAAGAACTCTCATACTGTGCAAACATCTTATCGAGAGTTCCGATCATTTACCTACTCGAGATGAGATATCTCCGTCCTTTCAAATGACTAGCAACATCAAGTAAAGAATATAGCGAACCGATATATTTTGCCTTGTCCCAGCTTCATAGTCTTTCTCGATTTCGTCGATGCATTTGCCGCGGCTCATCAGCTTCGTGTGGTTAGACAACCCCGCTTTTCAAAATCCGTAACAATGTACGTGTTGGTTTTCCATTCACTATAATTATTTCCATCCATAGGCTTTTGACTCAAAAATCAAAAGTATAATGGATGCCATTTTCGAAAAAAATACACACTAGTATTAAAACGTATTATCTTACAATAAACATAATCTTAAAATTTGAAGTTAATCCCAAAACTATTTTCTGTTTATTGTAAACAATTATTCCGTTTCCATTATAAACACTTACGCTGGGCAAGATATTTATAACAAACTAAATTTGATCATGAAATGATTAGTATCCTTACTAAGTTGGTTCCCGCAGAAAGATGGGGAGTCACAAGCGACTACTTAAATCCCACCTTCAGAAGCGTAACTTCTAGATAATACATAATCATTTCACTCTAATTGTTTCAAAACTTTGGGCAATTTAATAAAATATCATAGCCTCGTTGGGAGGGTAATAATTAAATTAAGTTTGTTCTGCTTTAACCATTGTTTTAATTTCAAATATTCTTTAATATCCAAGATTGCCGACGTCATTTCCATCAATCTTATTAAAATTTTGAACTTAATCGAGGGTCTAATCCAATAAAAATCCAACCATGTTTATCCGTTAAAGTATCACATTATGATCATTTTTATTATTAGACCCACAATGGAGCCCTTAGGTTTAAATTAATTAAATTAATTAAAACCTTCACCATTCTAATATTTTAAATAATAGGGATTTTCTAAAATTATTTCAAAAAATAAATAATTTTTCCATAATACTATTAACCAGATAATAGAATCATAATAATTATTATGCACATGTAATTATCATTGATGCAAATTCTTATATGGCAATTACCTATTCTATATGGCATGTTATCACATAAAACATGTTATAAGCATATATAATTTAAACCATTCACAAAAGCATTAATTAAATAACCCTAATCCATGAATTTTCCTAAAAATTAAAATCGGGTCTATTACAAAATATCCTATGTTCTTTGGCCCAATTATTTTTTAGTTTACAAAGCGCATAAAGGCTCAAACTAAAATAATGAAACCCTAAAACCCTAACACGTTTCTAATTTGAAGGGTAGGTGTCCCACATTCCACCAAATCAAAACCGGCCCAGTGGGAAGAACCACCACGCAGACGACACGAGCGCCCGCCATAGCTGCCAAAACGA